>CANSZD010002282.1:0-444576 GCA_947648045.1 Beta corolliflora | reverse complement strand
GTGGAAGATGCTCAAGCGAACACCCCTCCCTAATTTTCGTGCGTCATGATAGAACAAATGGGCTCAAGAATTCGTTACATTGGCTTCCGTCCATAAAATATATTTAACGCCAAAGATAAAATCACACGCTTACTGGAATTTATAAAATAAAAATTACTAACTATATTATAAAACTAATACGCACATTAATAATAATAACAAATAAAATTCATAAATGTATATATACACTTTAAATTAATAAACACAACCACATAATGCAACAACTAAATAATTATACGTGTTGAAAATAGTTTTAATAAAAAATTATTTTATTTTTGAACGACAAATATCATTTTAATGTAAACAACGCCAAAAATAAAGAGTGAAAAAATATATATACACTTTAAATCTAAGAGGAGGGCGGATCCTGCTCCCTCGAAGAGAATCCTCCCGCTCCTCGGCCGGACCCCACTCGACTCACCCACATGATGCTTTATCCATGGGCGCATGAAAGGATGCATAGGCGGTGTCGGCCTCATGGGGAGACATCTCGCTGCATCCCCAACATCTTGTTGTTGCATCTCGTCGCATCCACATCGGAGAAGGCCCGAGGCATGGATCGGGCTTGGCACCCCCATAAAATCCATGACGCCCATGCCTGAAGCGCCCAAGGACCGACTCATCTAAGGCCTCTCGATGCCGAGCTCCCGAGGAGTATGGGTCGAAGGCCTAGAAGCCCGGTCGATATCCTCACCTCGGGACGAGGCCCACTCCATGAGGGGACGACGCGCCGCATAAAAATGTCACAAAGCATTAGCAAAACAAGTGCAACAAATAAAAAAACAATTAAAGCATAGTATGTCGCCAATCTACTGGCTATGCGCGTCACTACGGCGACAAGACATGCTCCTCTTGAAGCTTTGCCATCCCATGCTTCAACGAGTCAACCACTCGGAGAATCCGGATGACTTCGATCTCGAGGAACACCGGAAATAAACAGGTACATAAATCACTACAAACAAGATGAGTAAACGAAAGTTCCCGACTTTCAACACTTACCGAGCTCATGGGGTGGTGCATAGCACGAACAGGCGTGTTGGTCTGCCTCTGGGGCAACATCAATCATCTCCTCAACAGGCCCGTAATCTCCAGTATACCGAATTCTCATATCTGGAACGAAAGAGATATGAGCCGCAACAGCTTCCTGGCAAAAGAAAGCAATAACAGTCACTACTTTGATCATGTCAAAATAAACAAGAATAAGCAAATTCAATGTGCATACCTCATTAAACTTGACAGGAGGAGCCAAGCGAGGCAAGAGGGCGATCCTGGTAATCACGATCCACGAAAAACAAAGTCATGGTAGCTCGCCCGAAGCGTCGCCCCTCCCTCGACGGCCTGAACAAGGGCAGCCCTGTCCATCATAGTGGCAGGGGGGTCGTGAGGCACCAATAATAGCATTGTACTGTCGTGCTGACGTGTCACCCGCTCACCCAGGTACCACATAGGGCGTGACTCCCCATAAAAAATGACCCTCTCACGAGTCAGAAGGCGAGCTCTATCAGCCTAATCCGGTATCTCTGGAAACGACGCCCAAGGATAAAAAGTAACTTGTAGAGCAAAGAAAAGTTAACATTTGCTACATACACCAAAAAAATAAGGTTGATTCACTACGATTACCTTGTCGTCCTTGACCCGCCGGATGGCCTTCCGGACACTCTCCACAGCACCGTATCGCGTCCTCCCGCACTTGCGCCCAGGGATAGGCCCAGGCGGGAAAAGAAGCGATCACGAACCCTTTCCGGGGCCAATCCGAGGAAAGTACTCATAAAACCGGATACGCAACAATAAAGATCACCTCGGTTCCAATCGAGATAGCGAAACAAAAACGAGCCGATGTGTACAATCATACCTCAGGGGTCTCCACGGGCCGAAGAGGGAGGCCGGCCCACCATCACTCGACTTCCGTGCAGGCTTCGCATGCGCATAAAGACTGCAATAGCCCGGCTTCGGCCGATCATAGGTCGACACTCGGGACAAGTCCACAAGGGCTTCGGGTATCGCGCGTCGAGACGTGCGACTCCCTATCGGTGCGCAACGGGCCGACGAGCCGGCCAACCACGACGGAATCCGTACCTTCTGCTCCTCTCGTAGTTCCCCGAATGATGAGTCCTTTAGTCACTGCCGACCGAGGAGCATAGGACGCACCTGGAGGAAGAATATCGGCAACCGGGCCGATCAAACCTCTAACCACCGCCAGATTGAACAGAACGGATCACTTATCGACACCCGGACGCCGGTAAAAGACAATAGAAAATCAAAGAAATCCGGCGGGTAATAGTCAACTCGCCCGCGTGCGTGTGAAAGGAGTTGGTGGTATCCCACCACCACTCCAACAAGCCTCGGACGACAACCCGAAAGGAGTGAACGTCTCCTATACTCTCGTAAACATCGAGGAAAGGGGCTAGACCACTCTGCACAATGAGAGACGGCTCGATCTCGGACCTTTCGGCCTTCTGAGGCCAATCGAAGTCGAAAGTCCCAAAATGATGAGTACTACCCTCGTCACGTAAACGTAAGTCAGAGTTAATAAAAAACGCCTAGACTTTAATCTAAAATGAGATCGACGGATACTTACAACGCTCGAGAGTGGGCGGTGCGAAATATGATGCTCGGATCGAAGTGCGGTTGATCGGGATTCCACCCCCACGACTTTTCACTCCTTCCTGGAGCACGAAGCCGCCCTACCATCGTCCTCTCTGCGAATCTTTCGACGACATGCTAATCGGATTGAAAATCACAAATGAAACTAAAATCGAAAGAGTTTAAGACTCTAAATTACCATATTTCATGAATAGATAAATTCTAAACCGCTTGAAAGCGTCACCACTACATGAGATTCCGATTAATCCATGTCATACGGATTATAGCAGCGAAATAGATATCATCGCTTAAAACATGATTTCTACCGACGGGAATCATCACACATTCGAGTTCCCTAGGCATGTTTCTAGGTTCCAGGACTTAGAAACTACGCTAATCCCGATTACGAGATTCATAATCCAAGAATCATCACACATTCAAAGTTCCCTAAGCATGTTTCTAGGTTCCGGACTTAGAAACTACGCTAATCCCGATTCCGAGATTCATAATCGAAGAATCATCACACATTCAAAGTTCCCTAAGCATGTTTCTAGGTTCCGGACTTGAAACTACGGACCTATGAATTATCACCGCATGTCAAGTTCCACTAAACAAGTTTCTACGTTCCGGATTTAGAAACTACATCGAAGCACAATATAATTCTAGATTCATGATCTAAAGAATTATTTAACAACGAACTCACATGAAACGAGTATCAAACTCGTGAAGAACAACAAAATTGATCGGAAAACCCGCCGGAAACTCGCCGAAACTCGCCGGAATTCTCGCCGGAGGGCGCGCGTGGTCCGGTGCAGAGTGCTCACAAAGGTTAATATTTTCGGCCCCAGAACATAAAAAAAAAAAAAAAAAAATGAAAAAATCGAAAAAAAAACCGGAAGGAAGAACAAAACGGAAAAGGCAAAAAGAGAGGGAAAATGTACACGAACCAACCGAAGCTTCTGGGAGAACAACCCGGAAATGGGTCGAAATATTCGCACCCCAAATATCTTGAAAACCGCTCAAAAATCGCCCAAAAACACCACAAAAGTGACGACCAAGCAAAAATAATCACTCCTCTAAGCTAGATATGAAGAAAGACTCGAGAAACAAGGAGTTTGAAGCTTTGAAAGTTCAAAAATGGAGTTCGAACTCGGGAGAGAGAAATGAAGAAAAGCGGCGGAGAAAGAAAGAAATGGGGGAAAAAGAAGGTCGCCCGTGCTTTTTTAGGTCTTTTAAAGACTGCGCCAAGCGCGCCACGTGCGCTGACGCGCGAGACAAAAAGTGCGTCGACGCACAACACTATGTCCGGCCGCGGCCTTCCCACGCCAAGCGCGAGCTCGTGCATCGGCGCACGAGTCCCATACAACGCGCCGGGGCTTCTTAGCAGGTGGGGCCCACGCTCTCAACTCTCAATGAATTCAAATGTTCGTTACATTTTCGACATTGCGAGCAATAATTCAACGAACTTTCGAAAGGTTGCAAAAAATACGATTTTGCCATAATTGCAACATATGACGTTCGACGCAAAGTTTCAAAATGTACATTGCTCTACAGGCAATAAATACTCTAGAGAGCAATAGGCGACATACCACTGCTTTGGTGCTGCGGACCACCTCCAATCAATAGGCGATATACCACCGCCGGTGCGCAAACCACCTCCAATCGATAGGCGACATACCACTGCACGGTGCGGACCACCTTGATAAATAGGTGACATACCACTGCCCGGTTCCAGTGCGGGACCACCATCAATCAATAGGCGGCATACCACTGCACGGCGTGCGACCACCTTCAATCAATAGGCGACATACCACCGCCTCGGTTCGCGGACCACCTTGATCAAGAGGCGACATACCACCGCCAAGTCTACGTACCATCATCGATCAAAAGGCGACATACCACCGCCGGTCCATGGACCATTCGAGACAGCATAACTCCGACATGATCCCGACCGAAACGGATCATGACACCTTCTTTCCCCCATCTCGGTTTACATTTTTACAAATATGTTCCATACATGTCCATTCTGAAGCTTTTGCTTATTTTGCGAAGACGGCGTAAAAGAGTGATTTTGGATTGCGGAGCATCCGGAATCATTCTTCCTCCGGACACGTGTACTTTGACTTTCGGTTTTGCAAACCTCGGTCAAAGTGGGGGCTGTTGTAGACACATAATCGTGTCTCCCCATTAAGGGTACAATGATGAAATATACCGCGGTATTAGTTGGCACGATCCAATGGAGGAGCGATCAGAATAACCGGGCCATATGTGTTTTGAAATAATATTATAAGAGCCCAATTAATTATCCATGATGATTAATTATAATTTAAAACCCGTGAAATGTTTTTTAAGTCCATTATAAAAGCCCAATTGAATATTAATTGTTTTAATAAATATTTTCTTAATATTTATTGTTTTACTAAATATTTTCTTAAAAGCTTTTATTATTATCTTTAGAGCATAAATCGATTTTGACCCGTAAAATTCGATCTCCGGATTTTTAGGGATTAAAATGGCATCTTGATAGCACGCGTAGAATAAAAAACGAATATTGTGGAATATGCGCCGGACGCGGCGGCTGCGCTCAACACGCCACGTGCGTCCAACACATTGGCCGGATTGCGTCGGGCGCGCGATGGCGCCCGGCACGTGTACTTGTGACTCACACGAGTCCTCGCGCCCGGCGCAAGTCTTGTGTGAGCCTGCAAGATAAACTTTATCTTTTCGAAAACGCGTTTCCACGTGAAAATTTTCTTTGGACGGACCACGTCGAGCGGGCCAATCGGCGCGCGACGCGCGTCTTGCGTCCGCCACGTAGGCTGCGCTGGCGCGAGGCTTGCGTGGAGCGCCACGTTTTTCTTTGCCTATAAATAAGGGCGGATTTCCCGAATCGAGACACGGCTTGGAATTATTATTTTACGCGCACAAATTCTCTCGAATACTCCGAAATACACTTCGAATACTAAAACACTCAAACACTTTTAGTCTTGCAAATCAATTCCTCGTTCAGATCATATTATATTCCCGGTTCCAAGATTGCTTCGCCTGCGAAGGTCATTACGCTCTCCGATCTAAACCGCATAGGTATAATCCGAGAGGACCTTTGAATAATCATATTTTATTTTTTGAAGTTACTAACCTTTTCTTGTCATGATGTAGATTTTTAATTTATAATCGCGACTCTTTGTAAATTCTAACCTCTTTTCTTCTATTTTACGTATATAGTATTCATGTTATTATGATTGTTACGCATGTCTTTTTTTTATAACCCACATGTTATTATGCTAAATAAGACCTAAAGAACTGTTCTAATTAATTCGAGATAAATTAGACAACACCTTGCTAAGAACCTTGTAAAATGATTGCATAATAACTTGTCACTAAATAATTCGTCTTTTTGTGTGTTTCCTAAACCGATCTAGATTAATTATTTTTAGGGTGCTTAAAACGTTATTTGATTATTCTTTTGCATAAAATCCGTGATGAATCGGTATTTAATTTAGTAGAGGCCGGCAATGGGCAATATAGTTCCCGACTATATTGTACCCTCACCCCGAACTCAATTTTTGGTTCACGACCATCTATGGAGTCATGACGGGAAATCTACATTGGATAAGTCCCTAAGATGTCCCTTCCGTTCAATATCCAATTAGGTTTATGATTCTTCCTTTAAAGAATTGTTGGCGACTTCAAAACATATTTTTAAGAAAACCTTTACAATGGGGTAGTCAAATAAACGTGCTCACACCGCGTGTAGGCATTAAAGGAGTTAAATATCCACGCCTACGGTCACAATTTGCTCAATGATGCTATTTTCCTTGAGAATATCTACTGTAACGGACCTCTCAATATTTAGTGAATTTGAGCTTGCCAACTTGGATAATGCATACGCTTTTGTGTTATCGACCCTAGGAATTGCTTGGATCTAAAAATGGTTCAACTAAGCAATCATTTCCTTGGCCTTCTCTACATATTTCGCATGTTGGTTTCCCTAACCTCAAACTCTCTTTTTATACGTACGTTAACAAGTTGTGAGTCTGTTTTCAATGATACACTCTTAGCCCCTGCTGCAATGCTCATTCTCAAACCGAGCAATCGTTGCCTCATATTCGGCTTCGTTGTTTGATGCGAGAGAGGCAAACTTGATGGCATACTAAAAATATTCCCCTCGGAGGTGGTCATTACAATGTTTGCTCTGATCCGCTAACGCGGCGAAGAGCCGTCAACCTCCAACAACCATGTTTCTTTTTTCACTCAACTCATCCTCTTCATATGAGGCTTCAACAATGAAATCTGCCCGGGGCACTGTGCCTTGATGGCGGTCCTGGACTTGTGCTTGTATGAAATACTCTCAATAACTCAACGACTCATTTCAACGAATGGCACGAACTATTCATCTTCCGCAATGCTTTTTCCTAACGGTTCATTTGTTAGGACATGAATAGGATGACGGTCAAAGTATGGCCTAAGCTTCCTCGCAACAATTATCATAGCTAGTGCCATTTTTTCAATGTTGTGCGTGCTTTACGGCCGTTAAGAATGTGATTGACGAAATATATGGGATGTTGTCTTTTCTCCTTCTCCACCGATAACACGGCCGCGGCCGTTTAGGCGAGGCCGAGATATACAATTGCGACACATGTTTCCGGCCTTGATATGGTAGGTAAGCTCTTCATATGCTCCTTGATTGCCAAAAAGCTTTGCTTTGTTCCTCTCCCCATTCGAACTCTTTATTTCCTCTCAGCAATGCAAAGAAAGGCGAGCCTTGTCGGTGACTTAGAAATAAAACGGTCGAGTCGCCATTCTTCTCGCTAGCCTTTGAATGTCTTTGACACTCTTTGGTTCGGGTAGATCCATGATTTCACAAACTTCGTCGGGATTCGCGTCTATGCCTCATTTGCTCACCATATATCCTAGGAACTTTCCGGCTCTTACTCCACGACACATTTCTTAGGGTTGAGCTTCATCCTATGTATCTTCTCGAAAACCGAAAGTTTCATCGAGGTCATCCGGATGTTTGCGGTCGGTTTTACTTTTGACGATAGCGTCGACATATATCTATTCTATATGTGAAGAGGGGTAGGACACCAAAATATAAAAACCCTATTTTACCCTCATTACAACAAATCCTCTAAGAAAATAAAATTGAAAAACATACATACAAGAAAACTAATGAATTATTTCAAAAAAATAAAAAACAAATACAGAACACACATACAATTTTGGCATTAGATGATTTAATATCTCCCGGCACGAAAGGAGAAAGTTTCGGTCTAATCAACAAGTGGCCTCCAACCCAGGAAGTAGTTACTAGGAGCATTTGTCTTTGTACTCACGGTTGGAATGCCCCCGATACTCTTCATCCTCGAGAATAGTCGACCTCCTCGGTTTCCAAAATTTCTTCCTCGCACCTTGGTTCGTTCAACTGCCTTTTAAGTCGTCGTCCCTCATGAGTGAGTGGACACATTTAACATAACGGCGTATCGCCATTGTTCCTACCAGTTAAAAGTAGTTATCACTTGCGGGTTTTACCGAGCATTAGCATTGGGAGTAGGGGTTGCATTATCATTAGGAGTTGAGTGGAGAGTGCCTACTAATGCTTGTATAACGGATGCTACGTGCGCAATTGTTGAGGGAGTAAATTGACTTAATTGAGCTAACCTAGTTTGGGACGTTACGAAAGTTCACCTAAGAGACATTGTTCTCGGGGGTCTGGGGGAAGTATTGTTCTTAGGCACCCTAAAGTTGAATTGTGGTGCACCCGTTGCTCCGGTAATAGGGGGTTGAGATGACCCTTGTCCGAAGCATCGATAAGTCGCTTCTTCGCGGCTAGATTGTTGATTGGTTCCTTAAACCACTAGCGGAGCACGGCTCGAGTTGTCTGCGTTATCCATGGTCGCTTCACAAAATAGGAGGCCCCTCATTCTAGAGCGAGTTGTTCCAATTATGAAATAGGTGGCGACCTTCGAGCAAGTCCGCCAAGAGTGGAATGGGCGTCCGCTAAGAAAAGCGCAAGGAAGCAAACATAAACTACCCTCGGGGGGATGCGAGAAAACCCCTCCGATGGTCGAGTCGATATTGTGTCCATGAAGAATTTAGAGAGAGAAAGTAGAGAGAGAGAATAAAGATGTTCGAGAATATACCGCGGGAATAGTACCCAATGGCTAATTATAGATGTATTATTCCTTTGACGGGCGCGTAATCTTATACATGTGTATGGTGTGATGTGCACGACATGAGGAAAGATTCCTCTATTTTGTCTTATTAGACGACATCCAACGGTATTGTCGGACGGCCTTATTAAGCGATCTCAAGCGTTGTGTCATGGTTGCCTCTTGATGGCGTCTGGTATGATCCTCGCAGACATGCTTATGCGTCAGCTAGCGTACTTGGGTGCTACCCATACATCGACATAATTTAAGGCAAAGAGAGAAAGGGTGAAAGTGATTTTGTTTTGTTAATATAAATTTAAGAGAAATTATGGTTGAGTGGGTGTGTAGAATTATGTGGGTACAACGAGAGGGGTAGAGTAGAGTAAAATAGGAACAAATCTTTACCAAATAGGGAATAGAATAAAAGTAGAAAGATCTTTTATAAAGCGGACTCACATGAAAAGTATGAAGATCTTTATAGCACACGAGGGATTACTAATCTTCATAGGCACTTTTGCACGGGTATATTTGCAAAACATCACAATTCTATAGCTTTCGGTAAAATAGATAATTCAAGATATTGATGTCAAAGTGGTGCATTCACAAACGTGAAAGTCAAAGCAGTTGCAACTAATAAAATCAAAGGACAAAGATATATCTTTATATATGATAGTTTTACTTGAGAATGTAATTTAATTTGATTTATTAGAACTTATCTTAAATTATTGTACTTTGTTCGTGTAATTCCCCATATCTTTAGGAATTTTATAAATACATTTTTAATTAAGGATAGTTTGTTTTTGTATTATAGTAACACTTTAATTTTGAGAATTCCTTAAGCTTGAATATTTTTATGAATTAAAAGTTTGATCTATGAAAGGTCTAAAAGTTTTAAGTTTACTTGTTATTAATTCTTAATTCATTTAATATTGTATGTGCTTTTGTTGTCATAATGCTCTTTCTTAGACTCATTAATTTTGATGATAATTATGTTTTCTAATTTCATTAGGACTTCCTTCATTCATAGTTCTACTAGGAGAGCCAAAGCCTACAAATATGGGCTTATTCAATAATTGCCATCACTTTTTATTAAGCACTCAAGGCCCCCAAATCTTTCATCTCTTTTATGTGCCTCATTCGCGATTCTCTCTCACCTCGCTCGATATGCGTGTACCGAGTCATTGTTCCTTACCTTTGTAATAAACCAAAATTAATAAACTTCTAAATAATTATTTTGAGCAAATTATAAAATAAATGATTTTGACCATTATCTATATCAATTATTTTTACTTAGTAAACGTCGTTATAAGAAAAAAAAAAATCGGCATTGGTTTCACTTGAATTATCTAGGAAAATTCTGAATTTTGGAACATTTTTGAATTTAAAAAAAAAAGCGAATAATGCAAATAATGGTTTGCTAAGTTGGTTGTTACAATTGTGCTTGAAAGATTTACTCGATCCAGGTTGGATTATTGGCGGGTGGAGCTTCGGATCATATATGTTATGATCTCTCTTTATTCTCTAAACACAAGTTGATCACTAGTTCTCACAACAATCATATTACTATTCCTGATTGAAACAAAGTTCTAATCACTCATATTGGCACAATGAAACTGAATGATCTTTTTACTTTGGAGTATGTTCTCTATGTTCCTGGATATCAATTTAACTTGATATATGTGCCCAAGCTATGTGGTGACATGTCTTGTACAATGAAGTTAACACATGATTCTTGTCTCCTGCAGGGTCCTTCCCTGATTAGAGCATGTACAATGATAATGGGTCTCCAATTACTACGCACTATTCTCTCTCTTGAAGCTACTCTCAAAAACTATATCTAAAAAACACCCAACTATAATAAACTCTTTAAAGAGCTCTTCATTCATTTTCATTATGTAATGGTCTTCATGTCATTAATGAAACACGAGTCCTTTGTGCTATGTGTCACCAATTGATTGGTTGGGGCAATGGAGAGTCATTCCCCATTTTCCCCAAATGGTATCTCCTCCAATATGGAGATACACTCAAGAACCCTATTCTTTGGGTAAGAGGTAGCTCTCCATTTTCTTCGTGGAGAGCCGGTTGGAAAGCCCCATTGTACATGCTCTAACAGCAATCTTGGTAAACTTAAAAACATCCTTTACTTTGATGATCTATTGGTTGGCTCTTCTAGTCAGCTTCCTTGTTCTATTACTTGCTCTAATGCTTCTCGTGATGTGAATTCTGCTACTATGCACATAAATAATGCTTATGCTCATGTTGTTGTCGTTAAATATGTCCTAAAGCTATGCATTGCCGACTTAGTTTTCGTGTTAGCTCTTCTACTAGTGACAAACCCTTTCAATCGCTACACGTTGATATTTGGAGAGCTTATACACTCTACTATGACTAGTTGCAAATTTTTTCTCACAATAGTTGACGACTTCACTAGATACACTTGGGTTCGTTTTCTTAAATACAAGTCTGATGATGTTCCTATCTTGATTCGTTTTGTGGCCTATGTGGAAATTTAGTTCTCTTGAAGTGTTACCACGATCAAACGAGACAATGCCAAGGAATTATGTGAGGGAGATATGTTGACTTTTTATGTTTCAAAGGGCATTATACATCAGAAGAGTTGTCCTGACACTCCTTAACAAAATGACCTTGTTGAGAGAAAGCACAAACACCTTTTGGAATGTGCTAGAGTTCTTTACTTTCAGTCACAGCTTCCTATTTCCTTGTACGGTGAATGTGTTCTCACAACTACTCATATTATCAATAGGATGCCTCTTTCCGGTGCTTTCAACAATGTTTCCCATATAAAAAATTCTAACATGTTGCACCTAACATATCTCATTTTAGAGTTTTTGGCAGCTTGTGTTTTGTCTCCACCTCTAAAACTGGGAGAACTAAGTTTGATCCAAGAGCTTATTCCTGAGTATGCATAGGTTATCCACCTGATCATAAGGCATATAAAATTTATAATCTTGCTACACACAAAATCCATGTATTTAGGGAAGTTGTTTTCCATGAACAAAACTTCTCTTTTCACATTGCTTCCTGCAGTACCAACTCTATAAAGTTTGTAATCTTGCTACACACAAAATTCATGTATCGAGGGGTGTTGTTTTCCATGAACAACACCTCCCTTTTCACATTACTTCCTCCTCTACCAAGTCTCCGTTTGGGTTCTTCCTCCCCGATGTCGACAATGATCATATCTTTTATGATCCTTTTGATATCGTCTCTCCTACTCTTTCACCTCCTGCTTCTCCAAACACTTCTTCTACTTCTAATCCTCCTTCTTCATCTACTTCCTCTTCTTCTTCACCTCTTTCTCCTACTACCTCTCCTTTTCCTATTTCTCATTGTATTCCTTCATCTAAAACCATTATAGTTTCGTCTTCTTCTCCATCTTTGTCCATTTGTAGACAAATAACTAGGCCACATAAAACTCTTGTTTGGTTACAAGATTATATTTGCAACACATCTTATTTTTCACATTCGTGCAATGTTGTTTCTTTTTCTTCTTTACCTACTTTTTCCCAAGCATTGATTGCTCTATTATTCCGATCTTCCTGAACCTTGTTCTTACTTTGAGGTACTTGTAACCTCTCTAGGTGGGTGTAACGCATGGGAAGTACATAAACACATTTACTAATAATCGCCAGCAGAAACAAAACTTAAGCTGTGGTTTATGACCCCACAAATAAAACAATAGCCTTAAATGCTCAACGAGAATAGTAATGATTACCCATAATACATAATATGATATAAATCCCAAATTATAAAGTCACTTCAACGTGGTCCATTAAGAGCATCCATGTCATAACCGAACTTGATCTATCTTCATAATACATGAATAATTGCATATAATAGAGAAAAGGAAAAATACGAGAAAAATAACCTATAGTGAATGGAAAACTCATGTACCTTACTCCAACTCATAAAAGTGGTTTTAGTTCATAAACATATTTCACACACATGAAGATATTATATTACTTTGGTAATTGTTTGGAAATACTATCGAGAAAACATTATCATTGACATTGAATAGTTTCTTTGGCAAGGACTATTTACGTGAACTTAGTTCATTGGCAAATACATATTTTGGACATAGCATTAACATTAATATTCGACCACTTTGATCCTTTTCATATGTCGTAACCGGATTATCTCCACTGTAACATTCCCATTAATTTACCGAGTACAATTTATAACTCCAAGCCATCGAACCATTCACTTCTAAAACTTGTCGGTATTCATATTTCGAACAACACACCCATAAATCAAATAACCATAATTCATGAGCCATTTACGGTATTTGTAGGCGCGTTTTTATTGTCTACACGGTATGAGCGTGTATTTGACTACCTCATTGTAAAGGGTTTTATTGAAAATGTATTAAAGTCGCCAACAAATTTTAAAGGAAGACTCATAAACCTAATTGGATATTTGGAAATCGTAGGGACAACTTAGGGACTTATCCAATGTAGATTTCCTCGTCATGACTGCGGTCATTGAACCAAAAGCGGAGTTCGGGGGTGAGGGGTACCAATATGATCGGGAATCAAATTTGCCCATTGATGGCCTATACTCAATATCGATTCATGTGCAAGTTTTATGCAATTAAACAACCAAGCAATATGTTCCTGCAATCTAATAATTAGTCTACATTGGTTCATTAAACACATAAAAGACTAAATTTTAGGTAACATAATATTATCCGATCAAATTACTAGATTCCAAATTTTTCCTATTATCTTATTAGGTGTTAGAACGAGTTCTTTAGGTCTTGATGCGTAATAATAAACATGTGCGGTGATTAAAGTAATAAATCATATGAATTAAATTGGAATCAAGTTCTTTGGATTCCTAATGTAATGTAAAGAAATAAAAAGAATAGAGATTAGAGAGGAATGTATAAGAGAATGTTAGTTCCTTAAAGATCTACATAATGACAAGTAAGTTATTAGTAAAAAGGAATTAAATTGGAATTGACCCTCGGGAATTATACCTTTGTCGCCTAGGTCTTATGTAACGTCTGCGGGAAGAGCAATCTTGAAGCTTGAATAAAGTTTGAATGTATGAATATGTTTGAATGTATGAATGTGTTTGATTATATGTTGTAGGTGTATTAGGAAGTGATGAAGTCGTAGGGAAAAAGTATTCAAAACGTTCGAAGAAATCCCGGCTATTTATAGGCAAAGGAAACTAAAAACGAAGCGAAGATGAAGGTTTACAATGTACTCAAGAGGGGTGAATTGAGTATTTTAGGAGAATTGGTGCTAAATTCAAATTCTTTCGATTTAAAGAGGAACCGGTTGAGCTAGTTCTTAACGGCGGAAATAATAGAACTTCGAAAGCGATGCAGAACACACCAAATTTAACGACGTCCATCCAAACAAGGGACTACATCCTCCTACGCTAGTTTTCTTATTAATCGACTCTGAAAAACAAGAATACTCTCGCACTCTTACGTTTCGGTTACTTCGGGGAAACAACACACCCACACTAACTCTAGTGTGCTATTTGGCACTTGAACTCACAAGCACTCGCGAATGAACTCACAAATGCTACCCAATCTCTAACCCCTCTATTAGAGATTCAATAAAATCGGTTTCTCTTAAAATACGCTTTCTTACAAAGGAACCCAAGCGTAATGTAAAGCTACATGAGATGCGTACTATATTTTACGAAATTGTTTAGTTGTTCTCTCTGTGAAGGCTCTCAATATTACTCAGCAAAACCCGGGGAGAGGATCAAGGTGATGTTGAATCAATATTCGGTATTTATAGACTAAGTTCTAACCTTTAAGTGTGCCCTAGCTTAAGATATCAAAGATATGATTTTCTTAAGTTAGGAAACTATGTCTTAAACAATATCATTCTTGAGGGAAAGATACTATCCAAGATATGCACACGCTTAAGGCAAGAGAATCTTGAATCATGATTCTAAAGGTTGGCAACATTTTTATTGGAAAGTATTTATGAAAATATTTTTCGAAAATCTTTTCTAAAATGACCCAGTTCAATCACCCAACAAAGTAAGCGAGTACCGAGACCTCGTTACCGCTTTAGTAGTGTTTTGAATATGTAACCAATTGGCTCCGGTATTCAACACTAGTACGAAACATTGATTTGCTTCGAATCCCGGACCACCATTTGCTTCGGTTACGGAGTCCGACGCGTAAGCTACGTCGATAGAGTTCGCCGCATGGAAACTAATCTCGTCGGATAGAGGTTCGACCGCCAAAGTCGTGCCATTTGCATTGGATCGAGTAGGTCCCATCCCCCGACCAGCCTTTGAAATGGTGAAAAAAACTTCCCCCCCTTCTTAGTATAAAGTCGTACCATCCATGTCGTGTATGACACTAAATCTAACACAAAAGGCCCCGAATAAGCGTACTTGTGCTATTTGCGTCGAGATGGGTTTCCATAAACAACGCAAATGGCTATTTTTTTATTAGAAAAAAAATTCTACTAATAAAACTCGAACTCTTTGGGTCGAATTTTTTTTAGAAATTTTATTACGCTCTTTGAATTTGATTGAACCACTTACGTGATTGATGGAAATTCGGGGGTTAGGCTTGACGGGGGAGAATTATGGGGTTGATGAACTCATATCTTCCCGATTTGAACCCCTTCCATTTTAGTAAAAAAAATTAATTTCATGCCATCCATATTATAGCGAAACAATAAGCGAATACAAGACCTAAAAACAATGACAAATGTCTTGCGATTCGGAAATTAAACTAACCAAATCCAAAAGAAGAGAGATTAAGAAGGGAAGGTTTACATCTGCATCTCCTCCAAAAAGTGTCAGAATTACAAATTCTTGGAAACAACAAACAAATCTCTCAATAACTAATCAAATACAACAATTTGTAAATAAACTTACCAAATCCAAGCGAAAAAACACTCTAGAAACCTAAATATCTATCATCGGCATTACCTCCACCTAGGGGTGAAAGTTATTCGGATAAAAACCGAAATCAATCCGATCCAAACCGAAATAATAATTCGGATTGGACTCGAAACTATGTTCGGATTGGATTCGGATTGGAGTTTTTGAAAAATCGGATTTTCGGATTGGATTGGATTGAGGGGTGATTGGATCTAAAAATCCAAAATAACCGAATAATAAATAGGTCATATATTGTTTATTTATTATGATTGGGCTTAAGCGATCTTTTTTAATAAAAAAATGCCTAAATGGTCAAAACGACCCTTCCCTTCCCTAAATGTTAAAACCCTAATTTGCTCCTACACGCTATATAGTTAAACATGTTGTTATGATGTTCTTTGGACCTTACAGTTTGTAGCGAATTATGAATATTTTTTTGAGGGGTAACGAATTATGAATTTATAATGAATTATTAGTTGTTATTAATTTATTAATGAATTTTTACGGGATTGTACGAATTATTTCTATTATCGAACATTTTATTTTGATACTCGCGCCAAATTTATTTCATCGAAAAAATGAAGTTTAAAAAAATTGGATAATTCGGATTGGATCCAATCTAGTGTTTGATAATTTGGATTGGATTGGTTTTGGATTCAAACTCTAATCGGTTTGGATTTGGATTAGAAAATTAAAATCCAAATTTTGTTCGGATCGGATTGGATTAGGCCTAAATCCAAACCGTACACCGAACTTTCACCCCTACCTCCACCAGTCATTTGTTTTCGTCGAAGGTTCTTGTTCTTTTTCAATTCGGGTCTTCTTTAACTTTTTTGTTGCTTTAACTTGACGATGTTCTTGCTCTTTTTCAATTTCCTTTATTTGTCCTTGAAATCGCCATTTGCTCTTCTTTAATTTCCGTTCAATGTTCTTCAGTTTCGAATGATAAGGAGTTGTTTTAGCCGAAATTATCATTTTCACTTCTTCAATTGTGTTCGTTGCTCTTCAGTTTCGAATGATAGGAGGGGGAAAGTAGAAGAAGGGGATAGACTAAGGGACATACGGAAAGTAGAAGAGGTGGAGCCGACGGTTAGAGTGGGAGAAGGAGATGGAGAGAGAGAGAGTGTGAGAGGTTAGGGTTTGAGGGTTTTAGATAACTCGAAAATTAAAAGTGGAAGGTGAGGGATGTGCATCGGATGGGCTTACCTTATAAGCACATAGTTAATTCTGTTTTTAAAAGCGGGCAGAGGATTTGCGTCGAGTACGCTAAGAAGATCCGACGTAAATCGTAGGATACAACGATTTGCATCGAATATCTCGTACCTTTAACGCAGAAATAGCACCCAATTGCTTTAATGTTTTACGTCGAATGCACCGTATGTCCCACGCACATGACTCATAATTTGCGTCGGACCACCTTAGTATCCGACGCAAATGATGCTCCCATAGACTTATGCGCGAGTCGGTTTTTCCGGTTGTGCAACGCAATTCGGGAGACGCAAATCAACGTTTTTCTACTAGTGCGAAAATCCTACTATTTCACATTAGGAACAACACGAAACAATTACACTAAGAATACCATACGCAAATATTACATGAAGACCTAAGATGAATCAAATGAAAGATCTTAAACTATCTGCATGCACTTGATCCTTGAAACTTCCCTTGAATCGACAATGCGATACTTTATCTTTTCCTCGAAACATCTTCGAGAGGGCCTCCTAGCTTGAGTCTTGGAATAACTATGTTTGCTACACAAGAACACATCATATCATAGCAAATAGTCTTTGACTATTTCGGTATCTGATCATGAGCGGTTAGTTTCTCGGCTTTTTCCTAACGACTCATAAACACTGTAATAACAATTGTTCCTTGCATATGTTTGTCATCATTCAAAACCTAGGGGACTCAACAAATTCCCCCATTTTTATGATGACAAACACTTTAAAGTTTCTACTGACCAACAAGTTAGTAAACACACATATCTTTAACCAAAGCTCAAATACTCATTAAAAGAGCTTACTTGACACAAGACTCACAAGGTGAAACAGTTAATTATTTCAATTGTTTCCTAAGACTCTCTATTTTTTTCTAAACTACAACTGAGCCAATACTAGGATTGACTCAATTTATACTAGACTTAGGCGCTTCAACTTCCAACTAATTTTCCCCCTTTTGGCATCATTAAAAAGCACCTAATGAAAGAAAAATTTCCTCAGGTACCCCTGAGGTTTGACGTAATTCTCAAATTGCCTCTCACGTTTGGGGAATTCCTCGATATACCCCCTGAACTTTGACTTTGTGCTCGAAATACCCTTACTAAAGACGAAACCCTAAAGTCGTTAGGTTTTCTCTCTCTCCTCTAGATCTTCATCTCTTCTCCCAACATCCTCCATTGATGACATCCTAAACCTTCAATTTTCTCTCCCTCCTTCCCACCTACATGTCTTTCTCTCTCCTCCCCATCTTCATTTTCTTCATCTTTGTCCATGCTTGTGTGACAATCGGTTACGGCAATTTTAAAGTCTCGCATATCCTTTTTCACCCCTCTTAAACCCCTCTTCTCCATTTTCTTCCTCTCTCTCTTGAACTTCACAACCCCTTGACTTCATTCCTCGTTGTTCTCAAAGCACAATTGAAGCACAAAGCCAGGAAAACCCAACTCCCCAACATCAAAGATGAAAATAAAACCCATACCAAAGCTTCATGACCAATTCCATGAAAAATGGTATGTAAAACCCATTTCTAAAGCTCGAGAAAAACCCATGGCGGCTTCAACAACAACCATCACTAATTTTGGGAGAAATTTACAAGGAGAGAGAATCAACTTCACCATCATCGAAAATGGGGGAAATTCACTAGATGTAGATGGGGAGGAGGGAGAAAGGCATGTAGGTGGAAAGAGAGAGAAAATTAGAGGTTTAGGATGTCATTAATGGAGAATGGTGGGAGAAGAGATGAAGAAGATGAAGATGGAGAGGAGAGAAAGAAAAACTTAACGGCGTTAGGGTTACGTCTTTAGTAAGGGTATTTTGAGCACAAAGTCAAAGTTTAGGGGTATCTGAGGAATTCCCCAAATGTGAGGGAAAATTTAAGAATTACGTCAAACCTCCCAGGGTACCTCGGGAAATTCCCCATGAACACTTAAGTTATCGCCTAATTCAAAAATACTAGCATCGACTACTAATCAAGTCATCATCTTTGCAAGAAATCAAGTTAGTCAATGCAACTCACGAGTCCATAACCAAACACAAATTATCCAAATACATACCAACATAGTCAAATAAGAACCCAAATTACATAAAAAAAATGTCTAATAATAAAAAGGAAAACAGTATTGCAGAAACAGTTATTAGAATGGGGGAGGGGGAAACAGCTGGAAAAAGCAATCACTCCTCGTCATCCTCTTCATTCTCTCCATTAGAGGCATCATCATCTTCTTAGTTGGAGGAGGAGTGCGAGGAACTAGCACCTTCTTCATCTTCCTCATCATCATCTTGATCCTCTTCCATAGGAACGGCGGGAAGACGGGGATTAGTTGGAAGACGAGGATCTGCAAGAACTAGTAGGACCACGAGCTATAGGAAGTTCAGCTTTAATCTCTGGAAGAAGGATAACCGGCATTTCGATCTCGGCCGGCTTCCGGCCTAAAGCGCTTTATAGGCTCAATCTCGTCTTTGATCGGACGCATATACTTGCTCATAGATGCTTCCTTGCATTCATAATCTCCATTTACTTGGCTGACGACTAAGAGAGAGTCAGATTTAGCCTCAATCTCTAAAGCCCCAGCCGCTCTACACATCTTGATTCCAGCCAGCAGGGCCTCATACTCATCCTCATTATTGGACGCCTGGAATTGGAACCTTAACACATATTCAAACTTATCTCCCTACGGAGATTGACAAATGATTCTGCCCCGCGTCCATTGGCGGTTGACGATCCATCTACCATGAGCGTCCGGTGTTTTTGCCTTCCGTTGGGTGAGCTATTGGATCATAGTTGGGCGAGTAAGCTCGACTATGAAATGCTAAGGCCTAGCCTTTGATTGCCTTCCTTGGCTGAAAGGTTATGTCAAACATGTTGACTCAACGACCCATTTTAACATACATCTAGCGGCCTCCATGTTTTGCAAAACTTGCTTGAATAGGTGGTTGGTATAGACCCATATCTTGTGGGACAAGAAATAAGGCATCGACTTCCAGTGGCCGTGACTATTGTCGATCCAAACTTCTCGGGTGAGGTGTATCTACATTACGCATCTTTGAGCACATGACTCACAAAGTATCCCAGGTATTTGTACTTATTCTCGCTCGGCCGGCGGGGATAGCACTTCTTTGCTGAGGGGACACATCTAAGTATCCGAAGCAATTTCTCCCCTTGGTGGGTGACCAACACAGGGCAGCTAACGAAGATGATCTTTGACTTCTTTGAAGCGCTTGCTCTGCTTGCCTGTCCATTCAAAGTTGGCTTTTTGCTTGATTGTAGCGAAAAAGTGATAACATTTGTCTCCTAACTTAGAAAGGAATCGGCCCGAGAGCCTCGAGGCGGCGATCGAGCCTTGCACTTCCTTAATCTTAGCCGGTGACTCCATATCCAAGATGGCTTGAATTTTTTCGGGGATTAGCTTCTATTCCCCGTGATCTATAAGAAATCCCAAAAACTTACCTACCATAACTCCAAAAACACATTTTTTTGGGATGCGGCTTTAGCTTATATTTCTGAGAGTCTCAAAAGTCTCTCAAATCGCCGACATGGTCCTTCTTCTGCTGACTTTTCACAATCATATCATCTATGTATGCCTCCATGTTCCTTCCCGATTATGGTGAGAAAAGCGGTATTGATCGGTCTTTGGAAGGTGGTCGATGCATTCTCGAGTCCAAAAGGCATCATCGGCCAACCATACATGTAACACCCCGACAATTCTCTATTTTCCAAAATACCTTTTCAATATAAAACTTAGAGAATTATCAAAGCATTATCCCCAGTGTGATAACGTATCGGCTTATTTAGAATTTTGCGGCGAAAATAATAATAAATAACTTTGAAAATAATACTTTAGTCGACCAAAATTCAACTCCAAAAGTCGAAACCAACATAAAGTCAAAAGTCATCCTCAAATGTAAAAGTCGACCACAAAAGTAAAAGTAACCTATAAATATAAAGTCAACACAAGCTCTCCAACTTCCCGAACCCATGATGCATCATCTTGAGCTCGTAATGTGACGATGCTCTATTGATCCCGAGAGAGGCTGCTCACCAAATGGGTCATCACGGGGATCAATAAGGCATAACCATGATCAACACATACACCTGAAGCACGTAATCGGCAAAGTTGAGTACTACATAGTAAATAAATGTAAAACCTAACATGATACTAATAAACATTAAGCAGGGATAAATAATAATATAATAACGTAGGAGACTACTTTTACTGAACTAGACTCCACAATTAATAAGTTAATTAATTTAGATGGAATAGGCAATGGAAAGAGTTGTCCCAGCCAAACCAGTCTTCAATCTAGAAGACGAAGTACGAGGCGCGACTCCGTACTCCCACGACCTACGATATCGAGGAACCTTTTAAATAAAAATAGGACACGGTGATCAATCCGGTCCCAAGAAAAGCCATGGGCTACCACCATATACTCCATTTCATACTAGTCCAACACTTCGGATGTGCCTGAAGTCTAAAGCTATTGCTATTCACTTTCCACTTGAAGTGATTAATAAATTATTTACTTGTTATGACTCACAAGTAGGACAAATACTATGATCATCAAAGATACATAAACTTCCATTTTTATCTTAGGATTAGATAAGGTGATCATCAACTTAACAACCCAATAATAATTCCAATATTAAATCCATAACCTTTATTATTTGTTGATCCAAGTCAACAACCAACCAACCTTTCATAGGTGAATAACTTACTTACCAAATAAGGCCCTCGGTCCTCATAAAGTAATTAAATAATCCAAAGGGAACAACATGATCCATTCATGATTCAATACCAACATAAATATTAATCCCTCATGTGAATTAATAAAATAAAGTTCCCAATCCCATATGCTTGCATCAATCATCCATACAAACATAATATAATCATTATAATCAACATGCTTCACACAACGGCATAAAACATGCAAATTCAATTGAATATAAATCACATATGAACTATAAATAGTTCCCTATACATGATACTACATAAATCTCATCCATAGGACATGATATTAATCCAATCCACACATAGGTATGTACGTACCTTGTGTAGACAAAATCGAGGCCACTTTAACAAGCTTAAAAGTCGCCTAGAGAAAATTCTCCGCCTAACAAAAATCAACATAACCACAAATCAATACTCTAAAAATTTCCAGCAATATTAAAATACTTTAACCCTCTTTAAAAGTGTTTAAAACATTTCCCATCATTAAAATTTCAATTATTAATACTCCCTAGTATAGTACTACTATACTAGTCATTAAAAACCCGTAAAAACTCATAATTTGATCATAAAAACTCCATCATAAGCATACTAATAAAAATTCCAGCAACTTATAATATATTAAAACCCTTTTAAAACCATACTTAAACATAATTAAAATCATAAGAGTACTCAATTTCATAAACTATAATATACTACTATGATTTTCCAACTCATAAAACCCTAAAAAATCCATGCTTTGATACTTAAAACCTTACTTTAAACATAATAACTAAATCTGAAATTACATTTAAATCATTAAACTATAACTTTAATCATAAACATATTAAAACAATCCTTAAAAATATAAACTTTACATAAAATAAAACTTGAGGAGGAAGGAAGGACGTCGGAAAAGGAGAGGGCGGCGGCGGTCGACGGCGGCGGTCGGCGGCTGCTGCCAGTCGGGTGGTGGCGCCGGCGGTGGCTGCTGCCGGTGGCTGCCGAGTGAGAGCCGAAGAAAAAGAAAGAGAATGAGGAGGGAGAAGGCCAAAAATTTGGGGGAGGAAGAGAGAGAAAATAGAATGTGTTTAATGTGTGGGAAATTGTGTAACGAAGGGTATTTATAGGTTCCCCCATTAGGGGTCCAATAATGGTTTGGGCTTTGATGGGTTAGTTTAATAAAGATGCTCATAATAAAAGTCTTTGGGCTCCTCTTCCCAATATATGCTCATGAAACATAATAAAATTTTTTTGGGCTCCTCTTCCCAATAATTAAAATATTTTGCACTCTCACTCAACTAATTAAATATAAAATAACTTTTAAAGTATGACTAATTAAAATATTTGATTACTTAAAATCATTAAATAATCCTTTTGACTCTCAATAGTCAACATTTTAAGAAATAAATTATTTAAATACTAAAATATATATAAATATACATTAAAATATATTTATAAAATTCATAAAATTACGGGGATTACAATACAACCCTTTCTCTTGTTATGAAAGACGTCTTGTCTTGGTCGTTTGGCCACATAGGTATACGATGGAACCCCGAGAATAGGCATCCATGAAGCTCGACAAAGCATGACCGGTAGTGGAATCAACCAGCCGATCCAACTTAGGCAAAGGAAAACTGTCCTTGGGACAAGCCTTGTTGAGATCAGTGTAGTCCACACACATTCTCCATGTGCCATTGGGCTTTGGCACCATGACTACATTGGTTATCCATTCTGGGTAATGGGTTTCTCTAATGAGCCAGGGCCTCTAACAACCTCTGCACTTCCTTATCCACCGCTTGATTTACGGTGGTCCTAGATGTCTTTTCTTCGACGAAGCTGGTTCCATGTTTGAGTCAACATTCAACCGGTGGACAGTTATCTCCGGATTAATCCCAAGCATCTCTTGAACACTATAGGCAAACACATCTTGAAACTCTTTGAGTAAATTTATCAAAATTTCCCGTAACTCGGGGGTAAAAAGAAGATCCAATCTTCGGGGTCCTTTACGGACGAGCATCATCTAGACATATATCCTTTGGGGCCTCAGCGGTCTCTAGACGCTCAGCGCCAAACCCATAATGGCCATAACTTCTTCAAACGAGCGGGGCACTTCCTTGGTTGGCACATACTTTCTTTTCTTGCTGGGAAGGGTCTCGGACGTTCTCCTTGAGGGAGCAACCTGCGTCTGAGAATTTTGAATGGTCTTTCTCAACGAGGTTGTTTGGGTCATTATGATCTTGGCTATTATCCCTTCACGAAGCAATCTTCGTGCGGTATTTCTCCTCGCCCTTCCGGGACGATGGCTTTAGAGTAGTTAGATAACACTCTCTCGGCGCTGTTGATCTCCATAAAGAGTTCTTATATGCCCTCTGTCACATTCAAACATCATGAGCATAAGATGAGTAACTATTCTTTGCTTTAACATGATTCGAGTTGGTCGTCCAAGAATAACATTATAGGTTGTTAAGTCTCTGACGACCAGAAACTTGATGAACAAAGTCTTGGAGACATCCTTTTCTCCTACTCGGACCGGCAATGTAACCGTCCCCGTAGGATGGATAACTCCTCCCCCAACCCAATGATTGGGTGATGAGCGGGGACCAAGTTCTTCTCATCAAACTTTAACCTAGACAAGCAATGCACGCGATGATGTGCGTCGAGCTTCCGGTGTCAATTAAAATCCTTCTCACTCTTAGATTTGCTATCTTCATTTCCACAACTAGGGAGTCATCATGAGGGGTCTTGACTTCCCCGGTCTTGCTCACCAACCACTACCTTTGGGAAGGGCTCGGCCTTTGTCTAATCGATTAGCCGAGCTCCCGGAGATAATTTTTGTGCCCCCGATCGGTAGGTCCTCAGTGCCAAATCCACCGAGATATGACTAAAACAACATCTTCGTCGGTGCTTTCACTCTCCTTCTTCTTGCTTTGGCGATCATCCTTCTTACGAAACTTCCTTCCCCCTCCAGGGCAAATACGAGTTCATCTTTCCTCGCCCAGAGCTAAATCCTCCAAGGCCCTCTTAAGATGTTTACATTCATTAGTCTCATGCCCACAGTCCTTATGAAGATGACAATACTTGCTTTTATCTCTGTTTCTGTAAGGAGTCTTCATCTCAGCTCGAGCCTTAAGCTCGTGATGATCCTTTATCTCCATAAGAATGGAGTACTGATCTTTGCTAAATTCTATTGGGTCAGTTAAAGATTCTAATTCTTTTCTCTTTCCTCGTGCGGGCCGAAGTAGTTGTGGAGGTTATTGCCCCGAGTCTCGGCCTTCTTGGGGTTGTTCTTTTTGCTTGGGAACCACCTCCTCGGGCTTCTTGGACTCGGGGTGCTTAGCCTCGGCCAAACTTGGTAGCATGTATAAATGCTTGACCTCCTTTAGGGCTTCTATAAGACTGGTGATTTTCTTCTTGACAAGATCAAACTCAAAGCTTCCTGGCCATAGCCCTCTAATAAAGGCGTCAAAGGCCACACCAGCATTAAGATCTTGAATCTGCAAAGCTTCTAGATTGAACCTCTTAACAAAACTTCGAAGAGCTTCCTTTGGACCTTGAATTTCCCAAATCCATGCTTGTCTTTTGTTCTTGCCAATTTGCTACAAAGTGGTGGGTAAATAAATAAGCGAGTTCGATGAAATTGTTAAGCGAGTTAGGGGAAGGTTGTTAAACCACTTATGAGCTACTCCCTTTTAGAGTAGCCGGGAAATTCTTGCACCAAGTAGCATCGTTCACTACTTGGACATACATCTGATGCTTATAAGCAGAAAGGTGATCGTCAGGATCATTCATTCCATCAAACGGCTCGATTGTAGGGAGTTTAACCTTTGGGAAGGGGGGCGCCCCCATGATCCTGGCCGAAAAGGGAGTTGGCCAACTGATTCGGAGGGCTCCCAGCTGTCCCTCAATGGGTATGAACTCCTTACGGTACTCCTTCAAAACAGGATTAGATGAGGTATTTGCCGGGCACACGTCGATAGACCATCGGATGCGCCACTTTTTTTTTCTTGTCTCGGGCGAAGAAGTGAAGGTCCCGGACTTCTTCCTTATGTCAGAAGGTAGCTTCAAAGGGGGATCTCTCAAATACGGTGTAGACCATGTGGCCGAGCCGTTGCAATGCGGCGGCTTTCTTTGCTTCCACGTATTCCCGAGCATCTGTTTCCATCCGCCATTCGGACGTCGATCATCACGGGAACTAACCACCGGGTTCCGTCCATTTTCCTTCCTTTCAATACATGATGGCTTTTTTTTTAAAATTTGTCCTTCTAGAAAAACTTCTTGGCGAAGCGGTAGACTAGGACACACGATTCTCTTGAGGCGTCCCCGGAGAAGAGATGGATTGTTAGCAGCCGGTTCTAGATTCACCTGGAAAAACAGCATATTGTTCTTGATCTGTTCCTGGACGACCGCTGCCATCTTGGTCTGGAAGTCATTTAACACATTTTCCAGATGAGCAGCAGTTACGGGGCGTTCAAAATTTTCCTAGATAACAAGTACTTGACTTTGATTAGGAGCATTGGACGGAGGCCTATCCCTCCCCCCAAGGTGGACGATCATCATCTACCGTGTCTTCTACTCGAATCGATAAGCTGCGATTTCTAGCTACGTTGGATGAGTGACAATCGAGTCATCGTTGCGTCTCCCCACGAGACGGCGCCAAATGTTTAGTCTACTTGTAGGTCGAACAACTTCTTTTTCGATATGTTCTTGGAGAGACTTGTGCAACGATGCCTTAGCTCACGCATTAGAACTGCGAGAAAAGGAAACCAACCGGGGAGGTTTAGGTGGTGGTTCCGCCTCAGAAGCTTAAGTCGGTATAGGTATCGGATCGGGTGTAGAGATAGAGAGAGAAAGAGAGAGAATATTTTAGCGAGTAATGGCACGGTATTCAATGATCTACCCTTTACGATTTTGAGGGGACTATTTATAGTGTTTGGAATGCGAAAGTTGCCATTTGATGTCACCCTAGAATGGGGGCATTTGATTGGCTAGGCAATCGAGAATATGACACGTGGCAGGCAATGATTGGGGGATGAATTTAAGCCCGATCATATGCGGCCGTTTTTTGGGATTGGGCTTTGATTATTCCTTCGGCCAAGGTGGGCCTTAAACACCGGGGGAATAAAAACCCTTGAAAAAGCTAAGTGTCCCTCCATTTTCAGGGACACATGGACGCCTCTGATTGGTCCACGTGTCCGCTCATCAGCCCTTCATTTTTAGGTCACAACAATATGATTGTCTGTTATGCTTTCATCACTCACATGTTATTTTTGCTAATCAAGACCTAAAGAAGCTGTTCTAATATTAATCGAGATAATTTGAACAACTTTGCTTTAGGTTCCCAATAATTTGAATGCCTAATAACATGTCACTAAAAAATAGTCTTTTTATGTGTTTCATGAACCAACCTAGACTAGTCTATTTTTAGGGTGTATGAAAATATTATTTGGTTATTCTTTTGCATAAAACGTGACATGAATCGATATTAAGTAGAGGCCAGCAATGGGCGAACGTGGTTCCTGACCATCTATGGAGTTAGGACGGGAAAATCTACATTAGATAAGTCCCTAATTTGTCCCTGCGATTTCCCAATATCCAATAGGTTTATGAGTCTTCCTTTAAAGACTTGTTGGCGACTTGAAGATCAATACAAAACCTTTACATTGAGGTAGTCAAATACGCGCTCATCCGCGTAGGCGGAATAAAAAACACGCCTACAATTTGGCGACTCCACTGGGGATGATTTTTAAAAAACTAATTTGTTAAATGAGTGTGTGAAACTCGAAAAATACAATTCATACTTTTTTTATGCCTTAGAATAACATTACAGTTTAGCATATGCATGGCTATTGTTTAAGCCACCATAAGGACAATCTTCCTTGCCTCATTAGCGCATGTTCTATACGTGAGGCCACCCTCGGGGGGTTGCGCTTTATCGTTCCGAAAGCTTCATGAGCGATAGTGTTGGATCTTAGTTATAAGCAAACCTACCCAACCATGACATTGTTCTCTTGTTCCTGACTTGAGAACTGGAGTGTGTCTTACACGTGGCCACCTTTTGAAGTAAAGGTACGAAGCGTAGGATCAATCTCTTAGTCATGGACCCTTTTCAGCCTTAATCTAAACCTGACCATAATTTCAAATGTATAACTGGACTTTTAGATTGAAAATCTTGCATCCATGTTATATGACATTTGCTTGTGATTACTATTTTTGCTTGTTATTAACTTGTCAAATTTTCGTTGTTATGCATTGCGTCTAAGATAGCATCTAAAAATAAAAATAAAAAATATCGTCTAAATTGGCCAAAACCTCGCCTAAATCTCCGAAAAACATGTCGGGGGAGCAGTGTGTCAAACGCATTAATTTGCGTCTGGCGCACCGCTCTCGTGCCAGGAGCACGTCTGTGCACCGCGCGCAACGATGTTGCGTGGCACGCGATCTGTGCATCGCATTTTTTGTCGATTTAGTCGTCGTGGTGGTCGATCATATGTTCTTTCCGAGCTACATTCGCGTAAAATCACGATCACGCTAGGAAACCTTTTTGTCTAAAATTGAAACTCACCTAATTCAAAAAAAAATCAGTCTTTTCGTGCATATCACCTAAGGTCGAGTCTATCCTAAAAAGTGCATCTAGAAGAGTGATCATGGTAGAATTAGAGTCGTCATGCATGTCTACCTTCTCCCTGCTATCCAACTAATCTTCCCTATCAATCTTACCCTATCATATTCAATCAATTTCAAAAACTTACATTTTTCGAAAACATTTACTAATCATCATCATGCCACCTATTCGACAAAAAAAACATTTCCAAAATTAATCCATCATCTTTTCCCAATAAAAGATAAAAATAAAGGGGTCCCTTTCAAAAAATGAATTTCGAAAATTCTAAGCCTAATCCAAACACTTTCATTCAATACAATCCAATCAAACCAATTCGATCCATTTGCATTCATTTTAGGCCCATGTGCATTAGAGTCCATTTGCATTCATATTAGGCCCATTCGAGTCCATACACTCACTAGCATTAGGGTCTATCTTAGGCCCATATAAGTCTAGCTCGTGTCAAAATCTAGGCCCATTTGCATCTTTATATGAACCATAGTCTAAGTCCCAATCCCGATCTCATTGAGGTCCTATCCTAGTCCATTTCCAATCTCAAACCCATGTGCATTTCCATGTCTAACTTCAAACTAGTATAGGACTCAATCCAAAATGAGGTCCATATAAGGCCCAACTCATTTCCTAAGTCTAATCAAGTCCATTTCCAAATCCATATAAGACGAAGTCCAAACCATTAAGTCTAGCAAAGCTAGTCATCCTTAAAGATCATAACGGCACCCTTTGACCTAGCGAAGCTAGTCATCCTTATGACCATAACGGCACCCTTTGACCTAGCGAAACTAGTCATCCTTAAGACCATAACGGCATTCGTTGACCTAGCGAAGCTAGTCATCCTTAAGACCATAACGGCACCCTTTGACCTAGCAAAGCTAGTCATCCTTAAGACCATAATGGCACCCTTTGACCTAGCGAAGCTAGTCATCCTTAATGCCATAGCGACACCCTCTGACTTAGCGAAGCTAGTCATCCCTAAGACCATAAAGGCACCCTTTGAGTTTAGGGAAGCTACTCATCCCTGTAAGACCAAAATGGCAACCCCTAAGTCTAGCAAAGCTAACATTCCTTAAGTCTACATAGGCAATTTTTTGGGTCTAGCCTGCTTAGTTTAATGTAAGTTCCAAAGTCTAGTTGTCTAGCTTGCTTGCTCACCCGTAAGTTCAAAGTCTAGTTGCCTAGCCTGCTTGCCTTAAGTTAAGAGTCTAGTCTCCCTTATTGTCCATCCTTTCTTAAAGTCTAGCCTACTTACTCACCTGTAAGTTCAAAGTCTAGTCTCTCCTATCAACATCAAAGCCCAATCATTCAATCAAGTCTGCTTGCATTGTCCAGTCCAGTCTGGTCCATGTCTGCATATGCATATAGTTAGGCCCATGTCAGCATCATGGTCAAGCCCATACTAGTTCAATAACATACCTATTTCTAACTTTCATTTCCCATTTCCATTTCTCACTCATTTCTCATTTCGAAAATCATTTCTAAAAACTTATAATCGAGGTCCACTCGAATCTATTTAGGACCGGTCGAGAGATTACAACTTACGAACGCCTAATGGAGGAACAAAATATGAGCCTACTCTAAAGCTCATCAAGTGCATTATCACCACCCCGACTTCGCTTAGAGTCATGAAGATTACTTCTGACCGCCTTCACAATAGATGTGTGATCACTTTTATAGGGTCTACTCCGAACCCTACACCTAAAAGAAAATTCATTAGGTGCAACCTATATTTTTACTGTGAATTCCAACGAAATAATGAATATCTGACATCTAGTGTCAATTACCATCAATGCGCTCCGAAATATGGTTGATGATAATATAATTCTAATAATTTCTAAAACGAGAATCAACATCACCAACAACCCCTTAGGCAGTGCATAAACAATTCAAAGGCTTAGTCTTTTATTTCTGGTTTCCTAGGATGAGTCAGAGAGTCCTTACCCTAAGCCATTTCTATTCTTTCCCATCGAGTCTATGTCACTATAGGACTCATTTATTATAGCCTTTCCATTTTCATTTCATTTTTTTTTCTTTTTATTTTCATTGGCCTTTCACCATCGTATATGCTTCTAATTCAATGATGAAACTTAAATCACCTAATGACTTTGATTAATAAAAAAATAAACAAAGACTAAAATGGACATACTTGAGTTACTCCCCTCCATCACCTTCCATAAGCCATCATCCATAAACCATCTCATGCAACCCACAATAAAAACAAATCCCTCAAACCATCATCCTCCATGATCCTCAGCCATATAATCAAAGCTCCACAAAATATTAACCTTCAAACCTTCCACTACCCTAAATCAAATACGTGTGTGCAAGCCTTGCTACATAAAAAATCAATGCCGGGCAAAAATAATAAAAAAAAAGTGAAAAAGTCAAAGTGCGAAAAAAAATGAAAAAAGCAAAACACAAAGCAAAAAAATGCAAAAGAAAAAGCGAAAGGCAAAGAAATAAAAATTCAAGCTAGGGGGCTTGCACACAAGTTCTACCCCTCATTCAATTCCCTAAAATCCAACAAAACCTTAACCATGTAATCCAAATCCATGATCCTTACCTTAGCCTAGCCAATTAAACCTTCATCAAAACCTAAAACCTCAACCTTTCAACCTTTCATATCCAACCATAACTCCTTCTTCAAGGTATGTCCAAGCCCGCTAGGTTGAAAACCAGAAAGGGCGGCCTAGGCAAAAGTTAGGGCACAAAAAAAGAAGTTCAATCGGATCGAGAACTACGAATGGTCCGATTCCGAAGGATACGTAGGAATCCTCATCTTGAGGTTCGACCGCTTCAATAAAATAAGATTAATCGAGTATAATGATTTGACTTTCTAGAGTTGGGGCTACTCTTTCTAGATGCCGACATAGACTCGAGTACGAACCTAGCCTCGTCAAGCTTTTTCCCACCTATATTTATATGAGTCACAAAATTAAACCTTATTTTTTTCAATCCAAACTATCTTTGTCCTCTGAAGGACTCTCAGAGCAATTCCATGATTTCGATGATATTTGACTTTGCTTGTATTAACTCAAAAAGAAGAATCCCCATTGAAAACTCTAAACGCTCAATACGGATCAAGTGCATTCCAAGCAAGGCTCACAATGCCTAATTCAATACAAACTTACCCAAAGTGGGGCTTCCTATATGTGGCGGTTCCCTACAAATTAAATCAAACTCCCAAAAGTTGTAATTTGCGGATCTCGGTTGCGGACCCCGATTATTTACAAAAAACGAGTTTTCGAAAATCATTATATTTCGATCATTCTATCTCTCTCTACTTATCCAGATCTCCTAATCTTGCATAACCACGACTTTACATTACATTTCATACATCCTAGTCTTGCATAACCCTGACCTTGCATGACGTTTCATCTTCCTTAACTTTGCATAACCTTAATCCTTGCATAGCGTCTCATGCATCCTTAGAGAGTCTAAGTTTGCATCTTTGCATCATTATGTGCCTTAATTGTGTTGTTTACTTCTATCTACTAACATCTTCTTACTGCGGTAATCGGATTGCTTATAGTTATTGTCTCGCATACTAACTTTGTTTTTGCGAGAGGCGGGGGACATATAGATCGGTTCTAAGCTGCAGAGCGTTTAGAATCGTTCTCAGATCCGGACACCGTATACTTTGACTTTCGGTTTCTGAACCTCGGTCAAAGTGGGGGGCTTCTATAGACACAAAATCGTGTCTCCCCATTGAGTACCCAATGATGAAACATGTTACGGTCTTAATTGGTCGACCCAGGGGATAGCAGTCTGAAGAGCCTAAAACTATTTTAAAAGTGTAAAGTTTATTTTAATGATCCAGAATTCTATTTTTAAAGCCCAATTAATTATTCATGATAATTAATTGTATTTTGAGCCCATAAAGAATATTTAAAGCCCAATCTTTAGATAAAGCCCAATTAATTATTTAATGAAAATTAATTGCTTTATTTAAAGAAATCAATATTTTCAAAGATATTTTTATAATTGAAATCGAATTTTATCCCGTAAAATCATATTTCAGGATTTAAAGAATAAAAGAAAATCATCCAAAACGCGTTTTATAAATAGGTTGTCAAAGAGTGTCAGGCACAAGGCGGTGCGCCTGGCGCACCACCTGCGCCCAGTGCACAGGACTAGCTATGTCAGGCGCACCAATCTGCGTCTGACACGTGGCTCTGTGCGTGACACAGAGACGTGCACCTGGCGCACTCCCTGCGTGACGCGCAAACTACTTTTCTATCTTTTTTTCAGTATTTTCCTATAAATACGTTGCGATTTTCCGAATTAAAAGAGACTACGACTTCAACACTTCGACTTTACACTTCGAACTTTACGAATACACTTACAAAACCTCTCTAAAATCTCATACTTTCATACTTTCAAACAAAATCACAAATACATACATTCAAGTGCATACATACACACATACTTTCTTTAGGCTTCACGATTGCTCGTCCCGAAGGTTGTCAATCTCTCATACCTTAGCCGCATAGGTATAATCCTAAGGGTCCTTGAATAAAATCTCTATTTTTATATTGAAGTTACTAACTCTTTCTTTCTATGATGTAGATCTTTAATATAAAAATCGTTCCTTTGTATATTCTAACCTTTTCTCTTCTTATTTATTTTTCATACATATGCACATTATATGATTGTCCTATTATGCTTTCATCACTCACATGTTATTTTTGCTAATCAAGACCTAAAGAACTGTTCTAATATTAATCAGATAATTTGAACTACCTGCTAGGTTCCCAGTAATTTGATTGTCTAATAACATGTCACTAAAAAATAGTCTTTTTATGTGTTTCATGAACCAACCTAGACTTATCCACTAGTAGAATAATTGCTTATTGATGCGCCTGAATTGTTGCGGTTTTACCCATACGCAGCAATAAAAAAGTTATTGCTGCGGTTTCGTGTGGAAACTGCAGCAATAGATGTCAACAATAATTTTTCAAAATTGTTTGACTGGTTTGACCAGAGCTATTGTTGCGGTTTCCACCCAGAACCGCATCAATAGATTAAAATAATATTTTTTAATAAAATTATAAACTATTAATGCGGTTGTGGGTGGGAACCGCAGTAATAGATCTAAGATTTAAAAAAAAAACACTAGGTCCTGATATTAGAGGCAACACACTAGGGTTTTTCTCTTCACAGCCGTTTTTCTATTCTCTCTCTTTTCATCCCTCACTCATCTTCTCTTCTCTCTCTCTTCTCTTCACTCATCTGCATTCCTCTTCTACGGGAATTTTCGCACCATTTTCATTCTTCTCAAAGAATCGGCAAATCCTCAACCTAAAATAAAAATCAACAAATGAAATCAATGATAAATCTTCAACAAATTCAATTTTTTCTAGGGTTTCATTTTTTTTACCCTAATTCCATGGCCGTCGTCGGAGACTTGAATGAGTTTAAGTCCACCATCTTTAACGACGACATTAATGGAGGAAGCTTGAGCATCAAGGCTATTCTCGACAAGCTCTTAAATGGCGGAAACTGGCCGTTGAATCACTTCGCCTGTGGCAATGCGATTGATGACTGATTCTTCTAGCGTTGGATTTTTGGGGGTTCTTTTGTTGTTGTTGTTGTAGAAATTAATTCATCATCTTCTTCTTCTATTATTATCTGTTCTTTTTCATCTTCTTCAATAAGTATGGCTTCGTCGGTGAAAATTATTTTCGCAATTGTTGTTGTTGGTGTTCTGAGGAAAGAGCGAATTTTCGCCTCTCTCATCCTCGACTTCACCATTTTCTCTGGCCTTCAGATCTGGAAAATCCGTCGTCGTCGACTGAACTTCCTCCAAGCGAACCGGACTGAACTTCCTCGTTTCTCTTTTTTTTTAGATCTCGAAAATCCGTTTGTCTTGCGAGAATTTCCAGCAAGTTTTCTGTCTCTGAACTGAACTGCATATCCTAACTGAACTTCGAGTAATTCATTGGGTTTTGCGGCGGAAATTATGGATTCGTATGAATCCGTCGGTGTGCGTTCATCATTCAGCCGCACGTTGTGGAGATTTTTCAAAATCAGTTTGTAGTTAACATTTATCTTTTATACTTTTTTGATTTGTAATTAGAATTTGTTTTATGTGGAGATTTTTATTTTTTGCTTTTACATATTTTTTTGTCTTTTGGTTTTGAGCCTTGGTTTTCTGATTGCTGCGGTTTTGGAACCGCAGCAATATGTTAACCTATTGCTGCGGTTTTGGAACCGCATCAATAGATTTTAACCTATTACAGCGCCTTGATTTGCGGCGGTACGAAAACCGCAGCAATAGGCCACTTAATAACCGCCGCAATTAACAATTATTCTACTAGTGATCTATTTTTAGGGTGTATGAAAATAGTATTTGGTATTCTTTTGCATAAAACTTGACATGATTCGATATTAAGTAGAGGCCAGCAATGGGCGAACGTGGTTACTGACCGTGTTCGTACCCTCACCCCCGAACTCAATCTTTGGCTTATTGACCATCTATGGAGTCAGGACGGGGAAATCTACATTGGATATGTTCCCAATTTGTCCCTGTGATTTTCCAATATCCAATTAAGTTTATGAGTTTTCCTTTAAAGACTTGTTGGCGACTTCAAAACATTTTCAATACAAAACCTTTACAATGAGGTAGTCAAATATGCGCTCATCCCGCGTAGGCGATATAAAAACATGACTACAATAAGCTTTGTTCACAAGGAAGAAAGTTGCTACATTAATGCAATAAGAATACGTCAGGCAGCAGCATTTTGTGGCGGTAATTTTTTGGTGATCTGTGCAGCCTACTTTCTTCAGTAGATTTCTTATTTCTTTGTTTGGTTGGATCAATCTTCAAGCCTAGGAAAGGTTTTGATTGGCCAAAGTCGTGGTGAAGCTCATCCCATAGCATTTTTAAGCTGATTTTTGAAGAAACATTCAACAGTTTTTCGGTTTTCTATGTAGGCCGAATGTATCTTTTTTTTAAGCCTTTAAATGATGTAAGCTCTTATGTAAACATAGTTACATAAATAGGGGAGGTTTGTGTTCAAAAAAATGGAGATTTGGTTGTGTATTTTGAGAGTTACACTCAAAGAAAGGAGAGTTATCCTTGCGTGTGTTGTGAACCGGTTTGGTTCTTTAATAAAATCTTTCTAGCTACTTGTCAATCATTGAATTGAGAGTGATGCTTTGAAAGTAGGTGTTATTGATTGTTCATTGCAATAATAACATCCTTGAGTTGGTGGTATTTGGGTTGGAAAGTTGGTGGTTGTTCGAACTTCATTCGAACCGGTTGTGTTCTTATTTTCTTTGTTCTTTGTTTCGTGTTCCTCCTTGCTCTCAAGGCCTAGGTCGACATATATCACTACTGTTCCACTAAATCATGATATTGAGCCTACAATTAAAAGGTAGTGAGACACTACTCTTGGCCAATTCAACAAGAAACACGTCAAGAAAAAGTTGAAGCAAGGGTAAACATGAGCTTGAAGCCATAGACCATATCATGCCAAGCTTTATTCTCTTGCAAAGAAGTTTGAGAGGGTGAAGAAAAAGCAAAACAGATTATGAGCTTTCTATTTATTTAGAGATAAATATAAATACTAGAATTGAGTCAACAAAAGTTGGTTGAAAATATTCAATGGAGTTTGAATCACTATTTAGTAGGAATACTAGGATCTCAAAATCGAACCAAGTCCATGTATTGTTACCAATAAACCAATTTCTATATGATGGGCCTAGAATGGGGGAAACATACAAATATTTGCATGAGATCATGTATTTATGAGGGCTATTAAATTGCTACAGTTCATGATAGTTGGTATTAGTAGTGCAACAGATATCCGATTCGACCGATCCAATAAATCGGATATCCGATTCGGTTTTTTAGTTTTCGGATATTCCGAATAGGCTATTCGAAAATTTTCGAATCAAATATGGATTGGAAATACACGAAAATATCTGAAATATGAGAATATTTCGGATATTCGATCCGAAATATTTGAAAATTTATGTTTTCAAGACAGGATATCCGAAATATCCCATTATCCGATCCAAAACTATTTTATGAATTTTTCCTTTGAAAATTTATTTTTTTTAGTTTTCAAATATCCGATCTGTTTTGCTTTTTAGCAAAACTCAAAATCTATGTTACAAATTTCTTGTTTTGAAGAAATACTTACTTTCCGTATCGTGAACATTATGAAATGAAATATGGAATGCGATGTTTTGCTTCACTATGTAGGCATTGCCTTGCAAATGCCAATCTTCACAATGTAGATTTGAATATCTCATGCTTCCACCTAAGTTCAAATATTGTGAGTGTTTCCATACACAATTGTCAACACGCCAAAGACAAATAAATTGTTGACAAATGCCAAACATTAAAAACAATGTTCCACAAGACGGACATTGAAACACCTACAAATCCCAGAACAAAATTAGCAGGAGAACCCAAGGTCCGGATAAACAATTATGATTAGAAGATGTTTCAATGTATAATTTGCATTTCAGAAACTAATATTGAAGGCGAGATAAAGCAGACACTTTTAAACAATAACCAAAATTCTTCTTGGCAAAATCTCTCAAGCGATAAGATGGCAAACAGTTACAATCTAAATCGAACCAAAAAGATAACATATCACTAAACAAAATGCAACATGGCTCAAATCCCCAAAATAAAGATCTAATCTTCCTCCTCGGCCTCATTCTCAGCAATGTTGAAGTACCTCAACTCGTACACATTACGGTCCTTGTTGGAAGCAATAACACGAAGCCAGTCACGAACATTGTGCTTCTTCAAGTACTTCTTTGTCAAGTATTTCAAGTACCTGGAGAAAGATTCAAAACCCAGATGAATCAGAAACCTTATTAATTAAACAGAAATCAAATGAAAAAATGCTATTGGTTGGACGAATCTGATTCAAATTGAAAACAGGCAACCACAGTAAGGCAAATTATACATACGGCATTAGAAGTGAAACAACAGAAAATGGCGATGGAAGACAAAAGAATAAAATTATTGACACAGCACATATTGAACCCTAAAATTATCAGAATCAGTCAACACACACCTACATCCACAGACCACAAGTATGGAACAATTCCTCACATCAAAACATCCACAACTCCAAGTGCATCCCAAGTTCAACTAAAACAATCAGATACTAGAAGCCTTCTGGCATGTCACCCCCATTAATATTGAGTCTAGACACCAGTAAAGTACATCAGCTCGATAACAGAAGTGAGATTCAGTGAGGGAACAGGTTAGATCGCTTATAGCAGTAGTCAAGTAGAAATTTGCAAAAACAAAAAAATGCACGAGTGAAAAATCCCCGGAAGGTAAAAAAACAAAGCTAGAATTTTCTTAGATTGCTTAAAAAAGTTTTTCTCAATCCAAAAGACTGAAGTGAAGCTGAATTCTCTACAACTGCAGAATTCATCAAAATAAAGAACAGGGACTACCAAACAAACAAACAATTTCGACCCAAAGCCAGACAAATCGACAACCAACTCAACCCAAATACAACAAGCCATCAGAGAAATGACTTCTTCCGATAGTCCAACATCCTTTTCCAAATGGCATAAATGTACAAAAAGAAACCGCTTTAATTCACTCATAGGCAAGTTGATTAACTCCTAATCAACCATGAAGAACATATGTCTATACCAATTAATAATTTGATAATAAAAAAAGCCATGATAAAGAACATACAACTTTAAGACTTTACAGCACAGTATAATTAATACAGCTGATATATGGGATCTCTAATACACGATAATTCAATCAACGAAAAATGTCGAAACAAAATCACATACTTATAGACTAAACATTTCACATCCACATAAAAAATCAAAATACAGTAAAAAAAAACCCTACATCTAATCATTTTAGCAAAAACAAAACAATAATCACTCAGAACACCTAAACCCTATCAACCCTTACATCAAAACATTTTAGCAAGTACAAACCAAAATTTCTCTATAATCACTTTATTAAAACCTAAAAAATACAACTTTTCACGATTTTATATACAATAATGTAACGCAATGTCAAATTACCACCAAAACACCATTTCAATAAATAAAAAAAATACTCATAACACAAAATGAAAGTAATGAACCAAAACCAAGATCACTGAAGAGTCCTCAAACCCTAAAAACTTACAAAACCCATATATCATATAATTTAACACCAAGACCAAAAATAAGAAATACCCATAACACAAAATGAAAATAATTATCATAAAAAGGAGAATTAAATGACCTCTTGGAGAAATTGCTGTCAGAGTTAACAGTGATCTTGTTCTTTTCACGAGTAACAGTAACAGAATCACCGAGAGCACCAGCTTTACCGCCGACCTTAATTCTCTCCTGAAGAAACTTCTCGAGTGATGCAATATCCATGATTTTGTCTTCAACAGGTTTCGCGCAATCAATGGTGAAGGAAGCACCCTTCTTTTTTCCCTTGGCACCACCTACGGCTGATCCTCGGCTCATTTTCTCGCTTTTTTATTTGTGCTTCTTCTGATTCTTCTTTTGATCTGCAAAAATTGACAAACAATACCACAAAATATTGAGGATGAAAGTTAGGAGAGAGAGAATTTGCAGAGTAGGAAAGGAGAGAGAGAGAGAGTGTACCGGAGCGGCGAAAATGAGAGAGATGAAAGAGGAGAATAGGGTTAGGGTTTTAAGTGAATGTGATGATTTATGTGGAAGGAATGTTTAGGGCTTTTTGCGGCAAGAGGATGTTACATGTTAGTGGTGATGGATGGGCTTGTGATGGGATGAAAGTTGGAATTGGTGTGTTTTGAGCCCAATTTTGAGTTCATTTTTAAGTGGCTCATTTTAATTTATGGATTGGGGACTGGGGTGTAAAGAGACTTGTCAAACTAGTTGGGTCGGGTCGGGTCGGGTGAGTTTGTATGGTTGTTTTTTTTGTCAAACTAAATATGTTATAATAAAAGTAATCTTTTGGGATTTAGGTCACGAAATTTCTGTTCAGAACTTTGAGATTGTTAGTAGATTTATGTTTAGATTTTGGATTAGGCTAGATTTTGCCAAGTCTCTCTGCAAATAAAGTTATAAATCACTACTCATATATTTTACTTTCTTTTACAATGTTGTGAATTTTTTTCACTATTGAGTGCAAATCAAATGATCTTTATAAATCGGACATGTGATTTTGAATTCATGTTAAGAATAGTATAATCAAGTATAAATAATTAAATATTCTATTATGCAAGATAATTAGTGATGCTTCCTTGGATATAGTACATTGCCCTATTTCCTATTAACACATATGAAAGGATTGGGTGAGATTCAAGTAACTTGAAATTTGTAACATAGATTTTGAGTTAAGTCATTTTTATTTATACTTTTTAGTTTTGACTAAGAAATATTTGCTAAAAAAAATTCTAGTTTCAAACAGACTACTATTCCTACTCTTACCACTATCGCTACCACCACCACGCACTACTAATACCAACTATCATAAACTGTAGCAATTTAATAGCCCTTATTATACATGATCTCATGCAAATATTTGTATGTTTCCCCCATTCGAGGCCCATCATATAGAAATTGGTTTATTGGTAACAATACGTGGACTTCATTCTCCACCAAGGAAGATTTTGAGATCCTAGTAGTCCTACTAAATGGTGATTCAAACTCCATTGAATCTTTTCAACCAACTTTTGTTGACTCGATTCTAGTATTTATATTTATCTCTTAAATAAATAGAAAGCATTTTTTTAAACTGAGACAAAAATAAAATGTTTTTTTTTGTTAATGAACGAAATATTGAAGAATTGATTCTACGTAAAATCAGACAGGTGCGAATAAAGCATCTATAGGGTAACTTCCGCCTGAAAAGTCATTTGACGCTTTTATAGACATTAGCGATATCTCAGAACTACTTAAGTAAGATCTTTTTTCAAATTTGTCCCTATTTCGAGCCGATTGATAGATAAATAGACACATTCTATGTCCATAGATATAAAATATATATCTTTTCACAATTCCTGCGGTGTATGAGACATATGTATGTTTTCGATTTAAGTCTTATTCAATTAGTCCTCTTGAAGACAATGTATTCTAGTATTAACCCTGAATCATGTCTCACATGTATATATGCTCCATAAGATCTAATCGAATGTGTGATTTTACATTTTTATTGAATCAATTTTGTATTCATTGTATAATTTGTGAAGGGACATCCAAAAAAATGTATCTAGGATTAATTAGCAAATACTCCCTCCGTTCCTTATGAGATTTCCCATTATTTCTAATTTGGGCACTATTCATAGGTAAAGAAAATCCTCAAAACAAATTCCAATATATAAGAAAAATCATAGTCATGTGGGATCTTGTTTGATTCGTCTCATTGTGTACGTTAGGAAAATCAAAATTTATAATTTTTACTAATATGTAATTAAAGATATAAACAATACAAAACGTGCATTGGAAAAACGAAAAATCTAATAAAGGACGGGTGGAGTATATGTTTAAGGAAGGTTTATTTATTATATACAGACGAGAAGGTTGGATCATAGATGTGTGCCAAGGGTTTGGACGGAAAGGAAATGATATCTTTATAGAGGCAAACAATTGATTATCTTTCAAACGAATTAGTTAAGCTCATAATTAATTGTTACCACCTCTGTTTCTATTAAATAGTTAAACTTTGACTTTTGACACTATTTATAAATTACAATTTAACTATCATTTATGATTTAAGGGTAAGAAAAATTATAGTCATATGAGATTTTGTTTGATTTGTCTCGATATGTACCTTTGGAATATCAATTTTTTGTAATTCTTACAAATTCAGAATTAAAGATATTAATGTTAAAAACATTTACATTGGCAAGCATGAAAAGGTAAAGTGTAACCATTAAGAAGAAAAGGAGGGAGTAAACAACAACTAACCATAACCATTAACCGAAAAACATAACTAATAACCAGATCACCATAACTAAAACCCAAAAACACAATTTTTTTTTGCCAAATGCAGCCCTTTAAAGTGGTCACTTTGTTAATTGCAGCTCTTTCATTTCAATCTCTTGGCTAAGACCTCAAATAAACCAAACTCTTTTAAGTTGCATCCCAAAAGACGTGAAAATAGGTTGGGTTTGGGCTGCAACTTAAAAGAATTTGGTTTATTTGAGGCTGCAATTGAAGGAATTGAAATGAAAAGGCTACAATTAACAAAGTGGACACTTTAAAGGGATGCATTTGGCAAAAAATCCAAAACATAATAACTAATTACCCAAATACAATAACTATTATCCAGTCTATCAGTTATTGCGCCCTTCTAAAGAGAATCATTTAGTCATTATGCCAAAATAATAGTAACTATTAACTCGAAAATCATAACTACTATCTATAGACCATAATGATTAATTACCTGAATAGTGAATATACCATAACTATTAACCCACAAACCATAAGAAATAACCTAAAGACATGATACCTAATTACCCATATATCATAACTTTTTCGTTTGACAATCACTTAATGTCATACGGTCTTTTTAAAGCATTTGCATTTAGGAAACTATGTTTCCAAGAATTGAACATACTCAACCACCTCACATCCGTCCAAGGCATCAAGTCCATCAACTATGTTAATTTCATATTTGTCCTTTACTTGGCATTTTGAATCCTTTTTCTTTGCTGATGCAGCCACTATAACTTTTATATTTATATATACTCCACGTTTAAGAAATGTTCACTATCAGAAAAAGGAGAAAATAGATTCTTGCTCTATCGTATTGTCCAAATAAAATTATAACAAGGCAAACAACCGCTGATATTCATTATCAAAACATAGTAACTAATTATATTGCAACTTAAAAATTTAAAATACACCTTAGGAAAAGTATCCAAGCATATTTATATTATCTTTTCATACTTTGACTTTTAAGAATATGAAGTTTCATTGTTTGCTATAGCTCAAAGAAATCACCGTGTTGAACAATGCATAATGACATTGGAAACTTTTTTTTTGGTTTTTTTTTTATAACGAGAAAATTTGCATTGATTAAAAAACAGAATTACACACTAAAGATAGTACATCCATACTAAAAATAAAGAAACTAAACTGAGCATTACTAGCCCTTACATCACAAGTACAATAATGTAAATAACGTAAACTAGGAGAAAACTGCTCGATTTGGAGGACTATAATGTTGGATGACTGTGTTGGAGCTCTTCTGATGATGGTTGACAAGCGCCAGAAACATGATGGAAGTAGAGGGAGGAGTGGATTGATTTCACAACCGGGGCAACAAGGAACAAGCGAGATGTGGATCTCGCAACATGACCAATCCCCATGATCATCTATCACAGGGGATTCTTCGATCGGGAGTCCTGGAAGAGTCACATTCCTTTGTGACTTAATACCCTTTTCAGTGGGTATTTCAGGCTTCTCCTTTGAGGAGAAGCTCAATTGAGTTGACGCGCTATAAACCCAATTGACAAATTGGGAAGCCGCCTTCAGATATATTTTTGTCAATGCAATGATTGATAAGATCATTACCAAGCTAAACTGAAATCTAACCATTGTTAGATTTCGAACAATCATTCGATTTTCAAAATCGGAGAAAACAAACCACAACCATGAAACCTGAAATGTAATCCCCTGTAAATTTATGAAATTTATAAATATATTTTAATGTATAGTTATTTATATTTAAATATATTTTAGTATTTTAATGATTTATTTCTTCAAAGGTTGACTATTTGAAAGTCAAAGAAATTATTTTAATGATTTATGGAAGTCAAATATTTTACTAAAGTCATGCTTTGAAGAGTATTTGAAATGTTTGAAATACTTTTTGGATTTGGAAAATGACTCTTAAATGGGTTTGAGGAACCCAAACACTCTTAGACTTGGAAAAAGATTTATAATGAAGCTCAATTACCTTTTCCTAAGCCCGCAAGGGGAAATCTATATAAACCCCCAAAATTTCCCACACAAGTTGTTTTCTCTCTCCTCCTTTCCTCCCAAATTTTCGGACTCTATTTTTTTTTCTCTCTTTTTCTTTTCTTCTTTCTTCCTCTCCTTCGGTTTTCTCCTCTTCCGGTTCGGCCACCGATTCCGGCCAACCACCTCTGCTCGCCGGCGACTGCCGACACCCAGCTACTGCCGCCGCCGCCGTTTCCTTCCTCCACCGGCGTGTTGTGTGTTGTTCTTCTTCTTGCTTTGGTTTGATTACTTTTCTTCCTTCTCAAGTTTTATTCAAAATTTATATTTTTAAGTTTTGTTTTAATTTGTTTATGTTTAAAAGTTATAGTTTGATGATTTAATATTGAATCTAAGTTATATAATTTATGTATTGATGAAATAAAAGTCAGATTTGTATATTTGGGTTTAAACTAGGTTTTTAATTATCAAAGCATGAATTTTTAGGGTTTTGAAAGTTAGAAAATCATAGTAGTTTATTATAAGTTATGAAATTTATTATCTTTATGATTTTAAGTATGTTTGAATATATTTTGAGGGAGTTTTAACTTATGTTATATTGCTGGAAATTTAAAGGGAGTTTTATTATGGAGTTTTATAATGGATTTTAACCACTAGTGTAGTAAGTATTATGCTAGGAGGTTTAATAATCAAGTTTTATTATGGGAAAGGTTTTTAAACATGTTTAAGAAGGATTTAAAGTATTTTATTATTGTTGTAAATTCATAAAGGATTGATTGTGAATTTATATTGGTTATTTTAGGCGGAAAATTCTCTCTAGGCGACTTTTAAGACTGTTAAAGTGGCCTCTCAATTTGTCTACACAAGGTACGTACATACCTATGTGTTGATTGGTGTAATATCATGATTTTTAAGAAGGAGAATTATGTAGTATCATGTATAGGAACTATGTTGAGTTCATATATGATTTCTATTATGTTGGATTTTACATGTTTTATGCTGTTGTGTAAACATGTTGATTATGAGATTTATATTATGAGATTTATATCATGTTTGTATGGAAGATTGATGCAAGCATGTTGGTTGGGAACTTCATTTTATTAATTCACATGGGGGAATTAATATATATATTAGTTTGGATCATGATTGATCATTTGTTCCCTTTTGAGTATTTCACTGCTTTATAAGGACCGAGGGCCTTATTTGGTAAGTTGATATTTTATACCTATGAAAGGTAGTTTGGTTGTTGGCTAGGTTCAACAAACAAGGAAAGATTGAATTAAAGTTGGAATTAATCTTGGGTTGTTTAGTTGTGTGATCACTTATCTAATCCTAAGATAAAAAGAAAGTTGTGATTGTTTGTTGATTGTGCTATTTGTGTTGCTTGTGAGTCATAACAAGTAATAACTGGTAAATCATGTAAAGTGAAACTGGATAGTAATAGTTTTAAATTGGTGCACGACTGAAGTGTTGGACAAATAAGAGTTGGAGTACATGGTGGGAGTGCCATGGCTTTTTCTGGGGCCGGATTGATCACCGTGTCCTATTTTATTTAAAAGGTTCCTCGATATCGTAGGTCATGGGAATACGGAGTCGCACTCGTATTTCGTCTTCAAAAGGGAAGTCTAGTTTTAGTTAGACAACTCGGTTCATTGACTATTCCATTTAAAGTAATAAGATCGTAAATCATGTAAAGTGAAACTGGATAGTAATAGCTTTAGATTGGTGCACGACTGAAGTGTTGGACAAATAAGAGTTGGAGTACATGGTGGGAGTGCCATGGCTTTTTCTGGGGCCGGATTGATCACCGTGTCCTATTTTATTTAAAAGGTTCCTCGATATCGTAGGTCATGGGAATACGAAGTTGCACCCGTATTTCGTCTTCCAAAGGGAAGGCTAGTTTTAGTTAGACAACTCGGTTCATTGACTATTCCATTTATAGTAATAAGAATGTTGTTAAAATTTAGTTCAGTAAAAGTTATCTGCAAGTTACTATGTTGTTATTTATTCCTGTTTACTATTTATTAGTATCATGTTAGGATTGTTTATTTATTTAGTATGTAGTACTCAGCTTTGCTGATTACGTGCTTTTGTTTGTGTATGTTGATCATGGCTATGCCTTATTGATCCCGTGATGACCCATTTTGGTGAGCAGTCTCTAGGGATCAATAGTGCATTGTCCATCTACAGGTTTGAAGATGATGCGCATCATTGGGTTCGGTATTGGAGAGCTTGTTAGACTATTTATCATACTTTAAGTTTATGCTTTTCGTAGTTGGCTTTGGTTTTGTTGGTTGGTTTTGGAGTTGACTTTGTAGTTGACTAAATTTTATTTATAAAGTTTATTATTATGTTTTCTAGCTGCAAAATTCTGAATAAGCCGATACGTTTTCACACGGGCGATAATACTTTGATAATTCTCTATGTTTTATATTAAAAAGGTATTTTAGAAAAGAGAGAATTGTCATGGTGTTACATGAAAACCATAAAGCAACAGCAAAAACCTTGACCAACCACACAAACCATACCCAACACTTTGAAGACAAGGACTACCTCCAGCTATTAACAAAATTATCAAGCAGATTGAGTATACAAACGAAAAAAAAACATACTAACACAACCTAGTACCAAGCCGACGAACACGAACGGGGAACGGGGAAGGGAGACACTCTAAGACACTAAACAGGGAAACGGGGAAGGGGAACACGTACCAACAAACGAACAGCCAATAACTAACACTAACGGGAGAACAGGGAAGGGGACACTAAACCTCTAAATCTCAAGACTAGAGCAGGGGAAAGGGGAAGGGGAACCAACAAACTAACTACTCCGACTTCGAACCGGGGAGCGGGGAAGGGAAACCTAAAACCTAAACCTTGAGGGCATCGCGACGACCATGACAGGGGGAGGGGAAAGGGAAGGCCACAACGCAACAGAGGAGGGGGGAAGGGGAGGGCGACAAACACAACGGGGGAGGGGGAGGGGGAAGTCGACGAACTAACAGGGGGGAGGGGAACCAGGGCGAAGCTCCGGAAAGGAGACTCGGACATCCCTGCGACGACGAAGAAAAACTATGACGGAAAAACCAAGAGAAACAACGATGAAGAACGAAGAAAGAACACAAAGCAGGCTCGCCGGCAACCCATGCGGCCACCAACGAGCCTGCGGCGGAAGGCTTTTGAGTTTTCTAGGGTTTATGTTTTTTTTTTGGGGGGGTTGAGAGCGACATTGGAAAGGTAATAATAGTTATGCATCATTCTCATACTAGTGGCATCTTCTAATACTCACAACAAAAAGCAATTTGGGATGTTTTCTCATATAATTCACAGTTCTATATATTTCTTAATAATCCCAAGTTGTGAGTCTCCTTCCCATATTATTCTATCATGATCCTTTATTGATTCAAAAGTGAAATTTTGCTACTTATTCTTATTTCAACCCACCAAATTTTCAGACCAATTAGAGCATCATATGTGACTCTTCTCTTTTAATTATTGAATTGATCAAAAATTGGGACCATTATGAGAAGGAAATCCCAAACATTAGGTTATTTATAAGTAACTCAGATTTGAGATTTATATGAGATAATACTCCAACTTTAGTATTTACCGCGTCAACAACTCCTTTTGTTTCTAACTCAATTGAGACTTTGGCGAAAGAATATAAATTCTCAAATAAGACGGATTTAGTGTAAGACTGCCTCACTATTTATATTAAAAGGGTCACTTTTTATGTACCCGACTTTACAAGTGATCTCTTGATTTCAATTAATAAGGCGAGACAATCTTTCTGTAGACCAACTTGCGCAAGAGAGGGACCCTATTATCTAAATTATTTGTTTTGTAATTTATTTAAGGTTATGTCCGACAAGAATCTTTGTTCTACCACTAGCAGTTCATTTATTTTCAATCGACCCACTTACTATCAATTAATTGATTCACTAATCCTTTATGTGGGTATAGGTAAAGTTTCAAATATTTGGCAACTCTTCACGAGGGGATGAATCAAGAGAATTTTGAATTAGATATTCAGAATTTTGTGCATCTCACGCCATACTAGTGTGCATGATATCAAAAATAGCTACTTCGAGTATTTCCCATTCGTCACAAAGAAAATTAATCAACAAATACACCCAACGAGGCCCCCTTTCTCCTCGATCTCCAAAGACAAAAATGTGGTGCCAAGAGTTCATCACGAAAGAAGAAAGTCACGAGTCAAGGTCAGGGAAGAAGATGATTTTTTGTAGATCCACAAATCCATACACATATCCACGGATCCATACATCACGATCGGAAAAGAATCAAAGAAAGAATCAGAATTGATCAATATTTTTTTGTCACATGGAGACCAAATGCCGGTATTTTAACCAAAAAAAAACACACCCAACCTTGAGGTTAGGGAAGAAGATGATAACCAAACCTTCAATCTCTTGGTTGGGAGGTAGGAGCAATAGCATTGAGCTCTCACTACGTTCTCATTTACGAAATAACCATGAGCATGGTTTCTTCATAAAATCTAGAAAGGGAGTGAAGAGTGACCTTATAAGAGAAAGAAATTCCTCCCTCTCCCTTGAAATCACAGTATTCAAACACTAATAATGCATGGATAATATGTGACAGAGCAAGAATTTCCATAAGGCACAAAAACAAGCAGAAAAGAGTTGAATATAGATCTAGGCATCAATGGAAATATGTCATTCTCATCAGATTCTGAAACAGCAAGAATTTCTTTCGTAAATTTGCATAAAAATATTAAAACTGGTGTTTCTTAAAGCTGGTATTTCGTATATGTACAGTAATGAAGTCAGAAATAAGCTGGAAAGATAGATGATGAACAACAAAACTATAATTTATTTGAAAGTGATCCACTAGAAAATTAAACTCCACAAAAATTACTAAAAAGGAGGGCAGAATGGGGGGGTGAGGAGAGCAAGATAATCATTCAATTACCTAGAAAGTATGTCACAACAAATGTTTTGGGGAATAAAATAGCCCAACAGACAGATAATACAAAAAACAGATACAAACCAGCTACTTATAAGTGCCCTTTGCCACCGCAGTCTGAGCACAGGATGTTGCCCGTGCCTCCACAACCTACATAGTAAACAATTCATCAGGAAATTGTCCCTTTTTTTCTTTAGGGTGAGGGACAAAGGTAATGGTTAGATATGATAAGATGATGATTTTTGTTCTTTCTTTTCTCCCCTTTATTATTTGGGGGAGAGGGGGTTGGTAGGGGTGGAAGAAGACATGATTTATAAAGCAATTAGCAGACTCGACTCGATTCTGACAGACAGTAAATATAAGCTCTGAATTACGCTAGATATTGACATGAAGGTAGTTCTCCTTGATAGTTCATTCTAGAAGCCAGGAAAGCCGAAAACACAATATCATCAAATAATAAAGATACTTGACAAGCAAAGCAATTCAATTAACATCCACGTCAAAGAATGAGGTCAAGATGGATCTGCGGTCTGCACTCACATCACAACCCTTCAGAACAAGACCATACTAAATGCCTTTCTCTAACTCTAGAATCTAGAAATCATGCTCTGATACTAAATCAGATCAATATCAAAGTTTCACAAACTGACACTGATGATTTTAGACACGTAGATTCGAAAAGGATAAACATTTTCCCATGCCTAAAAGATCTTCGGTACGCTATCAGAACAATGCAATGCGCTCAAAGATGATGGTGATATTATGATCAAGTGATAGTTATGAAATAGGTAGAATCTGAAGGTTCTAGCCAGCAACTAATCACTCCACATGGTTCTAGAAAAAACATACTTATATTTCTCCCATTGCAAATTGTACCAAATGGGGTATGTCTTACACTCATAATCCACAGAGAACAAAAAAAAAAAAAAACACCACAAGACCAACTACTTCTACAAATGAGATCGATACTCTCTCAAAATGAGAGCTATGTCCAACATATCAACAAAACATTTCATATAACATATGTTCCATTGGAAATTCAGAAGATAATATCATATTATCACCAATCAATAAGACATCTAGCAGTCCTAATATAAAGCAATTCTCGCAAACAAGTACAAAAATCTTACTTAGGCATCGGACTTTAACGATGATTCCTTGGCACTCTAATATGGAGTCAACATACAAGCCTGAACCACCACAGGTTGTACAAAGCACTGCACCCTTAGCATGACAATCACCACAGCGGCATTTATCACCGATTTCTTTCTCAGCTACCGATAAGCCAACATGTTCACCAATTATCTGCTCTGGAATAGTTTTATCATAACAAAATTGAGATTCTAAACTATTAATTCGCCGCTGCCGATCACCTGCTGAGCATAGAGCTCCCTACCAGATAACCGAAATTACAAACTTATAATTATATAGAATTTTAACTACTTAACAAATAAATTGAACAAACAAATCAATGACAATAATAACGATTTTTCATTGAGAATCAGATTACTAGAGTTCAATTTTTTTTTTTTAAAATCACAATTAAAAAGAAAGAAAAAAAAAATTCACGATTCATACCTCAATTTCACATACGAAAACACATTGATTTCAATACATAGATCATAGCCATTCATGTCACAATTGACAATATATATAACAAAGCATACAATTGATAATATATATAACAAAGCATAAAAAATTCATAATTGAAACCCTAATTTTCACTTTACACTTAAATTTCCAATTTGCTTTAAAGAGGAAAACAGAAAAATAAATAAATTGAGAAAGAAGTGAAGAAGACTAACCGTTGAAAAGGCGGTGCAGGAGAGGGAGGTGTGAAGTGAGGAATTTGCAGATCTGAAGGCAACTCTGAAAGATTTATGCTGATGAAAAGAGGAAAGAGATGGGATTAATTGGTAAGTTAAAGAAGAAGAATGGAGTATTGTTTCCATTTGCAGTTGAATACTATCATGCAAAATTTGTGTAAATTGACCACAAAGCTGCCTTCAATTGGAAAGATTTTGGAAGATTTGGGGTTGATCCAATCCGTGGCCTCGTTGTTCACGATACTCGCCCTACAGAGTATGTTGGCCAACTGCCCAACTTTCTTTTGGACGAAGTGTGTTTTTTTTTCTTCTACAAATTTGTTAGAAACAATTTTTTGTAAATGTCAGTCCCCTAGATCCAATTTTTAAAATGAGTGGGTGAAACTCGAAAAATACGATTCAGACTCTTTTATGCATTAGAATTACATTACAGTTTTGCATATGCATGGCTACTGTTTAAGCCACCATAAGAACAATATATCTTGCCTCATTAGCGCATGTTTTATGCGTGAGGCCACCCCTGGGGGTCTGCGCTCTGTCCTTCCAAAAAGCTTCCTGAGCGATAGTGTTGGATCTTAGTTTTAACCAAACCTACCCAACCATATTGTTCTCTGGTTCATGACTTAAGAACTGGAGTGCAACTTACACGTGGCCACCTCTTTACGCAGAGGTACAAACCGTGGGATCAATCTCTTAGTCATGGACCCTTTCAGACATAACCTAAACCTGACCGTAGTCAAACATAAAACTGGACTTCAGGTTGGAACTTTTGCATCCATGTTACATGACATTTTCTTGTGATTGCGATTTTTGCATGTTCTTAACTTGTCAAATTTTCGTTGTTATACATCGGGTCTAAAATCGCGTCTAAAAAACAAATAAAAGATCGTCAATTGGCCAAAACATCGCCTATATCCCCGAAAAACATGTCGGAAGTAGTGCGCCAAGCGCATTAAGTTGTGCCTGGCGCACCATTCCCGCGCCAGACGCACCTCTGTGCGCCGCGTGCAGCAATGCTGCGTGGCACCCAGTGAGTGCATCACATGCTTTTCGTTGACTTAGTCGTTGTGGTGGTCGATCCTATATCCGGTCCGTCTGTATTCGCATAAAAGCATTGTCATTCTAGGGGTCTCACCTAATTCAAAATATAAAAAGGTCGAGTCTGTCCTAAAAAGTGCATCTAGAAAAATGGTCATGGTAGAGTTAGAATTGTCATGCATGTCTACCTTCTCCTGCTACCCAACTAAACGTCCCTGTCAATTCTACCCAATCATATTCAACCAATTTAAAAAAACTAACATTTTTTCAAAATCAATCCTACACCCATGTCAATTCTACCTTTTTGAAAAAACATTTACTAATCATCATCATACAAGACCTTTACAAAAATATTTTCAAAATTAATCCATCAACTTTTCCTAAAAAAAGATAAAAAAAACAAGGGGTCCTTTCAAAAATGAATTTCGAAAATTCTATGCCCGGTCCAAACACCTTCATTCAATAAAATTCAATCAATCCAATCCATTTGCATTCATTTTTAGGCCCATATGCATTAGAGTCCATTTTGCATTCATCCTAAGCCCGTCTAAATTTGAGTCCATACATTCACTAGCATTAGAGTCGATCTTAGGCCCATATGAGTCTAGTCCATGTCAAAATCTAGACCCATTTGCATCTTTATGTGAAGTCTAGTCCAAGTCTATTCCTAAACCATTCCAATCTAAGTCTAATCCAATTCAAATCTTAGGTCTATTTAGGCCCAGTTCATTCCCTAGGTCTAGTTAGCATTATATGTAAACCCCAGTCAAGTCTTTGGGCTATAAAAATTGAGTCTTAGGACTATTAAAGTTGAGTCTTCGGACTATAAAATTTTCCTAGGTCTAGTTTGCATTATATGTGAACCCTAGTCAAGTCTTCGAACTATTAAAGTCAAGTCTTCGGACTATAAAAGTCAAGTCTTCGGACTATAAAAGTCAAGTCTCCGGACTATAAAAGCCGAGTCTTCAGACTATAAAAAGTCATCCCCCTAGGTCTAGTTTGCATCTCTATGTGAACCCTAGTCAAGTCTTCGGACTATAAAAGTCAAGTCTTCGGACTATAAAAGTCAAGTCTCCGGACTATAAAAGTTGAGTCTTCGGGCTATAAAAGTTCCTTAGGTCTAGTTTGCATTACATGTGAACCCTAGTCAAGTCTTCGGACTATAAAAGGTAAGTCTTCGGACTATAAAAGTCAAGTCTCCGGACTATAAAAGTTGAGTCTTCGTATTATAAAAGGTCATCCCCCTAGGTCTAGTTTGCATCTCTATGTGAACCCTAATCAAGTCTTTGGACTATAAAAGTCAAGTCTTCGGACTATAAAAGTCAAGTCTTCGGACTATAAAAGTCAAGTCTCCAGACTATAAAAGTTGAGTCTTCGGACTATAAAAGGTCAGTCCCTAGGTCTAGTTTGCATCTTTATGTAAGCCATAGTTAAGTCTTCGGACTATAAAAGTTCAACCCTAAGTCTAGTAGTAAACCCTGATCAAGTCTTCGGACTATAAAAGATCAAGTCATACCTTTATTGTCTACCCTGCCTTGGGACTAGTCTGCTTATTGTAAGTTCAAAGTCTAGTGCTCAGCAATGTCCGATCATTCAGTCCAGTCTGCTTGCATAGTCCAGTCCAGTACATGTCTGCATTCGCATATAGTTAGGCCCATGTCTCCATCATGGTCAAGCCCATACTAGTCTATAATCATACCCACTTCTAATCATTTTCAAAATCATTTTTCATTTTCATTTCCCATTTTCATTCCCCATTTCCATTTCAATTTCTCATTTCTCATCTCCCATTTCCATTTCTCATTTCCATTTCTCATTTCGAAATTCATTTCTAAAACCTGCAAGCGAGGTCCACTCAATTATGTTCATGACTGGTCGAGAGATTATAACTTAGGAATGCCAAATGGAGAAACAAAAAGTTGAGCCTACACTAAAGCTCATCAAGCGCACCATCACCACACCGACTTCATTTAGAGTCATGAACATTACTTTTGACCACCTTCACAATAGAGGCACGTTCACTTCCATAAGGTCTACCGCCTTCACAATAGATCAGGCGCGACTCCTTCCATAGGGTCTACGCCGAACACTGCACCTAAAAGAAAATTCAAAAGGTGCAACCTACATTTCTACCGCGAATTCCAACGGAACAATTCCACCTAACATCTAGTGTCGAATACCATCAAGTACGCTGCGAAACATGATCGATGACAATAGACTTCTAATACTTGCTACAACGAGAATCAGCATCATTAGCAACCCTTTTGCGCAGTGCATCAACAATTCAAATGGTTTCCTAGGATGAGTCAGAGAGTCCTCACCCTAATCCATTTATGTCTTTTTCCATCCAGTCTATGTCATTATAGGACTTCATCTATTATAGCCTTTCCATTTTCATTTCATTTTATTTTTTGTTTTTGCTTTCATGGCCTTCCATCATTATTTATGCTTCTAATTCAATGATGAAACTTAAATCACCTAATGATCTTGACAAATTAAAGAAAAATATCTGAAAATAAAAAAAGAGAAAAATGAAAAATGGACATACTTTGGATCAACAGTTATTCCCCTCGTCCCTCCATCATTCCAATAAGCCATCATCCATAAACCATCTCATGCAATAAAAAAAAATCCCTTAAACCAACATCCCCCATGATCATTAGCCATATAACCCTTTAAAATCAAAGCTCCACAAATAACCTTCAAGCCTCCAATACCCTAAACCAATAACTCGTATGCAAGTCTTACTATACATAAGAAAAAAAAATCAATGCCATGCAAAAATAAAAAAAAAAGGTGAAAAAATTCAAAGTACGAAAAAAAGCAAAACAAAAGAAAACGCACAGGACAAAAATAAAAAAATGCAAAAAAAAAAGCCAAAGGCAAAGAAATAACAAAGTCAAGCTAGGGGGATTGCACACAAGTTCTACCCCTTTATTCAAATCTTTCAATCTATCAAAAACTTTAACCCATATAACCCAAATCCATGATCCTACCTTAGCCCAACCAATTAAACCTTCATCAGATCTTAAACCTTTCAACCTTTCATCAACCATAACTCCTTTTTCAAGGTATGTCCAAGCCCGCTAGGTTGAAAACCCGAAAGGGCGGCCTAGGTAAAAGTTAGGGCACAAAAAAAAGAAATCAGATCAGAACTACGAATGGTCTGATTCCGCAAGGATACGTAGGAATCCTCATATCGAGGTCCGGCCGCTTCCATAAAAAAATTAATCAAGGTCTCATAATTTGACTTTCTAAAATTTAGGAGCATACTCTTTCTAGATCCCGACATAGACTCGAGTCTGAACCTAGCCTCGTCAAAGCCTTTCCCACCTACATTTATTTAAGTCACAAATTTAAACTTTTAATTTTTCAATCCGAACTCTCCTTGTCTCTGAAGGACTCTCCGACAATTCCATGGTTTATGAGGCTGTCAATTTTATCTTTTTTAAAGCGTGAGCCACGTGGGCACTGATCATTGGTCCTGCCGCGTCAGGTGCACCAATGTGCGCCTGACACGTGTGATTGTGACTCACACAGCCACCTGCGCCTGGCGCAGTTGGCGCGTGAAGCGCAATTCCGATTTTCCTATAAATACTATTCGATTTTCCGGATTTTAAAACGATTTTTTCATACATTAATACTTCAACTTCGACACTTACGAACATCTTACGAACCTTTATAAAATCTCTACCAAAACTCATACTTTTCAAATACAAACACATTCAAATCTACAAACACATATATACACATTCAGATCTTCAGGCTTCACGATTGCTCGTCCCGAAGGTTGCCAATCTCTCAGACCCAAGCCACGGTATTATCCTGAGGGTCCTTGAATCAATTTATTATGTTTATATTATTAACGATTTCCTTCACAATGTAGATCTTTAATATAAAATTGCTCTTTTGTATATTCTAACCTTTTATTCCTTTTTTCTATTTATTTTCATATATTATTATATGTTTGCCTGATTGTTCTATGCATGATTTTTTATCACCCACATGTTATTATTGCTAATCAAGACCTAAAGAACTGTTCTAACATTAATCTAATAATAATATGGACAACCTGTTAGGTTCCCTGTAACCTTGATTGCTTAATAACATATCACTAAAAAAAGAGTCTTTTATGTGTTTCGTGAACCAACCTAGACTAAATTATTTTTAGGGTGCATGAAAATATTATTTAGTTATTCTATTGCATAAAAATCGACATGAATCGATATTAAGTAGAGGCCAACAACGGGCGACATGGTTCATTATGACCGTGTTCGTACCTTCACCCCCAAACTCAATATGTGGTTCATTGACCATCTATGGAGTCAGGCTGGGGAAATCTACATTGGATAAGTCCCTAATTTGTCCGTACGATTTCCCAATATCCAATTAAGTTTATGAGTCTTCCTTTAAAGCCTTGTTGGCGACTTCAAAACATTTTTCAATAAAACCTTAACAATGGGGTAGTCAAATACGCGCTCACACCGCGTAGGCGAAATAAAAACATGCCTACAGTTATTATAAATACCCACTTTAAGACAAATTGGAGAGAGAGTGTAAAAAGTGGATACACTTGATTTCTTTACTTTTTTTTTAATGAGGAGAGAGAGTGTGAGTTTATTATATTTAAAGGGAGATGGAGAGCATGAAAGAGAGGGAGAGTGTGTGCCAAGCATAATTAAATTATTTTGTATCTTTTGCCAAAATAAGGAATAAAGCATAGTGAGTAAAATTTTAAAAAACGGATGGAAAAGGAAAGTGAGTAGATATTTAAAAAAAAAAAGGGAGTATGTTTGTGTAATAATGATAAGGTACATAAAAAATTGAACAATATACTATCTATCTTCCTTACCACTACACTAAGCCCACCATTATTAACCAACCACCAGTCACCACCATTCTTAACCCTACCACCATACTAATACCACCACTCGACCACCAACACAACCACTCCATCACCAACAACTACAACTCGACCTTTAACCACCACATACATCCTCTCACCAACCGCCGCCGAAAGCATCATTAACCCCAAACGAACCACCACCAGCAATAACAACAAGCAAGCAACAACAACAACAACCAGCAATAACAACAAGCAAGCAACAACAACAACAACCAGCAATACATCAATCCACATCATTTCAACCGTCGGTTTCTGATGAGTCATTTTTGTATATAGTTTTTTTGGCATTTTTAGGTTATATTATTAGATCATTTTAGTTCATATAGTTGCATTTTAGGTGTCTTTTGCATAATTATCTATTTTGTGCAATATTACGCATTGTTTGTGGTTTTCTTAATGTTTCAGGTAGTTTCATAGCTATTTGGACGCATTCGAAGTAAATTCGGGCGAATTGGATAATTGTTGAAGTGAAAGTCGATGAATCGAGGTTGTTGACCGAGGAGCTATGCTCGTGGATGTTTTTTATGAGAGCTTTATTGTTGTATGAAGTTCCATGAGGATCACATCACATCTTCTAAGTGCGAAACGGAGTTGTAATCGACGAAATTCAATAGTCGCGAAATGACGAAGATCGACACATGTTCACTGTTTTGGTCATATCTTGATTTATATACATAAGATTGATGTGATTAACATTGGGTTGGAAAGTAGACTCAAAGATCTTCGAAACGGTAGGTCACACGCCCCGTAGTTGGTTTTAGAGTAAAAGTTACAGCCTTGCGAATCCGACCCTGCGAATCTGGCCGCAGGTTTCTTGTTTCGCAAAGTCCCGCGCCCGCAGCTTCGATGACGACTTCTTCCACCTCGGTATTGCCCGCCCAAAGGCTTTCACGGCCTCTAGACTTGTGGGCATTGGTTTAGCCTAGTGGTTCAAGGCTTTCACGCCCTGCTCTATATGTTTTCCTTTATTACTTGGTTCTCTATTCCTTAATTGGGGGAGGAGTCTAGTTTTATTTCCTACATTAGGTATTATAAACGAAAGGGGGAATTGACTTTTATCCTCCCGCACACTTCTATTTCCTAGTTTTGAGTATTATGTTCTTCCTCTCTTTCTTCTCTATTGTTAAACCTTGCTACACTTTTCCATTAATCCAAGCTTTGAGGTACTCTTAATTTCTTTCTTCTTGAATTATTTTTTCTTGCTTTTGTTTAGTGTTGCTTTAATTTTGTAATTACTTATTCATTACTTCTCAATCATGAATTCTAGTTTAATTATTAATTTTGCTTTAGTTACTTCAATTATGAGTGAGTAGTCTCTTTTCTAAGGCAAAGTGAGGAAAGCCATGTTTATACCACGATATTTGTGCTTTGAAATTGATTGATTTTGAATTAGGGTTTTGAGTAGTTCCAATTGATAAGTTTATTCTTGTAATTAGCCAATATCAAGAGTTAATTAATTTGCTAATAGGAATTCAGAATATGTTAGCGATCGTACTACATAGGTTGAATTGAAAGTGTTAATACCCGACCGAAGAGTTAATTAGTTTACTCGCCCTCTAGTTTACTTGTTATTGAATTGATTTGTATTCTTAGATTAGTATAAGCATGGTGGACCAAACATATGCCCTAGACTTTTTAATTTATTTATTAGACCCTAATCTTGTTGTTACTTGCTTCTAGTTTAGTTACTACTCAAATCAAACATTCGTTTTCCTGAGATAGTTTATTATAATTAAGCGAAAATAGATAGAAATCCTCTCCCTGTGGGATCTACCCGTATTTGCTAAGTCTCTGCTAACAACAGATACCGTGCACTTGCGGTAATTATTTTTAAATTCATCAAGTTTTTGGCGCCGTTGTCGGGGAGACGGTATAGTTTTATTTAGTTTTTATTGTTTCCGAGACTAAACTGTATATATTTTTTTTCTTCCATTTTGTGAATAGTTTTTTTCCTCTCTATTTTATTGTTGTGATGGAGTGGTATAATTATAATTCAGAGGGGGATGTTTATTCTAATTATCAAGGGCTGTATGATTATTCTGGGTATTGTTGTAGCCTAAAAATCAACGGTTCCTCTGACGACACTTGGGCTCATTTGAGCCGTACACGTGCCCCCCCTGATGAATAGAGGAAAAAGATCTACCCTTTGGGCTAGGCTCAGATTGTTTAAAAGGCTGCTTTTCTGGCCCAAAAGGAAGTCAGAGGCCAGCCCTGTGAGGTGGCTGCATGAGAGTGGTTGATAAACCCTCCCAAATCATGGCCTGCCACGTGTCATGATCTGATTCTTCAGCCAATCAGAAGCCACTATTGTAGGGCAGATTTTAAGGTTAGCTGTCATCTTGCTATCACTATAAATACCCCAGAAATCAGGAGAAAGATCATTCAATGCAAACAGTGCAAAGTTACTCTGTTAAACAACTCTCTCACTTTCTCTCTCTATCTCTACATTCTCTTACAAATCCTGATATCTGACTTAAGCATCGGAGGGGGAACCACCACCCAAACCTCCAGGGTGGGTCCCTTTTTACAGGTTCGGGAGTAAAGCTCAGGCTTGGACTAGGTTGATTCAGACATTTGTTGCACAAGTCTCCAAAGAAGAACATTTAAGGGATACTAGTTTACTTGCTAGACAAGAAAGCACCATCTACAGCTTACTTGTTGGACAAGCGGACTAAACATTTGGCGCCGTCTGTGGGGAGACGCAACGATGACTGATTGTCAATCGTCCAACCTTGCCAGAAACCGAAGTCTTCAAGTTAATGTCGAAGACACAGTAGAACACGAGAGACCGCCTCGAAGAAGGGATAGACCCCCGTCCATCGTCCAAGTTACTGGACCAAGCCAAAGAACTTTGTCATTCAAGAGAATCTTGAACGTCCAGTGACTGCCGCCCATCTAGAGAACGCCTTGAATGATTTCCGGGTAAAGATGGGCTGCGCATCGTCCAGGAACGAATCAAGAGCAATATGTCTGTTTTTTCGGCTTAACCCCGAGCGCCTACTAACAATCCACCTCCCCCTAGGGGACGTTCCCAAGAAGATCGTCCAGGCCCTAGTCGACCTGTTCGTTAGGAACCCTCTAGGAGGACGGCAAGAGGAAAGCAGCCAAAGGATAATGATCAGCGAAGAAAGATGGACTGGAACCTGGTGGTAAGGACCCAGGACCATGTTCGTCCAAGCGGGCACCGAATGGAAACAGATGCCAGAGAATATCTAGAAGCAAAGAGAGCTGCTGCAATACAACGATCAGCGACAGGTTCTACATCATACCTGAGAGACCCTCCTTTGAGGTTGTCGTCCAGAGGGGAGGGACGAAGTTTAAGTCACTCTCTTGTTCATCCACGACAGGAGAAGACGGTGGCTCAGCCCATGGTCTATAGGCGTCCATTGCCTGCAAACACGTCGTCTGATCCGGTGTTAAAGGAATATCGTAAGGAGTACATACCCATTGAGGGACAGATGGGAGCCCTCCAGATTAACTGGCCCACTCCATTCTCGGCCAGGATAATGGAGGCACCCCCCTTCCCAAAGGTTAAACTCCCTACTATAGAACCTTTTGATGGAACAACAGATCCCGATGATCACTTATCTGCTTACAAACATCAGATGTACGTCCAAGGAGTAGATGATGCTACCTCGTGTAAGAACTTCCCATCAACTCTGAAGGGAGTAGCTCAGAAGTGGTTTAACAATCTTCCACCCAATTCAGTCAATAATTTCACGGAACTCAGTTTCTTATTCACTAGTCACTTTGTTGCCAACAAGCAAGAACAAAAAACAAGCATGCACCTAGCACTAGAGGAAAAAAGCCCAAGGGCTGCGGTTAAAAGGGGCCCAAGGGCTGCGTTTTTTGACCGCAGCCATTGGACTAGCAGCCCTTGGCATTTTGGAAGGGCTTAACTGCAGCCCTTAACGCGTTAAGGGCTGCGGTCAAGGCAAAAACCGCAACCCTTGGTGTGCTAAGGGCTGCGGTTAAGGGCCAAAACCGCAGCCCTTGGTGAGTTAAGGGCTGCGGTTTTAGCCCTTAACCGCAGCCCTTATCCCACCAAGGGCTGCGGTTTTTGCCCGAACCGCAGCCCTTATGACTAAAAAAATATATATATATATATATATTTTTTTTTTTTTTACTTTTTTTTGTCCTAAATGTTCCCAAACAAGTTATATATATATATATTAGTATCATAAATTATGTTTTTTTACACAAATATAAAGAAAACAATAACCGAATTACATTAGTTTGAGGTTGCCCTCGAGTGTTCGAATTGCAATATATGAGCAGGATCACAAACACAAAATAGCATTACAACAACTCCACAAAGACTAGCATCCGGATATCCCTCGAAAGCAACTTCTCCGGAGATGATAGAACCTGGCTTGACCAAAATCGCTATAATTTGGAGGTGAACCCGGGGTGTAGCGGGGCGGGGGAGCGGCTAGGGGGGCTTGGGGTGGGTATGTTCTTGGGGCGGTTGGGGGGGGTTGGGGGTGTAGCGGGGGGGTGCGGGGCGCAGGGGGTCTTGGGGTGGGTGTGGGTGTGGCAGGGGGGGAAGGGGGTGCTGGGCTTTGGGGTGGGGCAGCTGGGGCGGGGGGGTGTGGCGGGGGGGCGGGGGGTGCGGGCGGCAGGGGTGTCCGGGCTAGGGTGGAGGTGTAGCAAGGGGGGGCAAGAGAGGAGGGGGGCTTAAAACGAATAGCGTGAGTGTTGTAGCATGAAACTTTTGATACACAAAAAGTACACGAGAGAAAAGAATAGACTAAAGGTCATGATGTCAATTTGACAATATAAGATAATAATTGTAATACTTTGGTATTCAACAAGTAAAGTGTAGCGAAAACAACAAATTCATTTCAATGTATGTCTAATAGAACTTATAAACATTCAACCTATAGAGTAATAGGCAAAAGAAGAAAAAAATCATGACGATTACTGAAATGCTTGTCGAGAAGTCGAACTGATGGGTCAGATAGGATTCAGATCCGATAAACTTCAAGTTCAGGTTATTTACTCTTTGGGTCAATTGTTTTGGGTTGTCAAATACATGCACATGACCCATATTTCGCATTCAGATCAGCAAAGTTACTCCTAACTAAATAAACGAATTACAGTATTTGGACAGTAGAATCAGTCCCATACACATGACATAATTCTACAATAGTATGGAGTTTTAGATAGATGATCAAGCACTTAAAGTCTAAAAAACAACCACTTAATCATGGATCAAACAATTAAAGCCCTAAAACAATCACTTAGGTGCATATTCGGCCAAGAAATCCCACAAATATCAATAACTAACTAAATTCACCAACTTTAAGCATGAAGCAAGCAATAACGGCCAAAAATAATTAAACAAAACCAGCACCATGATCCCAAAAGGGGCTACAATGCCCATACTAATTCCTCGAACAATCATCTTCAACTAAGGGGGAAAAGGAGATAAATAAGGTTCATCCTCGAACAATCAACTTCGGATAATAGGGTTCTAATTTCTAAAACATAACTCAATAAAAAGCAAAAAAAAAAAGAGTGAGAATAAGCATACCTTTTCTCATACTCCAAATATACATTACAAGTTAATATGTAACGCCCTTCTGCATACTAGTCGACGCTCTTCTGCTTCATGTTCCTCATCTTTCCTTCTTCTTGCTTCTGCATAAGAATCTTGCTTAGCTTGCCTTGAGTCTCGTGTAGGTTGTTCGGCCTTCAAGAAAGATCGTAGTAGAGGGTTAGACAATAAAGAAAGTGGAAATGAATGAATCAATAACTTTGACAAACAATTGAATAATAGCCGGATATTAACAGCTGTGAACACATAGTAGTGGAGGAAAAATGTCACAACACTTAAGCTTCATCCTCTCTTTGCTATATAAAACAAATGAACAAAGGTGGCAGCGGATATGAAAAATTACAACTAGCACTTAGAAGCTGGTAAAAAATAACCTCTCTAATATATACACCCATATAAGTGTCCTATTTAGCTTTTGCACACAATTGATACCAACGGATCCAAACATAATGTTATCAAGCACATATGTTTGAAGATGATAATTGGTAATATCTTATATAATAATGATTGTTTAGGTAAGAGTTAGAATAAATGATGAGGTCATTTTTTTGCATCATATCACAACACTCATTTATATATTATGAATACGAGGGAGTAAAATTCATTTCACCTGTCTTTGTGCTTCACACTCTTGTCGTTTCTTATCTCTTTTTCTAGTTCCTCTAGCTTCATAATCCGCCCCAGCACCATCATCATCACTCTCATCATCTATATCTACATTAACAACATAGATAAAACCATGGCATTAGTTACTAGCCAACAGAAGAACTACACCAAATCAACCTCACATCCATCTAATGATAAAAACAGACCCTTTCGCAAACAAACGAAGCATAGAATCAACCAACAAGAACCACAGTAAATAATACAACATAAACATTAATCTCAAAAAGATTCAAACCTTCAACAGCAGCTATAGCTGCAGCTGAAGATGTACTAGCCCTCACCGCAGGTCTCCTGCGCATACGACGAGCCCCAGTAGCACGAACCACATTCTCCCTCTAAGAAGCCTGAAATATTACACCATCAGATTTTAACAATAACATAATAATACAGGATTTTAACTTAATAACATAATAAGAACCCGAGGCTCTTCATCAGGTGTTTCAGCAACTCTAGAATCGTGACGACGTTTCCATAAAAACAATGGAACTAGAGCAAACATAAGCAGCAGTGAAATTACAGCAACCAAAGTATCATCCATCTTCAAATTCTAATTACTACCAATCAAAAAATATTTGAATTACCCCATCAACTAAAAATTAACCTTGGGCTGAAATTTGCAGATTAAAATTGTAGCTAATGCAACACGAATATTTTATGCTAAAGTACATAGTTTAGATCTTATAACTTACCATATATAGTAAAATTAGTCCTAAACAAACCTTATTAACAACAATGAATTCCTTCAATTTCTTTCCTTGAAAAGTAACTTTGAATTGATCTTTGGAAATCGAACTTTGTAGATAGAAAAGAAAACTAGAATGAAATCGGTATTTTGTAATCGGTAGAGAGATATAGGAATTTCCGAGAATTTAATCAATGAAAACTTATTAACAACAATAACAACACTAATTCAATAACAACAACAACAACAACTTCATCAACACTAACTAATCTTCAACAAGAACATTAAAGCAATATGACAACAATAACAATCAAAAACAATCATCAATTCCCAATTCAATATAGCCCTAATTGAATAAGGAAACATAATGAAGAAGGATGGCACCGATAATGGGATGAAAGTGAGGGCAAGACCGCCAACGAGTGGCGGCCGTAGCAACGCAGGGCAACAACAACAACGGCGCACGAAGCAATACCGACGAGAGGAGCCGCGTCGAACAAATAATTCATGCAAAAATCCACCCAAAAACAAGTTATTTGAAGTAACTAAATTTACATATGAATTTATCAAAAACTAACCAAAAAGTGGCGTTCTTCTGAGTGGTGGGCGGCGACTGCGGCGTGAAGGAGAGGAGTCGTCGGTGATGACGGAGAAGCAACGGTTGTTGGCGGTGTGAGAGTGAGGGAGATTAACCCTTAAAAAAACCTTGGTGCGCAATTTATCGGCAACGGAGACGGAAATTTCGGTCCTTTGAACGGAATCAAGAAGAGGAATGATGAGTTAACACCACCCAGTGGAGGGAGGAGGTAGCGTGGTGACTCTAACACCAATCAGTAACAACAGCAGCACCGCATGAGGAGGAAAGAGAGGGTGCAGAGCGCCAGGGGGAGGAGGAGCGTCGCCGGCGAAGAGAAAAATACGGGGTGGTGGGGAGAGATTTAACGGGAGGAAGAGAGGTAGGGTTTGGGTGAGAGAAGAGAGGTAGGGTTTGGTGCGAATTGATGAATAATGTTGCGAGGGAAAGTGAAACGAATGCGCGAAATAACGAGTCCAAAAGAGAGAGAAGGGCTGCGGTTAGCCCAAAACCGCAGACCCTTTATTATAAAGGATGCGGTTTTTGGCATTAACCGCAGCCCTTAATTCCCACTTTCCTTCCATACTTTTTTTAATGGATTAAGGGCTGCGTTTTTTATATAACCGCAGCCCTTGCATAGCAGCCCTTGGGCTTTTTTCCTCTAGTGTAGGCAAGGTCGTCCAGGGACCGAAGGAGGCTCTTAGAAGTTTCGTTAAGAGATTCAACCTAGAAGCCCTTCAGATGCAAGATCTTAATGCTGGAGTGGCCTTTGACGCCTTCATTAGGGGTCTAAGGCTAGGAAGCTTTAAGTTTGATCTTGTTAAAAAGAAAATCTCCACTCTTGCCGAAGCCTTAAGGGAAGCTAAAGCGTTTATTCACGCTACCGAAGTGTGTGCTGAGGCAAAGCATCCCGAGTCTAAGAAGCCTGAAGAGGTTGCTCAGCCAAAGAAGAGCAACCCCAAGAAGGCCGAGACTTGGGCTATAACCTCCACCACCACTTCGTCCAGAAGGAGCAAGAGAAAAGAGGCTGAGCCATCCTCATGCAATCCTATTGAACTTAACAAGGACCAATACTCCATTCTCATGGAGATTAAGGATCAATATGAGTTGAAGGCCCCAGCTGAGATGAAAACCCCTTCCGGAGGGTTTGCTGCCGGAGGACCAACCAATAGAGGACACAAAAACTACCTTAGGGAGCTTGGCCAAGTTTTGTTAGCTGATCAGACAAAGGCTGAGCCCTTCCCAAGGGTGGTAGTTAGTGAGCAAGATCGGGGCAGGTTGAGGACTCCCCATGATGATCCTTTGGTTGTAGAAATGAAAATAGCAAACTTGAGAGTAAGAAGAATTCGATCGACACCTTGGAAGCTCGACGGATATCATCGGTCTTGATCGCTTGTCCGCATTAAAATTTGATGAGAAGAACTTGGTTCCCGTTCACCATCCCATCATAGGGTTTGGGGGAGGAGTCATCCACCCAATGGGAACTGTTACGTTGCCCGTTCGAGTGGGAGAAAAGGATGCCGCTAGAACTCTGTTTATCAAGTTCTTGGTGGTCCGAGATTTGACAGCCTACAATGTCATTCTTGGACGACCAACTCTGAATCACGTCAAAGCCGTAATAGTAACTCACCTGATGTTGATGAAGTATGAGTGTGATGATGGCCAGATTGGCTCATTATATGGGGACCAGCAGGTGGCTAGGGAGTGTTATTTGACTACCCTCAAGCCGTCATCATGGAAGATATGCAATGAAGATCAGACGAAGGTTGCTGGTGAAAGGAAAACGTCTGAAATAGAGAAAGATAAGACGAAGGTGGTTAGCGAGAGGAAAACGTCCGGGATAGTCAAGGACCAATTGGCCTCATTGAAGATGGCCATTGAGAGCCCTCAGACGCCTCTCGCTCCCGTCTGAGCATCTTCCCAGCAAGAAGAGAAAATATGAAATCATCAAGGAAGAGCCTCCCTTGCCTGAAGAAGTGATGGCCATCATGGGACTAGCAATAGAGCGTCCAGAACCAGTCGAGGCCCCAGAAGACGTCTGTCTGGATGAGGCTCGTCCAGAACGAACCTTGAAAATTGGTTCTTCGCTCTCTTTGGGCTTGAGGAACCTCTTAATCAGCTTGCTGAAAGAATTTCAAGACGTGTTTGCCTATTGTGTTGAAGAAATGCCTGGAATTGATCCAGAGGTAACCGTCCATCAGCTAAATGTTGATCCAAAATTAAAGCCAGTCCGTCAGAAGAAAAGGCATTTGGGACCGACTAGGAATCAAGCAGTCGACCAGGAAGTTCAGAAGTTGTTGGAGTCATAATTCATCAAAGAGACTTATTATCCAGAATGGATAGCAAATGTGGTCATGGTGCCCAAGCCCAATGGCACCTGGAGGATGTGTGTAGACTATACCAATCTCAACAAGGCTTGTCCCAAGGACAGCTTCCCGCTGCCGAAGTTGGATCGTCTAGTGGACTCCACAGCCGGCCACGCTTTACTAAGCTTCATGGACGCCTATTCAGGTTTCCATCAAATTCCCATGTGGCCAGAGGATCAGGACAAAACGTCCTTCATTACTGAAAAAGGATTGTATGGCTGGTTGAGAATGCCATTTGGTCTGCGTAATGCTCCGGCCACATTCCAAAGATTGATCAATGCTGTTTTCCAGCCACAGTTGGGAAGGAACATGGAAGCGTATATTGATGATATGATAGTCAAGAGCCGTCAAGAAGAAAGTCATGTGGGTGATTTGAGAGAAACTTTTGAAACTCTCAGGAAATACAAGTTAAAGCTGAATCCCAGCAAATGTGTTTTTGGGGTTTTGTCAGGGAAGTTCCTAGGCTTCTTGGTAGACCGGAGGGAATTGAAGCAAATCCCGAGAAGATACAAGCTATTTTAGACATGAAGTCTCCGTCAAAGGTAAAGGAAGTTCGAGAGGCGACGGGTTGCTTGGCCGCCCTTGGACGTTTCTTGTCTAAGTCGGGCGGCAAGTGCCATCACTTCTTCGCCACTATTAAGAAGAAAGCTAAGTTTGAGTGGACGAGATGAGGCGGAGCAAGCACTACAAGACAGTCAAGGACCACCTTCGGCGGCTACCTAGGTTGGTCGGCCAGTGAGGGGGAGAAGTCAAGTTTGTATATTTGGCCGTGTCCGCCGAGGTCGTGAGTGCCGTTCTATTGGCCGAAAGAGAATCCGTGCAAGTCCCAATATATTTCGTCGATCACGTACTCAAAGACGCGGAAAATAGGTACACTCCGGTTGAGAAGTTTGGATTGGCCCTCGTCATGGCCGCGAAAGTTAAGGCCTTACTTTTTGGCACACAATATAATCGTCTACACCGATCAACCTTTGAAGCAACATCTCGAGAAGATGGAAGCCGCCGGGCGAATGCTAAAATGGGCGATTGAGCTCAACATGTTTGATATATCGTTTGAACCAAGGAAAGCCATTAAGGGGCAAGCCTTGGCAGATTTTATAGTTGAGCTTACTCGGCCAACTATAGAGCCAATATCTGATCCAGCTAAAGGAAGGAAGCATTGGACGCTCATGGTCGATGGATCGTCCACGATCCCATGGATGTGGGGCGGAATCATTTGTCAATCTCCCGAAGGGGACAAGTTTGAATATGCATTAAGATTCTAATTCAAAGCGTCCAATAACGAAGCCGAATATGAAGCACTCTTAGTTTGGAATCAAAATGTGCAAGGCGGCTGGAGCTGTAGAGATTGAGGCCAAATCGGACTCTCTCTTAGTTGTCATTCAGGTCAATGGAGATTTTGAATGCAAAGAAGCATCAATGAGCAAATACATGCGACTGATCAAGGATGAGATTGAGCCATTAAAACGATTTGTTCTCGACCAAGTGCCAAGGTCAGAAAATCATCAAGCGGATGCTCTCTCTAAATTGGCCGGCTCGGGCGAAAGGAGATGTGCCAAGAACGGTTTTTTGGGAAGTCAAACCCAAAAAGAGCATTGACCAAGAGCAGATTATGTTTCTTAGCCGAGGAGCAGTCTGGATGGAGCCGGTCAAGAATGACCGAAGAAAGGGTACAATGGTCGGTTATGACCGGTAAAACCCAGAAAAAGGCGCGTCCTTTCATTCATTTCAAATAAAGCTACCTTGGGTTAAAAAGTCTTAACCGTCAGATGGGCCTAATGAAGCTACCTTGGGTAAAAGGGCCTTAACCGTCAGATGGGCCAACAGTGAAAACCCTTTTAGGGGCAAATGTTGTAGCCTAAAAATCAACGGTTCCTCTGACGACACTTGGGCTCATTTGAGCCGTACACGTGTCCCCCCTGATGAATAGAGGAAAAAGATCTACCCTTTGGGCTAGGCTCGAGATTGTTTAAAAGGTCGTTTTCGGCCCAAAAAGGAAGTCGAGGCCAGCCCGTGAGGTGGCTGCATGAGAGTGGTTGATAAACCCTCCCAAATCATGGCCCGCCACGTGTCATGATCCGATTCTTGACCAATCGAAGCCACTATTGTAGGGCAGATTTTAAGGTTAGCTGTCATCTTGCTATCACTATAAATACCCCAGAAATCAGGAGAAAGATCATTCAATGCAAACAGTGCAAAGTTACTCTGTTAAACAACTCTCTCACTTTCTCTCTCTATCTCTACTTTCTCTTACAACTCCTGATATCTGACTTAAGCATCGGAGGGGGAACCACCACCCAAACCTCCAGGGTGGGTCCCTTTTTGCAGGTTCGGGAGTAAAGCTCAGGCTTGGACTAGGTTGATTCAGACATTTGTTGCACAAGTCTCCAAAGAAGAACATTTAAAGGATACTAGTTTACTTGCTAGACAAGAAAGCACCATCTACAGCTTACTTATTGGACAAGCGGACTAAACAGGTATTATAATGTGAAAGATTATGTTTATGATGCATCATATCATTGTCCAAATTTAAAAAATTTGTGCATAAATTCCTATGAATATTCTCATTACCCTAATGACCCTTATGTGCCTGATTATACCCAATATTATCAACCTGAAGTAAATAATTATTTTCAACCCGAAACATTAGAGCGTTAGGAACATTTTAACATAATGAAAGAGTATATTGTTAAACAACGTGAAAAATTTAAATGAATTGGCACATGATTACCTAAACATGACGAAATATATTGAGTTACTTGTTGTGCAACAATCTACTAACCAATAGGTGATACTTGATGATACTGATATTGGTGTTGAGAATTAACTTCAAAGGAGAAAGGCGTTGTTTTGACTCACGATAATTTAGTAAAAGGTAATGGTGTAATTAGTGAAGTTGGTAGTAAGTGTCTGTATGTCGACGAATCCATAGTTGAGAGTGAAGTGTCTCACACTTATTCGATAAACTTTTCATCTGCATGTGAGTCTAAAGTTGGGACTGAGATAATGCATGAGTCTTTGTCGGTTTCACTTACTGTTTTTGACTCCCATGTTCCATTTTCTCAAACACTTGACCTTATTCCTTCTTCTCCTATATTATATCCTCCATCGTTTCTTCATTCTCCCCTTTGAATGACTTTCATGATCATGTAACTAATTTACACTTAGTTTCTTTTCTTCCTTTTGAGTCAAGTAAAAAGACTAATGGTTTTTCTTTAACTTTCTCTTTCTCTTGTGAATATGATTTTTCCTTTAATTTTTGTTTTTGTAGTTTTAATAATTTTTTAGGACTAACTTATTTCATTTTTCCTTTTCACTCTTATATCATATGCTTTGAGACGTTTGCAGGATCATATGATAAGTTTCTTAGAGCATTGAATTGTTATGAGTGGTCCACTAATCTTAAACGATCATGCAAAACCTTAAATTTGCCCTTCTTGGGAGGCAACCCGAGTTTTGACTTATTTTCTAATTTTCTGTTCTTTACTTTTTATTTTGTTTTTTTATCTTTGTTTCATCCTTTTTGAGTGTTTTTACTCACTTTGGTGTGTTTTTTTTGGTGTTTGTTGCAGGTGGAACGAGATTTTAAAAAAAAAGAGTTCGTCGAAATGTTGGTCGCCTGGTTGACCGGGCAACATTTCCCTACCGGGGGCGCAAGAGCATTTTGGAGAATTTCAAAAAAATTGGCTAATTGTTTCTTTCCCGGTCAACCCGGCGGATATCTTGGCTTGACCGGGCCATTTGTCGCCTGACCGGGCGAGGGAGGAAAATTCGAAAAAGAAAAACACCAGCAGACCTGCGCTATTTCTTTCCTTCGTCCTCCTCACACACACAACCCTTCACGCCTTCTCCTTCATTCCTCTCGCGACCCCATACCGGTCCGCGCATCCACTCTCTTATTGGCACCATCCGCACCTAAGACACACCATTGGTCACCACCACGACCCCTCTACACAACAACCCATCACCATACCGCACTTCTTCTCCTTCTTTCACTTGTGAACCACCCCTGCTATCCTCTTCTCGCATGCCCAACACCATACAGTCCACCAGCACCACCCACTATCCACCTGCGCACCACCACCTGACCGTGGTGTCCAGCAGCTGCACATGCACCAAATCCAAACCCCCTGCTTCTCTCTTCTCGTTTCTTGTTTTTCTTCCTTATTTTTTTGTTTAATTCTGATTCTTTTTCTCATTTTTTATCATTTTTTCTTTTTAATTTTCTTTTCTTATTAATTTCTCATTCTCTTAACCCTTCTTTATATTTTGATCGATGATGGTTATAGGATTATGTCAAGTAGGCACCAAATTGGTTCAAGTTCGCCTTTGTGAAGCATTACGACATGATTTTTGAGCATATTTGACTCTTCTCTCCAATTAATTGGGTAGTAAGCATCTATTCTCACTTGTACATGTTGTTGATGTTCATTCCGAATTTTTGCTTGGATTTTTGTTTTGATGTCATCTTGTTGAGAATCTTTTGAACACATTTGATTGAACAATTGGTTTATTGGATTATTAGAGTTTGTGTACGGTCTTAGTAGTGTGTTGTAGCTTTTGGTGGACGACTTTGGTGATTTGGTGATCCTGGGGTTGATTTTAGTTCCTTCTCTAATCTTGTTATTTGCAGTGAGAATACTGCAGATTCTAGCTTGGGGGAGGGATATTCTATCCTTTATTGCTTTCGTAGGATGTTGCACAGTTTGTACCAGAGTTTACGTGTAACTAAAAAAATTATACTGCTTTCTTTGTTGCATTAGCATATTTCATCTCATATTAGTTGCATCTATGGGACAATTGCTAGCACTCTTTGAGAACGTTGTTGATATCTTTACTACATTTACTAATCATCATTCATCTCGTTCATGATTCTTCATAGCATGATTGTTTTGCAATTGATTATTCGTGGTAAGATTGATTGATCTCTGTCTGGCTCGATTTAACTTTACTGTGCGGATAGTTAACTGAAGTGAGCTTTTGTGCCTATAAACTGACGTATTTGTGTGTCAGTTCTGCTCTTTCACGTGTGATTAGTTCCTCAGTTGTCGCATTGATCTTGATTTGGTACTCTTGGATGTTCGATAGTGCATACATTTTGATACGTTGAGGTAATTTTTTTTGTGATCTATGCTCCAGAGTTATTATTGATTTCATATTATCTTTTCTCTAGCGCCATTGAGCGTTTCTTGACTTTGTTGGATTTATACCTATATTACAAGCCCTTGGCCTCATTTGATTCTTGTCGTAAGCCTATCTTGGGGGGAGTGACTATTAGTTTGGTTCGGTTTGTATTGAATTGAAGTGCTCTATTTGTGGTTTAGATGAATGGAAAAGTATGTATAGTGAGCTTGGAAATTGAATTGAAAGTTTGAAATAATAAGAAAAAAAAAAAAAAGAAAAAAAGAAGTAAAAAATGGAAATAAAAAAAAAGTGAAAAAAATGCAATGAAAAAAGAAGTGAAAAAGAGTTGTGAATAAAGTGAAATAAAAAGGGTTACTATTGAATTTCTTGAATGGAAAAAAAGTGTTGGTTATATTTTTGGAGATTGTTGACTGTTGCGTGGAGTTGTTGTGACCCTTTAATTTCTTGGTCATGTTTTCAGTTACAAGATGCTCCCCCTCCTTGGTTTTTCCACCACAACAATTCCCAAATTATTTTCCATACCTTTAACCTCAGCCTCATTACAACCCTTGAAAGTCCTCTTGATCATTGTGTATTGTATTGTTGATTAAAAAGTGAGTCAAAAAGTCAAAGTTAAAGAGTATTTGATGCATCTGAGTTGACTTGTTTTAGGTTGAGTGTCATCTTTTATCCTTTAAACACATGAGAGTATGAGTGCACATAACTATAGTGAGGTCTGTCAGGTTTTGTTAAATCCAGTTTGGGGGAGATGGTTTGTGGTATGATTGGAGAGTCGATTGCGATACATGACATGATACGCAGCTTTGTTCGAGATTGTTTTGATGCTTGGTTTGTGTAGTGATTATGTCTCTCCTGTTTTCAATTGTGTGTTTGGCCATGTTATAGTCCATATTGTAGGTTGTCTTTCTTTTTCAATGTCTATATCTTATTGCTTGGGGATATGCAATGCTTTAGCTTGGGGGAGTTTGATGTATTATATTTATATATAGTTTTTAGGTGCATTTAGGTTGCATTTGAGAGTATTTAGATTCATATTTAGGTTCAATAATATTGCATTATATTCATAAGCTATGCTATTCTGCTCCTATTTGGAATGTTTTCGTGTTTTTGATGAATTTCAGGTAATGAATACATATTTGGAGTATAATTAGCTAAACTTGAGGATTAGGAGCATTGGGAAGGAAGATACACTGCATAAGGAAAGTTTGAAGTATAATTAGTACGAATTTGAGCAAAAACAAAGCGGAAATCATTAGAAGAAATGTAAAAAATGAGTCACGTGTACTCTTCTGATCATAACTTTTTATGTGCTTCTGATAATTTAATAATTCCAGTGGATTTGGAAACTAGACTTGAAGATCTTTACAACGATAGGTGGCACAACCCAAGGAGACTTCTAGTCGAGGAGTTATGCCTTTCGGAAGTTCGGGCTATTTTTGCCTGAAACTGCTTCGTACACGCGGATCACTAATTCCGCCTATTTAATGAATATCTCGACTTTTCTTATCTTGTAACTTACTTTCCTTGTTATATTAGGTTACTTAGTATTAATTAGATGAGGAATCACTCCTCTCTACCCTCTCACGTTATTTTTCATAGTTTAGTTTTCTTCTTTTTTTCTCTCCACCCTTTTAGTTGCAAACCCTAGTTTTTATTCTTCTCCATTAATTCATGAGTTCAATTAGGTTCTTTCAGTGATTTCTTTAATTATGTTTTCCTTTGTAGATTTATATTTTATTCTTTATTTCATGATTGAGTAGTTTTTATTTTTAGGGTTTGGGAATCCATGTTTATATCATATGAATCTTGATTGATGTTATTGATGGTTTGATTTTTCATTGTATCTCTAATTGATTAGTGTTTTTATTGTTAATCTTGCAACCTGATCAATTGTTTGATTAAATTTTGCTAATAAGATAGAATTGAAAGATCGATTTTTAGAGGCTTACCTACAATTAGCAAATCTGATTATGTTAGCAGACCGACCGCATATGTTGATTTGAGAGCGTTAAGACCCGACCGTAGGATTAACATGTGCTCTATATATCTGATTAATTAAAGTGTTGCTGATTTTTTGATAGGTTTTGATTATGAATATAATGAACCATTGCCCTAAATCCTTTTAGTTTGATTTTCATATTTTATTAGTTTAGAACCTTAATTCTAATATTTATGATCTTGTTTAGTTTTCCTATACTTTAGAAGCTATATTAAAACGACCATCTCTCTGTGCATTCGACCCTACTTATCCTACTATATTATTAGAAGGTTTCGCAGAAATTATTTTTGACATGGCTACGACAGCCTATCGTAGCCCCACCCTTTCCAACGTAGCCCCTTTGAGTAAGAATATCCACAACTTTCTCCTCCAATGACGCCAGAGCGTTTCTTCTCGGTATTTTTTTTCTTTATTTGCAGTATATGTACCAATTCATCTCCAACAATTTCCTTAAATCTTATTAAAGTAATGCATTCTATGAGGTTCCTGTAAAGGTGGATTTCTTGGATATTTCAATGTGTGTCTACTGTCCAGTTTTCGGTGCTAGTTAATGGTGAACCCATGACTTTTTTTGCCCCTAAAGTGGGGTTGAGACAAGGGGATCTGTTGTCACCCTTGTTGTTTATTTTGTGTATGGAGGTTCTAGGGAGGAATATTGAACGTGTACAGGAGCGGAAGTTGATTCAGGGCAATCGAATCGGACGCAAAACTCCGGAGGTAACTCATTTGTTCTTTGCTGATGACACACTCTTATTTTTTAGAGCAACTCCAGCGGCTTGTAGTGAAGTTCGTAAGCTCATTGATGATTTTTGTCGAATTTCGGGAGAAATGGTTAGTTTCCAGAAATCTTATGTTAAGTTCAGTGAGAACACCCCCTCCACTTTTATTCGGCTTATGAGGAAACCACTTGGAGTTCAGAGTATGAACTCAGTCGGGGACTACTTGGGTTGCCCTATGGAGGTAGATGGTCGACAAACACAGAGGTTTAAGGAGCAGGTGGAACATATTTCAAGGAAAGTGACCTCTTGGCAGTATTCTATGTTGTCTCATGCTGGAAGATTAGTTTTGATAAATTCGGTTTCGTCTACCATGATGTCCCATATAATGGCTATTTATTCCATACACAAGAAAATTCTGCGTCGAATTTCATGTACAATCCTTAGATTTTGGTGGGGATGTTTCAAATCTCAAAAACCAATTTGTTGGACTAAGACGATGGTGCTTCAACAACATAAAAATCAGGGGACGTTGGTGCTTCAACAACATAAAAATCAGGGTGGATTAGGACTTCGCAACCTGGAATGTCTCAATGCTGCCATCTTATTTAAACAAGCATGGACTATCCATTCCCAACCTTCAACTTTTGCAAGCCGTATCATTTGCAGTAGGTATGGTACTTCCCCGATAGGCATTGTTAGGCAAGGCAAAAAGATAAATAATCCATCTTCGGGTATGCGAAGTTTGGTTCGAGCGGCTGGTGTAATGAAAGATGGTTTGAGACGCAAAATTGGAAATAATGGTAGGAGTACACATATTATAAAACGACTGGTGGCACTCCGGGGAAAGATAATGGAAGCTGTTTGCTTGGGATGCCACAAATAATGGACAATATTCGATTAAATCTGGGTATTGGTGGCTGGTGAAACGGGGTATTGAATCTCCTAGTAAGATATGGCATTGGCTCTGGCATTCAGACTTATTACCTAAGTGGAAGCTGTTTGTTTGGAAACTTTTGCACAAAGCTTTGCCCACTTGTGAAGCGTTGGAGCGTAGAGGGATGAATGTTAGGAAGCATTGTGCATTCTGTGGCGATAAGCTAGAGACGCTTGAGCACTTGTTCAGAGATTGCGAATATGTTCGTAGAATTTGGAGTGCAACCTCGTTGGGAATACGCATACAATCACTGGAGCACACTCCCTTTCCTAAATGGCTAAATAACTTTTTTGTTTTATTTTTGGTGTTGTGCAGGAAAAAAGGAGCGAAGAGGATGTCAGCAAGTGCGCCTGTTTGTTGCTGTGCTTTGGAGCATTTGGTGTTCCCAAAATGACATTGTGTTCAAGAATCAAAGTGCCAATCCTACATCAACAATGAATTCAATTCAGGAAAACTGCACAAAAGGGGTCTGGGGGTGGGATCTTCAAGGGTCTCAGCTTCAACTCTCCTCTGTAGTGGTGAGTCAAGAATGAACCTGCATATGGTCTGTGGGGAGGCTAGCTTCCTCTGTTGCAAGAAGTCCTCAAAGGCAGGAGCTTGGAGGGCAGCAATTGCGTGGAACTTATGGTGGGATCATGAACTAACAAGGGAGGCAACTCGTGTGTTTGCAATGGATGCCACGCATACCGAGTTGCAGGCCATACGCCAAGGGTTGGAAAATGCAGCGCGAGTTTCTTCGAATGTGATGATTTGGACAGACTCAAAGCGAACGGTATAGGAGCTTCTAGAGCCATCCAGTGCGGATGTCAACCACCAGAATGAAGTACCGAATATTATACATAGAGCGTGGAAACTGCAATATGTAGCTGTGCTTAAGGTCCATAGGTCCCTAGTCCAGGGTGCTCATCACCTTGCTGTGCAGGCTAGAGGCTAGTGGTTGTGTTGTTTCTTTTGGTTCTCCGTTGTCAAAAAATAAAGCAATTTCCTTAAATAGGGGTGAAGAGAACAAAAAAGAGGAAACCTCGGTTATGCATGCTTATTACTTGTATTAACAGTGCCGGCCCTAAGGGTAGGCGGGAGGTGCCGTCGCCTAGGGCCCATGGCCCAAGGAGGGCCCAAATTTTTTTCCACTGCACTTTAATTACTCTAAGGGGTTGTGTTAGTTCCTAATTAATTACATGCAAATGTAGTAAATGCAGCACAATGTTCTGTAAAATTTAAAACGTTGTTGTGCAATTAATCTTTTGATTCTTCTCCTATTTTGTAGTCCTTGGCATTGGAATTTAGGTAGAAAGTGCAACTTTAATTTCACTTGTCCATTTCTTTTTCTTTGTTTTTTTTATTTGATATGTCTATTGAGTACTCCAATTTTCCTTTTAAATCACGATAATTATTGAATTACAATGGCAGAGAAGAGATCAAGCCCTCCATTTTCTTTTAGTAAATGATGATTACTCTGTACACGAGATGGGGTAGTCTTAGGTTTCAGAGAAGGTTCAAGATGCTATGCATCAACTATATTCATTACTAAAATAGAGAGGGTAATTTTTGTTCCCATAGTCCATATTAGTGTTATATTTTTTTTCTAAATCCCTCTTCTTTACGAGATCAGTAATCTTGATTTTTTCTCCACTTTTTTAGTTAAATACTTTGAAAATTAAACTATTTATATACTAAGTTTTACCTTTTTTTAAACTAATGTACAAAATCTGATGTAATTATGTAATACGTTGTTGAATTCGTCTCAACATATTAGTTAATGTTGCCCCTAAAAAAATTATAGGAAATATTTTTTAATAGCGCCACTACAAATTAGCTTAGTTTATTCTAATAGTCATATATATGATACAAAAAACTTCTCTAAAACATAAGTACTAAAAAAACTTTTCTCTCTCTACGACCCCCCCAAACGAAACCCTAAAGTAAAACTTCAGCCAGCCGCCTTGTAGGCTCGCTGGTGGCCGGCGTGGCTACACCGGTCGCCGGTGAGCCCGCCCTCTAGTTCGTAGCGTCGTCTCCTTTCCACTTTTCCCCTTCCCCCAGCGTTTGTGTCCCGTACGTCGCGTCTCCCCTCTCCTCATCCCCCGTTCCCCTGGTGGTTGGTGTGGGTGGTTCCCGTCGAGTCTCCCCTCTCCCCATCCCCCGTTGCCCTGGGTTTGGTGTTTCCCGTCAAGTCTCCTCCCCTTTAGTTTATCGCGTCGCGTCCGCTCTCCCTCGTCCTTTAGTGCGTTAGGTTTCCTCCCCCTCCTCCTGTTCCCCTTCCCCCGCCCCTGTTAGGTGTTTCGTTGTTATTGGTGTGTCTCCCCCTTCCCCGTCCCCTGTTCGGTGGTTTTAGTGGTGCGGATTCCACTTCCCTATCCCCTGTTAGGTGTTTTAGCGTGTCATCACCTCCCCCTCCCCTGTTCGTTGTTATGTTGTGGCCTTGTTGGTCGGTTCGGCTGAGTGTTTGTCGTCGCCCCTGTTTGGTTAGTTGTCGTGGCTTAGGTGTGGCTGGTTCTCTTGAGAAGCGCCGGTGAAGTTTGTTTAGTAAATCCTAGTAAAGGTTGTTTTTGGCTATGGTGAGTAGTCCTGCAGTTTGTTTCGGTTTCGTTTTCTGTTTTAGTATTAGTTTAACGTATGTTTCTTCCAGATCCAATATCCCTTGCCTTTTTTTGTATGGTTGTGCTTGGGTGTTCGTTAGTAGTGTTCGGTGGGCAGTGCAAGGCTCTTGGTTTCCTACGACAAAGGAAGATGTAGGAAACCTGGTGAATAAAGCCAATGATCCTGGAGTTGGCCGTGGGATTTATGCCGCTTTAGGAATTCGAGTGTTGGTTAAGATGAGAGGAGATTCTCAATTCAGATCTGTTGTGCGTCGTTCTTCTAAGTTTGGGATTGTGAGGTTGGATCTTCGGATCCATAAGTGGGGCGAAGTTCATCTATTAAACTCGCCCCAATTTCTCGTGATGGCTTCATGTGTCATCACACCTAAAAAATGCATCTTGTGGGAGCCCTCCAATTTGATTTGGAGCAAGTTTTGACCTCCACATCTTTCGAGTTTCAGTCTAATGAGCGGGTACCCTCGCAGCAGGGTCAGAAGTCACCAAAGGACGTGACTTCATTGTTAGTTGATTCAGTAGAATCCTAGGAAGTTGTTTCTCTTCAAGGACCTTGGGATTTAGCGTCTAGTGGACCTTGGGGTCTACTAGCTGTAGTGCGGCAGTCTCTCTCTGAAGATCGTCAGAGTTTCGTATCACAACAGGCTCCCTCTCATATCAAGTTTTTTCATCAAGACATATAATCCAACCTCACCCGCCATTGCTCAAGACAAACTTTTTTTAGATTGGACACGTAGTAGTTAGTTTTTCTTCCTAAAGTATGTACGAGCTAATACAACTCTTGTTATTGTTAGTTTGTTTCCGTTTGGTTGTATTAGCATTAGGTTGTACTCCAGTTTTAATTAATGCATATTTTCTCGATGTAAAAAAAAAAGGTCATATATATCATACTTTGAGAACTAGCGAAAGTCTCCATAATAAACTCAACAAATGAAGTACGTGTTAGTATTATTTATCATAAAGTCGGAGGGGCCTCATAAAAAATTTCGCCTAGGGCCCCTAAAATGTCAGGACTGGCCCTGCTTGTATATAATATAAGTTAGTGACATCTGCAAACTATTACCAGCAAAACAGGTCTAGAGTTTGCAACCTAATGATGCTATCATACAACATAAAGATGGGGAAAATTTGAGCAATTGCCACATAACAAAATCTTCACTCTCTGCATATAAATTATAATTGATAGTAGAAAATAGTTACATCGGACAACCTTGTTACCCAACTTGTTATAGCACACAATCAAACATAAAATTTATACTATCAAGATAAATATAGCAAACGAAGAACTCGCATATCAAAGGGGAATTATTATGACTTACCCTACCTAAGTTTGTCAAATACCTTCCTCCATGATCTCAACAAGACAGGAGGACTTAGGAGACGTTAACGCGGCAATTTAAGTTACAAAAAAGATAATAGGAAAAATAAAAAAAAATAAAAAACATATATATATTAAAAATAAAAATCATGTTGTATTCACTAGCAAATACACCGAGTTCATTAAGCTTTTTATCACCTTTTTATGTAGATTGCACCTGCTTGCCGTCTTGCCGTCTATCCTTAGCCATATGTTATCTTTTCATAGCTTGTCTCATCCTTAATTCATACTCCCTCCACCCTCCAATATTTTCCAATCTTCCTCATTTGGATATCCTATAATGCTTGTTAGATTCCTAGAAATGATAATTTCTAGCATTTAATATGCCAATAATAGAAATTACTTTTGGCAAAAGTTAAGCTAATGACGGGAGACACTTAAATGTCTGTACTGTATTGAAGATCTGAGAAGAAGAGAACTCTGAAGATAAGGAAGAAGGAGGTGGCTTGCAGCAGAGAGGAAAAAGAAATTAGTAGTAACAATAGCTATTTGTGTATTGAAAACCTTACCAAAGAGGAATTTGTGAGTTCCCTACTACAAGGATGCGCTCGACCACCAGATAAACGAGCATGTGCTGATTGTATATTCTTTCATAAGTTGTGTACATTAGTGTACCCTTCTTCAATTACTTATATTATGGTCTTGTATTTTAGATGACATGACAGTCGTATACAAAGGCGACGTTGGAGTTGCTCGTGAGTTATGTAGAGTTGATCTACATGAAGGTGGACACTACCTCATCTTATTTGTTTCGACATCGTCGAGTTTTATTTTCCAAATCGAGCCAGTTTAGATATTGGGAGACGATGCAGCGGCTTATGATACGAGTACAGATCTTCATGGCATGGACCGACGATATAAGAAGAAGAACTATTTACTCAACATCAATTCGGACTTGTGACAAACTTAGGTAGGGGTCACATAGAGGAGTGGGGTGACCAGGAAACCAGACTTGTGACCTTTATGGCGTCGTTCAGAAGCCAGGAGAACCAATTCGGGATTATTATAATCGTTTTAATAAAGAAATGATTGGGATTAAAGATTTAAATACTAAAACTGCTATTGAATGTTTCAGGAAAGGAATCATCCTCAGATCCAAGCTGTACAACCGTCTCACCAAGTATCCTTGTGCGACGTTCGAAGAGGTGAAGTCGAGAGCTTTGGCGCAAATGCGATTGGAGGAAGACGACGCGATACTCAACACAATATCAACGCGTCACGTCTCAGAAGGCTCGAGTGATCGCAAGACGTTCACACCCAAAAAGCCTAACTAGAGGCCTCATCCATATAGAAGGCCCACTCAGGTACATAATGTTAATGACGCGTCGGAATGTGCAGGTATTGAAGTCAAAGCTGACCACTCAGGTTTCTCCGTCGACGTTGGAGGTGTTGTCAACGCACTGACCAAGATTGGAGCGCCCGCCCGTTGGCCTTGGAAGAGCGATCGTCCAGACGCTCAGAAAGATCAGACCAAATGGTGTTAATTCCATCATTATCATGGCCACAAGACAGAAGAATGCATCGCGCTCCGAAGAGAGGTCACGTTCATGCTGAACAAAGGACATCTCCAAGATCTTCTCAGCGACAAAGGGAAAGCATCCTTTGATAAGAATCCTCCCAAGCCAAATCCACCTGCGTCCCCTACTCATGTCAAGGGATATCTTCTTCTTGGTGCCACATATCAGCGTTTGGTTAACCAAATGTTCAAGGACCAACTTGGTGACACGATGGAGGTCTACATCGACGACATGTTGGTCAAATCAAAAAGAGCAAGCGACTCTGTCAGAAGCGTTCGACGTCCTCCGGAAGTACGGTATGAAACTTAATCCCACTAAGTGTACATTCGGAGTTGCTGCAGGTAAATTTTTAGGTTACGTCGTGACGCAACGGGGAATCGAGGCAAGTCCTGACCAGATCAAGGCGTTGATTAATATTCAATCTCCCAGAAACGTCAAGGAGGTGCAGAAATTAACTGGACGTGTCGCTGCGCTAAATCGCTTCATATCCAGATCGTCCGAAAAATGCCACCTGTTCTACAACGTGCTGCGCAAAAATAAAGGCTTTGACGGGGAAGCACTTAAGCGATACTTGGCCTCTCCACCTCTGCTATCCAAACCAAGCGATGGGGAAACACTTCAACTTTATATGGCATTCAGCAATACATCCGTCAGCGCTGTCTTGATGAGAGAAGCTGAAAATCAACAGCTCCCCATTTACTACGTCAGTTAGTCTCTGTTAGACGCAGAGATCAGGTATTCTTCCTTGGAGAAACTCGTGTTAGTCCTAGTTACTGCTGTTAAGAAACTACGACATTACTTTGAAACTCATATTGTCGTTGTCATGACTAATTATCCCATTAAAAGTGTTTTGCGTAGGCCTGAATTGACAGGTCGCATGGGAAAGTGGGCCATCGCGCTCAGTGGATACGACATCAAGTACATGCCTAGGACAGCAATCAAGTCGCAAGCCCTGGCCGATTTTATGGCGGACTTCAGTCTAGAGCTAGAGAAGATCGCAGACGACGAAGTCGCTAGGATCAACAATGTCAGCGACGACGCTTGGATTTTATTTGTTGACGACTCTTCTAATTTTTGTGGCGCAGGTCTTGGCGTTGTCCTGAAGTCACCACAAGGGGACAAGATAGTACAAGCCATATGTTGCGACTTCAAAGTGACTAACAACGAAGCTGAATACGAAGCGTTAATAGCAGGAATGACCCTGGTAAGTGACTTGGGGGCAAAAGCGTTAAAAGTCTACAGCGACTCGCTGCTGATAGTTAGCCAACTCAAGGGAGAATTTGCTGCTAAGGATTCCAAGATGGCGCTATACTTAGAAGTCGCGCAAGGTAAGTGTAAGACGTTTAACCCTTTTGACATAATGTAGGTACCAAGAGACCAAAATACGCAAGCAGATGCACTGGCGAATCTAGGATCATCCTTGAGAGATGCGACGTTCACCTCCGTACCTATCATTCATCTCATGACTCCAGCAATAAGTAAGTGCAAAGAGAGTGCAGACGTTGTCGCCACCGTCAATGACAATAACACGGACCAAGCAGTAGACGACGATGTCGACCAAATAAATGACGCTACCCCCGAAGACGTCGAGGTAAGTGTCAGTTGGACGAAACCTATTTATGACTATCTATCTAACGATACACTCCCAGATGACAGAGCAGAAGCATGACAAATTCGATTCAAAGCGTCCAAATATGGCATCATTCAAGGAGTATTGTTTAAGAAGTCTGTCGCTGGGCCCTATCTGCGATGTTTGGAGAAGCACCAATGGGAACAAGTTATGCAAGATCTACATGAAAGGACGTGTGGAAACCATTCCGGTGGACGCAGCCTATCCAACAGAGCGTTGCGAATGGGCTACTATTGGCCAACAATGAAGCAAGACGCAATCAGGTACGTCACCAAATGTGACAGTTGTCAACGACACGCAGGTATGACACACAAACCATGTGAAGTTTTGCATCCAACTTTAACTCCTTGGCCTTTCATGAAATGGGGAATGGACATAGTTGGTAAACTACCTCCAGCCCCAGGACAAAAGGTCTTTATGTTAGCACTAACATACTACTTTTCTAAATGGATAGAGGCAGATTCGTTTCAACAGGTACGCGATAAGGAGGTAATTTCTTTTATACATACTAACATTATTTGCAGGTTTGGAGCGCCGTCAGAAATTATATGCGACAATGGGTCGCAATTTATCAGCGATAAAACAAAGCATTTCTGCGACGAATGGAACATCACATTGTTGACGTCGACGCCCAAATATCCTCAGACCAATGGACAAGCTGAATCCAGCAACAAGACTGTCATAGACACATTAAAGAAGCGTCTCACTGCTAAGAAAGGAAAATGGGCAGAAGCGTTGCCAGCTATCTTATGGGCAAATCGCACGACGCCGCGCACTGCGACCGGAAAAACACCCTTCTCACTAGTCTATGGCTGCGAGGCATTCCTACCAACTGAGGTAAGTATTCCGACTGCCAGGTACGGCTTGATGACGGAGCAACAAAATCGTGACGAACTGATCAGCGACCTATATATTATAGAAGAATTGTGAGACGCAGCGTTGGTACGAATGGCAGCGCAACAGCAAATTGTCGTGAGGAGTTTTAACAAAATTGTACAAGCCAAGTCGTTCATTGAAGGTGACTGGGTGTTAAGGAAGGTCTTCCAAAACACACAAGAGCCCAATGTAGGTAAGCTAGGCCCAAAATGGGAAGGTCCGTATCAAATCAGCAAGGTCGTTCGCAATGGCACATACCAGTTGGTCCGACGCGACGTAACTATGATCCCACACAGTTGGAACGCTGTTCACCTCAAAATATACCATTTTTAGCTAAGTACTAAGTGACATTTTTGTTTTTTCTTATGCTTTCAATAAGTGATGAACATGTCGTCGCAAGGTCGTTGAGATGTCAACGACAGAACATTACTGTGTGTTTGTTGTACAGGATTTTTTTTCATGCCTTTCAATAAGTTCGCAACGTCCAGACGTAGCGACCAGTGATTATTTTTGCTTGAATAAGCCAATTGAAGTGACAAAGGGTTGAATGCAACATTCATAACGCCGAGTTATTTAGACACTACGTATTGTAATAAGCGACACAAGACTTCAACATTGTTAAGCAACTGCCCCGTTGAAATCAAGTAAGTATACATGCTTTACAAGTGTTTGATTGTTATTCTAATGACATCTAAGTTCAAACGACGATGAAAGGTTTTCAAAACACCTAACAGTTGTAGTTAAACGCCAGAAAAACGGCTGAAACATAAGCACAAGATAACATATGCCATAGTCAAATGTTATGTCATTCCCACGAATGACCAAAAGAGAACTAAAGTTATGGCCACTCCCACGAGTGACCCAAAAAGTACACCAACCTTGATCACTCCCATGAGTGATCCAAAAAGACAAATTATCTCAAAACAAAAAACCATTAAGACTTAAGTGTTCATAAGATAAAAAGCTATATTAAATCAAGCAACAGGCTCATCGGCAGGTTTGTCGGAGGCCGACATCTCTGGCACTATCTCCGTCTCTGTGGGATTACTCTCCTGAGGATCAGACGCAATGAAAGCAACATTGGAAACGATAGCATCCCCATCCTTGGGGGCATCAGCCAAGGAAGATTCAGCAATCGCTTTGGAGGCTTCATCTACGTCGATGAGGTCCTTCATGGGACCGACCCACTTTAGGTAAAGATCAATATCCTCGTTAGGGTTCCACGACGAAGTATGGCCCATCATGAACTGGTACATCAGCGTAGCCCTTACGCGAGTAGTAATCTCAGCGTCCAGACCATCCAGCTCATCCTTCAAACCTGCGACCTCCGCTTGCAATGTCTCCACCTCTTCGGTGCGTAACGACAAAGCGTCCTCTGCCTCCTTGGTCTTCTTTCTCAACATCTTCAGTTCTTCATCTTTCTTCCTTGATCCCTCTTCTGCGGCGAGGACCCTTAGGTTGGCCTTTTGAAGTTCCAAATCCTTCTCCTTCAACGATGCTTCACTCTTCTCGGCTTTGTCTTTCAGTGACTCATGATCCTTGGTCATAGAATTCATCTCTCTTTTTGCCATCAAGAAATGTTGCGAAGCCTAATCAAAAGACAACTGTAATTCAGCAATTAAGTTTAAGGGAAACGTCAAAAATAGCATATGTCAGCGACCGACGTACCAGAAAGATTAGCTCAAGGCCATCCGACATCAGCCCTGGCATGGAGCGATTTTGCAGGCGTTCTTCAACACGAGGAAAGAGGAATCTTTCCGCTTCGGGCCAAATCGACCTATCCAACGACATGAAATCGTTAGGGACTGTGAAGCTGTAGGATGGACCCTCTTTGGGAAGAGGAGGGAGAAATTCTGACTTGTGCATCTTGATGTTTGGAGCGTCAGTTTCGTCGTCGTCGACGTTAACGACAAATTGCTCTTTCTCATACGCTGTTGGAGATGCTAACGCCGCTTTCACAGCGGCACAATCTTTCTCTTTCTGGGCTCTCTTTCTCTTCTTCAGAGCCTCGCTTATGGCTGCATTGTCCATGACCCCTCTTGGTTTAGAATGAGTAGAACCTGTTGAGATGATAAAATGCAAAGTGTTACAAAAACGCTATGAGCATTAAACGCAAGAAACGTAGAGCGACGTGATTACCTGATGCCATTGTCGAAAAACTTCCTTGTTCAGCGACATCGACTTTCTTGTATGTTCATTCCTCTGTGTCAATTTCGATAAATTGCTCGCACTTTTGTTCAAAAACGTCGCGATGGCTCAGCAATTTTGGATTCAATTCTGCACGAAAAATGACGTAAGGATAATGTTAACGACGCAACGATTAAAGAGTTCAAAAGAAATTTTATGAACCTTCCATTTTTCCAGCCTCTGTCGTTCGATTGCATACCGTCAACCAAAGCATTCATCTTCGCCCTAACGTGAAGCGCCAGACGATTCCTAGTCTTAACCCTAATCTCATAACAGTAGAGTAGGTCTTGAAGGGTAAAAGGGTCATCCTATTTAGCTGTCACTCTATCAACTACGCTCAGGACTCTCCACACTTGAGGCATCAATTGCCCTGGACTTATCCCAAAAACTTGCAGCAAATCTCTGACTATGGGGGAAAAGGGCAACCTAAATCCAATTTTAAAACGATATTCATATAACACGACCTAGTCGTCAGGACAATCTTCCAGACGTTCTTTAGGGTAAGCGTTTCTTAGTATGGTGTCAGTGGGTAAGTTCCCTAAATCTAAAAACCTCATCAGATCATCTTCAGACATGGTAGATTGTTCCTCATCTATCTCTGTGTTTTCTTCTACTACTTTTTCTTTCGCTTTTGTCTTAGTTTTCTCTTGGTTCTTAACGTAATTCCTAATGCTACGCCTACTTGGAGCAATTAATTCAGACGAAGATAATGAAATTTACGAAATTAGGAGCTAAGAGCAGCAGAAGTTACCCAGTGAACAAGAATTGTTCAGCCGAGGGTTCCTAGAAATTTCTAGAGAGATTCAAGCGTTTGTGTAATTTTTAGAGAGAGAATCTTGCGTGTGGTTTTAAATCAATTGGCACGGCTTTTATAGCAGCAGATGTGATCATTAGTATACTACAGATGTAAATTAATTAATGATTTATGATTTATCTTTTGCTAAAGATTTTATTTTCTTTGAAAAACCCTTGAGTTATCCCTAGTGGGATCATCCGGTTTTTAATTTTTATCTCTATGACAAATGTATTAATAGATGGCATCCAGTTGTGACAAGTGTTTTAATTGCGCAGGGCACTTCTTGGAAGTAATTGTAATTGTTTCATGACTCTTGATGTTCTTCCCATTTCAACAATTGGGGGCAAACTGTTGTGGCTGATTTTTTCAGATTGATATTGACGCAATGAGCATATGACGCTGACGCAAGCATTAGCGTGATGATGCAAAGACTTGGTCAAGAGATCAACCAACTACCGAAGAATAAGGGAGACTAGGTCTCAGTCATTCAAATGGGTTAGTAAGCAGTTAAAGAATGTGTTGAGACGCCAGAGATACTGTGCCATGATCTTCGCCAACTAGTACCGATATTCCTGGGAACACATTGTGACTGGAAGGGTTATTAAAACGTCTCAGATCTTAAGAAGAAGGGGTGGAAAAAATACTCAACTACACTCGCACAAACAGAAGCATTCTCAGTTCACTTTACATATATTCATCAAACATTTTGAGCTTTAATTTATTTCCCTTTTACATTATAAGCAATCTACTGTACTTAGAATAATCATCCTAGGGTGTATTGACTGTCGTTCACTCTGAACGACGATTGCATATAGTGGATTGGTGGACTCATATCCACCCGCGGTTTTTTACCCATCTTCATTGGGGTTTTTCCGCGTCACCATCTCCTTGTGTCATCTCCCTTTGATCCCCCCATTGCATTTGCATTCATTCCGTCATCTTAATCTGGTTGTTATCGTCCCAATTTGATAATTGTCGCTAGGCAAAAATCAGCATAAGCATCCATGATCAGGGGTTGCGCTACTGCTATAGACGAGTATATGGTATGGTATCGTCGCACCACGAGGTCGCGCGTTACTGATCCTATGCAACGACCACCCTCCACGCATTATCAGCTAGCGTCCACAAACATAGTACCCCTACGTGTAAGACTTAGTTTTTTTTGTTTATTTACGTCTTAAACTTGTGTCTAATTTACCATTTTCCATGCAGACGCATATTTAATATGATGTTTCTCACAGATGGGGGAATGTATTGGCGGTTGCCGAGTCAATTCCCCTAGATATGGCATACCAGTTTCTTGTGTAGACGCTGGAGACCATGAGGGGCACTGCAACGAGACTGTTGGTCGGGTCGGACAAGGTCACATCTTGCTACCTGTGTCCATTTCTGTTGCACATACATCCACCTCATGGGCTCCTTCTCCGCAAGCTCTACCTCCTATGCCCCCTCTTATTCATGTCACCACGTCATCGTCACCGGCACTAGTATTATCTCCACCTCGTCATATAACGTATCAATGACGTTTGACCAGCACTCCTCTTGGTGTCATCTTAGAGCTTGATGAGTTTAAGTTCATCCACACTTGCCCAGAAGAATATTACGGGGTTTAGAATTTTCACTTTGTGTTTGTATAGTTCTCTAGGTGATTATTATTTTGGTCTTGGATTTCATATGTTGATTGCAATTTGAAATCTTTGCTATATTTGTATTATACTTCTATTATTTAGAGTATACGCATGACTTGATAAACATTTATGTCATTTCGTTGTTTTGGCTACGCGATAATGGAATTTTTGGCTCTTAAGTTGGAGATTGTCTGAACTAGGAGACTACGGAATTGATGTTTGGATGAATTTAGTGTTTGGATGAAATTGGTGTTCGGATATATTTGTTGTATGAATTTGGTGTTTGAAGCTGGATTTTTTGTAGGTTTCATTCTGCCATTTTGGCTAGTAGAAGATGCAATTTCACCTAAGAAATTCAGCTTATAAACTACTACTCTAAGTATCGATTTACCAATTTGCCAAGAACATCTCAATTACCCACACCTAGCACATAACCGCTACACTAAATAGTAATCATCCTAGGTAAACGAATAATCTACGTAGCATTTTTCTCCTCTTAACCACTAATCATAATAGCGGTTTGTTGCAAAATTAACCACTATTCTTACAAGTGGTTTAGTTTGGCGACAATAATAAAAACCCAAAAAAAAAATCTCGTCCCCAGTTCTATGTTCTACGTGGAATATATGCTCGGAATTATTTTACAATTTGAACAAAGTGGGAAATATTTTTTGCTTTAGCAATATCAAGGGAAAAAAATTTCATAAAAACTGTTTATGCCAAAAATCGCCCAAGTGAGAATCTTTGCTTAGGACATCGATAACTAGACTAAGAGAAGAAAAAATAAAAGGACGAAAATAAAAAGAGAGGAGACACGAAAGATGGTGACGCGGAAAACCCAACGAAGGTGGGTAAAAACCGCGGGTGGCTATTAGTCCACCAATCCACTATGGTACGGGCACAAAGCCATTGATTACAAGTACATTGTATAATTAATAATAAGATAAAATATTATGTAGAGAGTATAAATGTTACCCAAAGAAGGAGATCAAAGCGTGTGAGCTCGTGAATACTGCCTAGGGTCACTGAGTACAAGTATCCATAGATAATATAAACTGCAATACTCGTAGCCACAGGGTTGTTTTGTGAGGCAAGTTGTACTAGAGGAAAGGTATATCACTTGAGATGATAACTTTGCATAGAATAAACAACAGTAGGTAGGAATTTATGGTGGAATGGCCATCAAATAATAAAAGTAATAGAGAAAATGGACCAATTAGAACAATATACCAAGGATATGGATAAGCAATAATAGTTTTTGGCAGTGGATGTTTGTGGAGTGAGTAGTAGCTCATGGAATAAGCTATAGTAGTTTCATATTGAGGTTAAAGTTCTCATGGGCGGTTGACAGTGAGTTTACAAAGGTGTATCTCTCTTTTATCAGAGATGGAGAGGTCATATGTATAGAATCAAAGTGGTTTCTTATGAGTACTATTGGAGAATTCCTCTCCCTCAACGTGGAATATGTTGGCTCTTTTATAGCCTCTGTCGTAGCATTGTTGGGGGGATATTACTGCATAGTGGTTCCTTAATCTCCTCCCCACTAACCAGTTGTGGGAGATCATTTTGTTAGTGTAGTTGTCTCATCCCTTGAATATCTTTGGCTTTGTTGAACAATGGGGTTAAGATTCCTTACTTATAGGAACTAACTTTAGCTCTCCATGATATTCTACTATTAGTTGCACAAAGATAGGACATAGGTAACGTCTTCGTGTGCGATATCTGGTCATGCCAAATTTGACGATAACAATTAGCCCCCATTTTACTAATTGAAGCACGCCAGAGATTAGGAAAATAGTCTTCATGTGTCACTCCATGTCTACCGTTCTTCTCGCATCCTTTGCTACCGATGTGTGACTATCGGTTGATGACTTTTGCTCGTCGTCCTGCCTGCTGATGTCTCTGATCTTCTTTGATTTTCATCACAGAGTCATTGGCTTACAAGCGAATCTATTTGAACGTCATTTGAAACTTTATCATGTTGTAAATGAGTGATATTCGCCGTCAAAGATGAGCTAGTGGCACAACTAACGCTAACATTAGTAAAGGATTATTTCATATGCGTCGTAAACTGGTGTGAGTCGTTCAAAGTGCCTTAGTTCTTTTATCATTGTATGTTTGCTGGCGACATGGCCAATAAAAGAGTGTCAGAATGAATGCATACAGTGAAGTCAAATCGTATGCCATATAACATATCGTAGGGGGAATTCTGGCGACATGGCCGCTTAAGATGTCGTAGCAAGGATTTTGGCGACATGGCCACTTGAGGTATCGCAGAAGGAGAACTGGCGACATGGCCATCTACAGTGTTGTAGGACGAAGTCTGTCGATAAAGTCGTCTAAAGTGTGGTGGAACAAAGTCTGGCGATGAAGCCACTCAAGATGTCAAAGCATGAGATTTCGGCGTCAAAGCCATCAAAGTGTCTTAGTATAACGTTAGTCATCCCTTTGTGATCATTAAGGCTCTTTTTAGGTTGCCTTATAAGCGGTGTCGCCTTGTTGTGTCATGATGCAGATGTTATGTCATAGGTTACCGGCATTAAAAAGCATGTATGCATGTCTTCGTAGGTATAGACACTTTGTGTATTTGAACATATGCATGCATTAGATCAAGATGCAATAGCTTAAGTCAACAAATGAAATAACCATAAGTGCATCAGTTGATACACGATGTTAAACTCAAAGGTCTTACTAGGTGCTTTAGTGAATTTAGGTGTAAATACCTTTGCATGTCGGTATGTCATCATAGCTAACCATGTCACCTAATGGCACTTAGCCAATGCATTATCCATCGTTACGAAACTCCATTCATATTGAAACACGGATGTCATGACATATAAATTATTTCACAATCGAAGTATATAATGTGTGTCTAGGTGAGTCTATGCATGTCTATGAGTGCCATATAGGCATCACGTGTAAATACTACGTGTGGTGTGAACATATGTATATTTTTACCTTATGATGTAATGTTTAAGCGTAGTACATGAAGTGAACGTTAGCGCGTCTGCCGATATCTGGCGTTAAACTGTATGTGTTTAGTAGATGCAGGTGAGAAATGAAAAATGAGTACCTCAAGAATGTTGGTATGTCGTCATAGCTAGTAGATCATGTGAACTGATGATGTCATGTGATGTTATTGACTCGATGCATTTTCCATGCTTTGGAAATTTTGTGTGATCCACGTTTGTAAGATCATCGTTGGTCTCTATGTCATTATGTTGTTTAGTGACTATCATCACATCCTCTGGTGGAAAGCATTGTACCGTCTAGAGAAATGTGTCGTGTCGCCTTCTGACTAGTGTCGCGTTATCTGGAGACAGGCGCCGTGTTGTCTGGAGACAGGCGTCGCTAGAGGTGTTAATGAGCCAGGGTGGCTCGCAAACTATTCGAGTTCGGCTCGGTCAAAGCTCGGCTCGAGCGGGCTCGACTCGAGTTCGAGATCGGCTCGAGACCTTAACGAGCCGAGCCTGAGCTACCTTAAGTTCGGCTCGAAAGCTCGCGAACAGGCTCGATAATTTTTTAATTACTAAAAATATTTCATTAATATTTAATATAAGATAAAAAATGAATTAATAACTATGGTTAAAAACAACCATGTTAATAATCATAACATTTTCAAATATTGAGTTGTTGTTTTAAATTTGAAAGATAAGTGTTGTTTACTAACAAAACATAATCAAAATTCATGTAGAGTGCATATCTTAGTGCTTTAAATCACATGAAACTTCCGCTACATAGTACCCTTGACTCAAAACTTTTTTTTTTGTTAAATCTTCATCTTCAAATCACACTTGTTAAGAAAAGTCTTAAAAAGGAACAAAGCAAACTACATAGTACCCTTGACTCAAAACGTTTTTTGTTAAATCTTCATCTTCAATAACCTGATTTTAATACCATGAGCATGACCCTTCTATAAGAAATGTAATTCTTGATGATTTATTGAATAAACAAGTGTAGCTCATATAGAGAGTAGAGCTGCATAGTACCCTTGACTCAGTAACATTGACCAAAGAGTAGAGCTACGGTAGGGCAAGGGAAGGTAAATCTCAGCAGTCGGCGGCGCGGCGCGGCAGTGCATCGGCGAAGATGAAGGTGGTCATCTCTGGGTGGCAGCTCGTCGGCGTTACCGAGTTGAGGAGAGAGAAAGTGCAGCGAGAGGTACGAATGATTGTGAGAGCAGAGGGTGGGGAAGAAACAAAGTGGAAGTGTTTTACAACTTGGGAGTCCCACATCGCTGGAATAGCCTGAGGGTGGGAGTTAAAAACTCTATAAAAGATATCTTTGACATCTTGAACCTCCACAGCTGGCTTGCTTATTGCATGGCTTTGCAAATTAATAAGTTTGGATATTTGGGCCTTTCAACTCTTAAACGTTTGGGCCTCTATCTATCCTTGGACTTGTTTTTCGTTGAAGGTAGATTTCGAGCTTTTCGAGCCTGACGAGCTCGAGCCGAGCTGTAATTTTGGGACTTGAGCTCGAGCCGAGCCAAATATTTAAAGCTCGACGAGCTTCGAGCTAGAGCCGAGCCCCACCAAAAATGTTTTCGAGCCGAGCCGACCTTAGTTAAGTTCGGTCTCGGTTCGGCTCGTTAACACCCCTAGGCGTCGCGTTGTCTGGAGACATACATTGTGTCTTCTTCTTCTGACCAGCGTCGTGTCGTCTGAAGACAGGCATTGCGTCATCTAATGACATACGTCGCGTCGTCTTGGTAGCAACTGTCGCGTCATTCGACATCTGGCATCATGAGACCATCGTCCAACATTAATTCTGCGAAAGAAAGGATACAACAATGATTGTTCTTGTAATAACCAAGTTAGTAGTATTTGTAAGGACCAACAAAGAAACATGTGTAATAGACAACAAATCGTTCGAATGTTAGCAACAACTAATTCATAGGGGGTCAATGATACAAGTAAGAATAGCATAAATAGATTAGAAATTGTTTAATTGTCATTATCATGAGTTTTAGTAGCGTTGATGACTGGTCATGGAACACCGATGATTTATTCTCGTCGTAATGCCTCAACTGTTGACTATGTGTTGTCGTCCCCTAAGATTTGTAATATTTGGGATTCTTTGTCATTTGCCATCCTCTCATATATGGTGTCACTTTAATTTAATGTACTCATTGTCTACTACTCTTGACGTTAACAACGAATGCTTGTAACACCCCCGCCAAGCCGAACCCTTTTTCATTTAATAAACTCGAGATGTGGGAAAATCCACGAAGGTTCGACTCAACGGGCGTGTTACCGCCGCACTTATCTCCTTGGAAATAAATGCAAGGCTACATTATTCACCTACTTACATGGACATTTAGTCCCTTTTTGAAAGAAATACTTTAATAATAAATTAATATTTTCTGAAAATTTCGGCAGAGTCTCCTTTGTAAATTGGACAACCCAAAATGGGAAAATGTTTGAAAAACCTGCTACAAATAAAATATATATACCAAATCCCAAAACTCAACGCTTTCGCGGAGTACCAGCTAAAGAGAATCAGGAGCACTATTGCTCAACTAGAACTAGAAATGAAACTAAATCAATTAATTATTAAACTATTACAAAATGGAACATCTTCGCCTCAAAGAAAACATAAAACATTCATAGCTGAGATCGTAGTACTTAACCGCTTCTATCTTGGAACAGATGCTCCAGAACTTCAACCTGAAACTATTGTAACACTGCCACCCACCAAGTGACAGGCCACAGTAGTGACAAAACAAAACATTGACATACACATCAGCACAACGCTGAGTACTAACCCATAAAACATTCTTAAAACATGCTTTGGTGTCTACGATTCTCACGTAATCAATACATGTTCACATCAATCATAACCATATCACAACAGCATAGCAATATTCACATAATCCATACGTTCACATGTAGATATATATACAATGATTAATTACATAATTAATCTTAATTAATCCAGTTATTTAAGGAGAGGAAAGAGAACGCCGATGGCAAGGTCAATCCCCCGTAACCACTTACTTCAACATTGTAGGCCTGGGTCAATCCCCGTAACCACCTACGGATAACATTGTAGGCCGGGTCAATCCCTCGTAACCACCTACGGATAACACAATGGCCATAATAACGAGTCCCTAGTGTGCACACCCCTTCTACTTGGATCACAACAAGATAGAAGGAAGACAAGTAACGAGAATAATCGGCATAGTAACCGGAGAGAACCCGTAGGGGCCGGCCGAACCACTCATACGAGGGCAACCCGTTCATCATTTCCCTCCGATATTTCACTTTACGTGATTAACATCTTTTAATTCACGTCATCACATAAATCACGTATACAATTACGTTATCATTGTTCAATCCAGTGTGAACATATTTCATCCATCATAATCTCAATCCATTCATAGTCTCAATCCATTCATAGTGGTTTCAATAACTCATTTCATAAACACAACCGTCACTTGAGTTCATTTATCACTTCAGATTCATAATCATTTCATAGCATCGTATCATCATAATCATCATAAAACATTTCATTTCACGCAATCCATATGCGAAACATATCATTAATCATGGAAAGTAATAATAAGCATGTCTCATAACTTAAAGTACTTTTAAGAATAACAACAGAAACATAACAGTATTTTCGTATCTCAAATCGTTTAAGAGTCATTCATACTTTCAGTTAGTTTCAGAATTAAAAGGTATATTTTGGCATACTCGGAATACATAAACATATATCGTAGTATAAATCTCATAACTCGTCCATCATAAGAACAGAGGTAATCTTTCACACTTTTCGATCACCTAAGAAACAGAAAGCATACTTATTTCATACTACATCCATATAATAAGCTTATTAGTGATATAATTCCCAAAATCGACTATCGTCGTTAAACATAACTCGACTCTAGACAATTCTCACAGTAGTTCTTAATACATCTTTCTTAGCTTTCCAACTTACTAGAATATAATGGTAAACCTGATATAGTTAACAAATATACTTTGAATGTCATATAATACTAAGATTGTCTGAAAATCAATAATTCATCTCAATTCATTCATACCAAACAATTCATTTATTTTATAGCCAGACTCCTTATTTCCATTTTAATTATATCCATAAATTTGCTATGCATTTTAGTTTAGCTTATCCTTCTTAAAACCAACTGTTGCACCAACTAACAGACATCATTTAGAAACTAATCAAACTGGATCTCTCAAAGTTAACTCTAATTAACTCAGGTGTTAGCTACATAATATAGACTAATCACTTGATAAATAAATGATTATGATATGCTTTAGACATGTAACCCACATCTGATTTCATTGATCTTGCAACTTATTTAAACTAACTTATAAAATCATTTCAGAATTCCTTTCCAAAATCAATAAAAATAACAACTATGATTATCAATTAACTCAATCTACTCCAAAGATCTGATTTCAACCAACTAGCCGACTAACCGACTAACCAATAAAACACCATACTTAGTTCATCTTCCAACACAACCGTTTAATTTGTGATTTTAATTCATGATCATCAACCAATTCAACATCATCAACAATAACTCATGAATTCAAAGTATCAACAGTAAATAACCAATTGTCAGAATTCAAAATCAGAAATTCATAATTCATCAAAGCATCAATAGTATTTCAGATTCAGATTTCAAATTAAAAATGACTTTTAATTTGAGGGAAACAGGAGGAGGGGAAGAGAGGGGTGTAGTACCTAAATTTCAGAAATTATAAACTCATTAATAACCTCCAACATGAGGAGAATAGAAGAGAGGAAAAAGGGGTATAGTACCTCTGCTCACTTGGAGCAGGGACGAAACAGAGAACGGAGACGGGGATCCGGTGAGGACAGAGTGATCCGGCGAGGCTGGGCAGCAGCAGCTCGACAAGATTCCGGCGACTGATCGTCGAGTAACAACTTAGAGCAGCAGCACAACACGCAACACAACGACAATCAAGCAACAACAAAGACGCCCAGCAGCAGCGTCGCACGACAGACGAGAGAGAAAGCTCCGGCGAGCTTCAAGAACGCCGGCGAGGGACGGACGAGAGAGAAAGGAGGGAGATCGGGTGAGGGATTTCTGGGGTTTGGGGTTTCACGGGGAGGAGAGAGAAAATGGGGTTGGGGTCTGGGGTTTCTCACAGGTGAGAGGAAGAAAGAAATAAATGGGGTTTGGGGTATCAATGCCCACGAGGGACACGAGGAAGGAGAGAAAATGGGGGGTTTTGTTTCCCAACTTAAACCGACAAACATAAATGGAAGGAAGGAAAACTGACTTTAGTTATTTAAAATCCAAAAATATAATTAATACTAATAATCTCATAAAACAAAATATATTACAAACACTACAAATATTCCAAACTCAAATAAAATAAGAATTTTCAAAACATAATTAACTTTATAATTACAATTAACGCTAATTAAAACGCTCTTAAAAATCGGGGTATTACAATGCTGGTCTTTTGTGATGAATGTCTTGTATGGTGTCAAACAACTGATGTTTGGCGTTTGGAGTCAATGGACAAGGGTACTTCTCAAGAATCAGGATTTTATCAATATCATTACTACGTGATTGATCTGTAAAACAAATTGTAAACGCAATGACCACTCTTTGAAGGTGTAAGTAACAAGTACTTTCAGAAGTATGATAGAAATATATGTATTATAAATAAGAGATAGTCAAGACCGTCGAAACATATTTAAGAGATGATGAGAATCATTAGGGTGTAAGCAACAGTGACGAACAATTGCAAAGAATAAAGTGAAACAAATGAAATGAACTATGAAGAAGGAACGAAATTACTCGAAGGTTGAGTGACTTTAGGATTGAGTACTCGTTGATGATGTTTTGATACCCGTGTGGATCGTCACATTGCAAAATATAGGTGTCAGGTCCATTCGTCAATTGATTCTTGTCATCACTATCGTCACCGTAGCGTCCCTGTCATTGAACTTGTCATCATTGTCATGACGTTGATCATAAGTGTCGCCACCATTGTGCCACACTGTTTTTAATCTATGTGGCATTAACAATGATCACAATTTGCAACTTACTTGACCACATTAATGGCCAAAGACATTTCAGTGCCCAAACTTTGTCATGCTGGTGTCAGCCCCCAATGTAGTTCTCCATCTGATTCTTTTTTAGATGTGTTTCATGTCATGATGACACCAGAAGTTTCTAGTGTACTTGAGATCTTAGGCTTTTTTGAGTGATAGTTTGTAATCATAGTCGATGTCGAGCCCCCATGACGCTTATGTCTTTGGCTAACATTGTACCTGTACTCAAATTCTATTAGCGTAATGGTTAATCGCTTCCAAAGTCATAACAGAAAATATCACAATCAAGTTACAATCTAAAAGTCACAACAATTAAATCATACTATCGTTTCCCCCTGTGGCGACTTTAGGACAAAACAAAGGTCTGCATATATCGAACTTAGTTTTGGACTGAAGTTAGCCACAAAATTAGATGACGCTTGTGACTTTAGGATTGTCCTTTGGCGGTAACTGATAGTGCAGAGGCTTGATGCTATAATATATTCTCCATTAGTCCTGACAAACTTGTGTTATCTCAAAACGCACTGATTATAGCAATTAGTCATGATCGAATCCATACCAAAGCTAATATAAGTAGTCTTTAAGAGAAATACCTGGTTATCGCGCCAAGTAAATAACTTACTTATGCGTCACATGGGTGACGACCGTTACTAAGGAGATGTCTTTGGTTCAAGACTGACATTAAGATGACGCCATGGAATGATGACCGACATTAAGGTGACATTGCTGTTGAGACGGCATCAAACTGCTTATGACGACCACTTTAACTTGTCCCCCCGTGGTGACTTCAGGATAACTGCAAAGTCTTTTGCCGTTCTTTAGTGGATCGCAACCATCTATCATTGTGATCTCCATCTGTAATCTTAGCTTATCTTGAAAAATCACTCGAAATGGAGGTTAGTCATCACCAAAATTGGGTTATTTATAAGCTTCGTTATAATATTGAATTAATGTTGTAAAGTCTACGTCAAATATTTAACGCATAGAAGCACTCATTTACTTTGTATATGACATACTTAGCCAGCTATATTTTATACACAAACGATGATACACGTTAAAAGCAACCTTTTTTTTATTACTCCTAGGAAAGGATGGATCATAACGGAAGTACAAAAATATTCAGTAGAAACCAATTTGTCAAAGCTTAATAAAGTCAAAGGTTCATATCCTTCATTAGCCATAGTTTGACTCAGTAATTGTGGAAGGTTTCATCCACGTCGGCAAAGGAATAAAGTAGGTGATACTTAACCAAGGTCACTGAAAACATTATAAAGGGGAATACCTGGGTCTTGCACTCAGTAAAAAGGTACTAATACAATGTAAAAGCAATACTTACCTCCACTTAAGAAGAATTTGAATTATGTTGCAACAACATGAATTTGGCATCAATTGGGCAGTGTATACTTCCAAACAGCAGCATACATTCACGTGTACTTTGATGATGAATTTGGCATCGACCATACAATATCAACTCGTACTGCCACATTCATGTGTAGGATGACGTCCATAGCCGCCACGAGCGTTTTCTTGGTTATGTAATTTCCTTTAAGAATGATATGGCTCTTCTTGAAGAATTGTTGCTGAGTGATGACACTAGGATAAAGGTTATTTATTGTATAGATATGAATACTCCAAAATGGGTTTGGATGACATCACAATGATAGAACTGGATATTGTGTTTTGAAGGATTTTTGTGGAAATGTGTGTAGAGGGAGAATCTAGCCATCGGCCCCACGGTGGGCGCCAAATTGTTTATGCCAAAAATTGCCCAAGTGACAATCTTTGGTTGGGACATCGATAACTAGACTAAGAGAAGAAAAAATAAAAGGACGAAAATAAAAAAAGAGGAGACACGAAAGATGGTGACGCGGAAAACCCAACGAAGGTGGGTAAAAACCACTGATGGCTATTAGTCCACCAATCCACTATGGTACGGGCACAAAGCCATTGATTACAAGTACATTGTATAATTGATAATAAGATAAAATATTATGTAGAGAATATAAATGTTACCCAAAGAAGGAGATCAAAGCGTGTGAGCTCGTGAATACCGCCTAGGGTCACTGAGTACAAGTATCCATAGATAATATAAACTGCAATACTCGTAGCCACATGGTTGTTTTGTGAGGCAAGTTGTACTAGAGGAAAGGTATATCACTTGAGATGATAACTTTGCATAGAATAAACAACAGTAGGTAGGAATTTATGGTGGAATGGCCATCAAATAATAAAAGTAATAGAGAAAATGGACCAATTAGAACAATATACCAAGGATATGGATAAGCAATAATAGTTTTTGGCAGTGGATGTTTGTGGAGTGAGTAGTAGCTCATGGAATAAAATATAGTAGTTTCATATTGAGGTTAAAGTTTTCATGGGTTACAAAGGTGTATCTCTCTTTTATCAGAGATGGAGAGGTCATATGTATAGAATCAAAGTGGTTTCTTATGAGTACTATTGGAGAATTCCTCTCCCTCAACGTGGAATCTGTTGGCTCTTTTATAGCCTCCGTCGTAGCATTGTTGGGGGATATTGCTGGATAGTGGTTCCTTAATCTCCTCTTCACTAACCAGTTGTGGGAGATCATTTTGTTAGTGTAGTTGTCTCATCCCTTGAATATCTTTGACTTTGTTGAACAATGGGGTTAAGATTCCTTAATAATAGGAACTAACTTTAGCTCTCCATGATATTCTACTATTAGTTGCACAAAGATAGGACATACGTGTGCGACATCTAGTCATGCCAAATTTGACCATAACAAGAACCACTATTCAGTAAGATTTGCCAGTGCCTCGTCCCCGGCAAGTCGAGAGAGGAACAGTAAATATGAGAGAAACAAAGAAAGAAGAGGAGCTTCAATTAAATTGAAAAAAGGGAAAGAGAAAAAAGGCGACAATTTAACCTGAATATATACACAGTTTTCCACACAAAGATCAAAATTCAAGCCATATTTGCAAATGGCTGCTATTGGTACCAAAAAAATAAATTTGACAAGAGGAGCCACGTATCAAAATTAATAAAACAACGACTAAGAATCTGTTCTAGGTTTCTGGCAACCTCCATAATCGATAGACAATCAATCTAGTTAGTTACCAACTTCAATGCTTGGATGAAGGTGCAAGAATCTGGTTTCATATTTAGATCCTGGTCTTGCCGATGCAGTCAGCTGTTTTTACTGTGTTCCGTGTCGCAACCCAGTTCTTTGTCCTATCCAGAACATGAGGCTTTAAAGGTGAAAAACCCAACCTAGTTAAGCTGTGAAGTTCACTGTCGAGAGGTCCTGCCAAATTTTTTGATTGGAAGAAATAAATATAAATAGTTCATGTTGCCCAAAATGAACAAAAGGATATGAATAGTACGTTCAGATTATGGCGAAAGAATGCTGAGTATTGTTTTTTTTTTAACTTGTTCTGCATGCAATCTCCAGCACTTGCATATTATACAATGACCCGTCAATTCATGTAGACCTTGTATAATCACAAGTTATCCACCCTTTCAAAATGCTTAAATTAAGGGTCAAATTTGTGGATTAGCAAACGTGAAATTCAAAGTGGAACTAAATCGTTTATAACTATACAAGCCCTTTCAAAAGCACATGATCCCATGTAATTTCTTATTTATGGAAGAATGTCAAAATCGTTGTAACATTATTTATTTTTACGTAGAAGTGGTGTAATCACAAGTTATCAACCCTCTAAGTTCAGCATGCTCAGAATTACTAACCAAAAAGTCAAAGAAATATAACTATAGAAGCCCATACCTTAGCTCTTGATAGCACAAAGACAGCGACTTTTGATTCTTAGTGTTCTCAAATAGAGATTCCTTTGAAGATGAAGACTTCTGTATAATCAAACTCCAATTTTAGCCTCTTTATTTACCACTCCACTTTCAGCTTTCATTAAAGGCACTACTTATAGCTTTACTTCCCGTCTTGGGCCTATTTTTAACAACCTTCCCTGGAGGGACAACATCCTCCTCTGAATTCCCCTTTGAAGTGGCCTTTGGTGCATTTGATTTGACTTTTGTTAGCTCAACATTCTCTTCCACCGGTCCGTCTTTTGCCACACCAGTAAATTTTTTTGGAGCACTCTTGGCATTAATGTTCTGCTTTGTGCTCGGTACCAATGGATCTGCATCAGGAATCAAAGCACGGCGACTAAGGCGAAGCTGCCCTTTCTCATTCACCTGCACCATGTGGAGAAAAGTTATTTCAATCAACAACTGAGGCCCACTAACCGAAGCGGAGTGCCAGAAGCATCACACTGTGTACAGCCATTTACTACATTACTTGGGGTCAGGTAAGTGTCGAAGTATCTGACTCGGCCATTTTGTGGATATATTTCATGATAGTTGGGAAAGGCCTCATTGTATGGCTTTTGGCAGACGTGTTCCACTATTTTTATAAGTTTAAAAGCTTTGATGACCGCCACCCTTGTTTTCCTTTTGGCCATTCCTTGAAGAACTTCAAATAGATTTGAAGATGCCATCAAAAAAGTGTATGTATATAGTGAGCAGATATGGGCAGGAAGCCCTCCCAATATCCATACTTTCTGGATATGGGCAGGAAGCCCTCCCAATATCCGTACTTTCTGGATCTACCAGGAGGTTCAATCCCCAGTCCAAACCCAAACAAGAGATGTTTCCGCTGTAGCCAAGTGGATCAAGGATGTGGATTGTTGCCAGAGGAACAGGCTTTCAGTTGATTGTAGAAAGTTCTCATGCACTCAATAATGCTTCAAGAGTAATGCAAGAATTGGGTTCTATAGCTTTCCAGTTTCCACTTTTAAATCAAGTATTATTTCTGATTCACAATTTACCAAATATGTTCTTGCGAATACAGTAGAGGAAATGAAATATTAGCGTACAATTTTAGGATATGTTATTACCCCAACCTATAAATTTTCACAGCTAAAGTTGCTCGGCTAATCAGAGCGCCAGACACAGGAAAGGGTACTTCAACAGTCAACACCAACAAGTAACAGGAGATGAAAGATGTTAATGTATTATTTGTGTTTTCTATTTCCAATATTTCCATAACATTTCATTACAAAAGCAACAAAATACCAAGCAAACAATGAAGAGTCTTTAACCAATATATTGTGTACAATCAACAAAGCCACATTAAAGAGAAATAGATTCTCTAGTTAGTAAGGTCAAATAGAGAGGGCAAACCTCAATAAGTTTGACATCTATCCGGTCACCAACTTTAAATACCTACAAATGACCACCTTCGTATTAGAATCCCAAAAATACGACATATTGATTGTGAAATTCAGCCAAACCTTACATCTTCAGCTTTTGAAAGATAACCAGGACTTAATTCACTTATGTGGCAAAGTCCCTGAAAGGAAAATAGAAGATCGTTATACAATATCACAAATCACGTCTCACAGATTATTCCTCAAGCTCAACTAAGACAATAATTTCAAAAAATTTGATAATGTTAATAAACTTTCGAAATACTTCTCCCATCCCATATTGGGGACTTATCATGCAAAATGTGAAATCAATTGAATGAACAAAGTTAGGCGAGGTTATAATAATGTATTACCATAATAAAAATTATCAAAAACAATCAGTTTAATTTGCTTATGTTATGTTAAGATAATTAATTCGAAAAAGGAAGGCTCATTTACAAAACCCAGGAGGTCCTCACAACAAGGTAAAATGAGATGACTACTACACTGGAAGAAACAACTAACAGAGTAACAGACACCAGACAAAATTATCAAATTAAGTAATTCAGCCATTAAATCACCTCACGTCCAGGGACTATCTCAACAAAGACACCATATGGAGCAATTGATTTGATTTCCCGATTCCTGGCAAAGAAGAAAACAGTCAGTTAATACTATATAATTATGATTAATAATTAAGTACAGTAGATTGAATAGGCCGACCCCCCAACCCAATACCCTCCCTTTCACTTTGCTTTGTCCTTTGAGATGAGAATATCATCTTAATCTTCCCCTCCCATTTGTGAACAGCTAGAAGTTCTCTCTCTGTCTCAAGATAATTGTTTCACACATGCTAGCAAAGGATGTAACAGACTAATTGGCCACTTTCATCTATAATAAATTTTGCATACAACATCTTAATCTCTGTTAGCTTCAGCTTCTAAAAGTGTGTTTCAGCAAAAATAAGATATACTGCATAAAATAAAAAAGTTAGTTTCATCACTGAAAAGTTAAATTCAGTACAAATAAATTAATGTCAGCAAAGACTACTTGTTACATACTATACATCACTGTATTATTCATCTACAAGAGCATTTACAACTCAATATAAAGAGCCCATCATTAGATCAACAACTCATAAATATACTATCTTGCTTGTTAATTAATATTAGTCTAAAATTCAAAAAGTTACACTAATTTGTTATATCAATAAATATTACATAATAGAATAGACGAAACCGTCGCTTTCGGGAATTAAAAACAAAACTTTTATTTATTGTACTTGCACTTTGAGTTCTTTGCTAGCCCTTACACTACTTACTAAAACGAAAATCTATCTTCTTTTGTTTTGAATTTTGATTCGCTCCATACCAAAAAAATATGGACTTTCAGTCAAAAAAGTGAATATTCGTGATAAACATGAGCAATTGGAACCATTAACTATGACTTGACTGCAAGTTCGTGAAGGATTCTTACATTTTGATTTCAAATTATCTTTACCTAATGACATAAGAAACTCAAATGATAACTAATCAATATTGTGTCTTTTCAATAAAAAGAAAAAGAAAATATTTTCTGACATAACTAAGACAATGGAAGACTGATATATCACAATTAACCAATTTAACATGTTAATTAAGGTAACGAACCATTTTGGAAAGACATTGTTGTGAGATAATCAAAAGTTAGGCCCTTATAAAGAAAATAGACCATAGTTGAGACTCGGGGTGTCAATTATTCCTATAAAAAATATTTGTTGTGTTTAAGGATGTAGCAAAATCAACTACATTGAGAGCCATGGGTTCAAACTTAGTCCCAGTAACCCAACAAAGTAAGTTAAGAAGTGCTTCACCAGTAAAACAAACCTGTAGGTGTCCCCAATGATGGGAACCATTGTCAAATTACCAATTATGACCTTAGATTTTTCAAGGCTCACCAAATCCCTTGCAGTAATTTTTACCTGCAAATTAATGAAGTGGATATCATTGGTTGGATTAACAACCCTAGTGCGTGAGAGGCAAATATAAACAGAAATGAAGCTTGTGCTCACTGTTCCGTCATCTTGTGTGTCAATTGCTTCAACACCAGTTTCTTCAATAATTTGTCTCACTGTCTTCCCTCCACTACCAATAATAAGATTAACCTTCTCTGGCCTGACCTAAAATATATAATAAAGTAATATTATCACAATTCTATCACATAGCTGACAGCAACGAAGTAGCATATCAAGGACTACTTACTTTCATGACATGAATTAACGGAGCATATCTAGAAAGCTTTTTCGATGGAGGTGGCAAGCATTTCGACATCTCAGCTGAAAAGCCAAACTAGATTAACAATCTAGCAAAGAAGCATCAACTAACGGAAGTGGTAACAAATAAACAATTTGTGAGTTCTATCAAACTCAAACAACGTTGTCTGAAATTACTCTACATCCCAAAGAAACATTTTAGAACCTTTTACAATCCATCAAATTGGGCATGAAGATATCAACTGCATTTGACTTTTTAATGCAACTGAGACCTAAATTCTCCTTCTTAGTGTATAAACTTTGTCTATGAGAAAAGCTTCAGCTAATTGACATACTGCTTTATCGATAATAACCCAAACAATTCTGATAACAAGATAACAGCAACAAAGTTCCCATTAACAACATTATTATGTCAACAAACATATACCTAAAATAAGCTTCCGCCCCTCTTTGGCCTGCAGAAGTGCCTGCTTCATAACAGGCAAAGTAATACCTCCAACCTGTTGTTAGCAAAAGAAAAATGCAACCTCAGGGAACCTTCGGCACAAGTCCCTAACATACTTCCCATCAAAGAAAGAGGCATAAATTTTTTTTTGTCTCATATAATAAAATCAATTATAGATAACCTTAATGTCCATTTGGAATGCTGTAATGCAATCATCATTTCCTGCAACCTACAGCAACAAAATTAGTTTCAGGATAACATGAATAATACATCACAGGGTTACAAAATCACAGAAAATCAACAAAATCATGATAGATTACTTTCTGACTTCACCTTGAAGTCCATATCTCCTGAGGCATCCTCAGATCCTGTTATGTCTGATAGAATGAGCGGAGTTCCATCACCTCCAAATTCTTTCGTATCTAAAACCATACCCATAGCAATCCCTGCAACAGGTCTCTTTATTGGAACCCCAGCATCTTGTAGCGCCAATGAACCTCCACAAACAGATGCCATGCTTCAAAAAGCAGCATAAAATTAGAGAAACAAACATGTAGTTACACAGCAAACAAAAAAGGAAAAATCAATAGGAACACTGATTAACATTTTTATATGCTTCATGAGTTAAAACTCTTAACTATAGCATACAACAAACACATTGGAATGCAATTCACCTTGAAGAGCCATTGCTTTCAGTGATGTTACTCTCAACACGTATAGTATATGGAAACTCGTCTTCTGACGGTAGAATAGGTTCAAGAGCTCTCTCTGCAAGCGTTCCATGGCCAATTTCTCTCCTACTAGGTGCTCCAACCCGTCCAGCTTCTCCAACACACGATGGTGGAAATGAGTACTGCAGTATATTTCATACAGAGCAACATCAGTAACACTTTCCAGTATTACATACTATATCAAACTCCAATAAAATACGAAAAAAAACCAAAAGTTCTAGGTTTGACTAACTATCAAAAGTACATGTCACTAACAGCAAATTAACAATTCACCTGAAATTTTCAAGCAATGGTATGGCTTGAAATAGTTGTGACTTGCATGTCAAGGTGTATATTTTAAATTCAATCTCCAATTTTTCATCAATCATCAATTCAGGACCATAACAGCATAGCATAACCAGCTAATACTAACTAGACGCACATACCCAATAGTGGACTAAGAATGGAGAATTATTGTGTAAAGTTTGTGACTTCGTTTTTAGACTAGTTTTAGAGCATGTCTCCCTTTTTTTCAATAAGTAGCAAATAAATAATCCTCTCTCCCTCAAAGTATTGCCATTTCTTTTTGGGCACATAGTATTACAAAGAATAAGATTATATTACGAGGAGAGATTAGATACTACACCCATCCCATATTAACCGCGCAACAGACCCTTACGAACAAAGTTTTAAGTACATAAAGTGGGACATGCATTTTATTAATTTATTACGAATGTTAATTTGATAGAAGATAGTGGGTGTTTTTATATTATAGAATATACTTATTCCGTTCTATTATTATTGCAAAATTAGCTCTTGGCACATTTTTTAAGAAAACCATGCGAAGAGCAAAGAGATATAGATAGATAAAAGGTGGGACCCATGTGATAGGAGAGAGATAGAGAGAAGATATTAAAGTACCAAATAAAGAAATGTTGCAATTAATATGAAACTTCCAAATAAGGGAAATGTTGCAATTAAAAAAGAACGGAGGAAGTAGATAAATTATGTGGGTGCTTTTATTGGGGTTGAAGGTAGGTATTATTTTATTGTTGTTTATTCATTTTCAATACATGTGGTAGGTGTAGTTGTAGAGTGATAAATAATAAAATAATAGTGGGCTCATACCTAAATAGAAGCGTTGCAACTAATATAGGATGGTCGGATATAGAAAGTGTTGCAATCAATATGGGACGGAGGGAGTATGATTGAAGATAGTAGATAATGTTATATTGAGAAAACAAGGGGAAAAAAACACAAAAGTTACTAGACTAAAGGTAGTGAATAATTTATTATAGAAAGGAGAGGGTAAAACTAGATGTCATGGGAGATACTAGGTAATACAACATTGAGAAGAGAATACGCTGAGATAGCAGATTCGATCTAAACAAGGAAATATGAAGTCTAAGAGACAGAAAGGGGATATTAGAAAGGAACCAGAGAGAGTCAGGTCACCCAAATGCAAAATAAAGGACAAGGACAAAAAACTCAGTCTCTTGGACTATCATGAAGCAATATATCTTTTGTTTATTGATAGTCCAGTTTCAATGCTCTTGAGTACACTGTCTTGACTTCACTATTCTATTGTCAATATGTCTTGACTTCAATATTCTATTGTCAAGATGTCTTCCAATGAATAATAACCTTTTCCCTCCTACACTGGAATTGTTCAAGCTTAATTTTTTATTTGATTCACCTATGGTACGCACCACCACATGACTTTAGTGTAATGGGAGACAAACATTCTCCCATTCAAACCTTATAATAAGCCCGCAGCTTCATGAAATGCTGTAACTTCAGGAAGCTGCTCAGAAATCCAAGTGTACCAACTATTGCACAAATACTCAAGGCAAACTCTTGTATGCCAGAACCAGAAACCAACATACCATGGCTCTGGGGTTATGCAGGTCCTTTGCTTTTAGAACATCCTAACTTTGAGTCTGGATGCCTATCCACTGCTACATTGGAGAGCTCAGAAAAATTACAAACTGTTTTTGGCTTTAGCACAGGTGGGTTTTTGGAGATGGAGGAGGTAGATATTTAAGGTGAGATTAAGGCACCAAGTCACCAATAACCTTGACATTTTCATTGGGTCAATACCCAATTGCCATCTCCTTTTGCCATTAAATATGACATGTGCCTTGGTCAACTGTTAGGAGTCTATTTCCTATTCCTATTCTACTTCCTATTCAGATAATATTTAGGAGTAGAGTTTGATTCATGTTAGGACTTGGTAGGATGTATAAATTGATATTGTGTTGAATGGGATGATAACTTGATTTGCCCAAAACTTAACATGGTATCAAGAGCCTAAAACCTAAAACCCTCAAATTATTTTTCGGCAATACTAAACTCCTCCACCCCTGACTCGCCGGCACCACCACGGCTTCCCCTCTTCGAACCTTCACTCCTGGTCCTAGACAAGTGGTGATGACAGAAACCGGAGAACCCAGCACTCCCAAACCCGATCTCATCTACTTTTTGGGATCTAATGATAATCCAAGCAATTTAATCACCCCGATTCAATTGAAAGGTGACAACTTTGAGGAGTGGTCACGTGCAATTCGCACCTCCCTAACCGCCAAACGTAAACTTGGCTTCATTGATGGCACCGTACCCAAACCCTTGACACCTGAAAAGCTTGCGGATTGGATCACAGTTCATTCTATGCTTGTGTCATGGTTGTTGAATACTATTGCTCCGAATCTCCGTTCTACCCTATCGTTTTTTGACGATCCCCGCGCCTGGTGGCAGCACCTTGAAGAACGTTTTTGTGTGCAAAACGGCACACGTATTTGTCAACTCAAATCTGAGATTAGCGAGTGTAAACAAACTCCCGGGGAATCATTGATTAATTATTTTGGCCGTCTCTCTCGCTTATGGGATGAGTTAGCCTCCCACGAGGTGGCGCCAACCTGTCTCACGGGTGGCCCAGGGTGTCAAGTCTCGAAATTCCTCGAACAACTGCGTGCACATGATAGGCTACACCGATTTATGATCGGTCTCGACCCTGCCTACAGCCATGTGCGCTCATCAATTTTATCTCATGACCCGCTGCCGAAGGTGACTAAAGCGTACCAGCAGGTGGCGCACGAGGAGCGCCTCCGTTGTCCGCAGGCCACGACTCTCCCTGATCCGAGTGGTATGGCTGCCTTCAAGGTCGACGCGAAGGGGAAAGGTCGAGCCTTCGACTCGAATCTCACTTGTTCACATTGTAATCGTGAGGGCCACGAGGCCTCAGGTTGTTTCCAGTTGGTCGGATACCCCGACTGGTGGGGGGACAGACCCCGTGGAGGACGCGATGGCAGACCATCCCGCGGAGGCAGGACTGGCGGGCGTGGCAGGGGTGGTGCAGGCCCTCCCACAGCTCGTGCGAACAAGACAACTACGGGGCAGGAGCATTCTGGTGGTAGTAGCACCACCCAGCAGCCACGTGATGTGGAAAATTCTGGACTTGCTGGCATTACTGCTGAACAATGGCAGCATCTCTTAGATCTGTTAAATTTGCCTAAGCCTAAAGACCACTTGAATGGTAAGTCAGTGTGGATCTTGGATACGGGTGCCACACATCATGTGACGGGAAATTTTGACCATTTAAAAAATGTCAAAAAGATTCATGATTGTCCGGTTGGATTGCCTGATGGAAGTTCTGCAGATGCAACTTATGAGGGATATATCATACTTCCGGTAAATTTGAAAATTACTATTGTTTTGTTTGTGCCTTAACTAGATTGTCATTTAATTTCCGTTCCTAAGTTATTAGATTAAGAGAATTGTATCATTCAGTTCACTAAAACTTTGTGTGTTCTATAGGACAGCAAGACGAGGGCGTTGATTGGAGCGGGTGAGCGGCCCGATGGACTTTACTTTTTCCGAGGTGTTCCTAGTGTGAAGTTATGACAGTCGATGCATCTATGGATTTGTGGCATAAAAGGTTGGGGCATCCTTCGGAGAAAGTTCTGTGTATGTTACCTTTCGTCAATAATTCTAGTTTTAGTTGCAATAAAGATGGATGTGACGTTTGTTTTCGGGCATATCATCCTCGTTCTAGTTTTTCCAATAGTACCAGTAGGGCTAGTAGGATTTTTGAGTTGGTTCATTGTGATTTATGGGGTCCTTATAGACTCTGTTCTTCTTGTGGAGCATCTTGTTTTTTAAGTATTGTTGATGACTTTCTCGAACCGTTTGGGTCTATTTAATATATAATCAGATTGAAGTTGAAATCATGTTTTTCAATTTTGTGGCTTTAGTTGATCGACAATTCAATCAAACAATTAAACGTGTTCGGAGTGACAATAGAACTGAATTTAATTGTTTGAGACCTTATTTCCTAAAAAATGGCATGATCTTTGAGACATTTTGTGTTAAAACTCCACAACAAAATGGGAGAGTAGAGAGGAAACACCAACATATTTTGAATGTTGTCCGCGCTCTTCGTTTTCAAGCCAACTTACCTTGATTCCAGCTTGTCAGCTTGTCACTTGATTGATCGCACACCATCTATAGCCTTGGATTCCAAAACTTCCAATGAATGTTTATATGGTAAACCTCCTCCTATGACTGATATTCGTGTTTTTGGTTGATTGGCCTATGCTTATAACTTGAACCATGGGGGAGATAAATTTGCTAGCCGTAGTCGAAAGTGTGTCTTTCTAGGCTACTCATTCACTCAGAATGTTGGCGATTATACGACTTAGAAACCAGAAAATATTTTGTGTCCAGGGATGTTAAATTTATTGAGCATCGATTTCCTTATCGTGAGCCATTGGACGATGCTATAGGATGATGCGGGGGTGCGATGTGTGATGGATGATGGAGGGGAGGAGGAGCTTGTCCCTTCCCTTGCGGTGGACCCCGTGGTGGCTGAAGGGGGGTGCCGCGGCTGCCTATGCTGCTGGTGGCAAGGAGACTGTCCAGCAGCCCCCGGATGGTGCTGTGGAGGACCACGTGCAGCGCTCGTGATGGCGTGGCTGGGGCTGGCGTGGTGTCGGGCTAGCAGAGGGCGTGCTTGCTAGGGGCGTGCCTGAGGAGCGTGGAGCTCAGGAGTTGGTTACGGAGAGTAGAAGGGGCAAGCGTGTAAAGTTGCCTAATTCTAGACTCAAAGACTATGTCACTCACACTGTATTGAAGAAGGAAAAGAAAAGTCCATCGGCAGCAATATCCACTCCGTCTCCGTCTTGAAGTACTCCATATCCTATTACACACTTTGTGAGTAGTGATAAATTTTACGACACGCTATTACTGGAGGGAAGCCTCCTAGATCATTCAAGGAAGCTATGCAACATAAAGGATGGCGGAAAGCCATGGCTGCTAAAATAAAAGCTCTGGAAGATCACGACACTTGGGTTTTACAACCTCTTCTTCTTGGTAAAAAGGCATTGGGGAGTAAGTGGGTGTATAAAAAAAAATGATGAGCAGGGCAAGTTGCAATGATTGAAGGCCAGATTGGTTATATTTGGTCATCATCATGTAGAAGGGATTGACTATAATGAAACTTTTGCTCATGTAGCAAAAATGACGACAATACGTACTTTCCTATCTATTGCCGCAGTAAAAAGATGAGAAATACATCAGATGGAGGTTCATAATGCATTCCTGCATGGTGATCGGGAAGAAGAAGTGTATATGAAAATTCCCTCGGTTTAGCAGACAAGAATTCGAATTTAGTCTGTAGGATGAAAAGGTCCTTGTATAGTTTGAAGCAGACACCTAGATGTTGGTTTGCAAAACTAGCTACTGCTCTTCGGGCATATGGGTTCAAGCAGTCTTATACTCTTATTCTGATTATTCTCTGTTTACTTTGATTCGAGAGAACGTTCAGCTGAACATTTTGATTTATGTGGATGATATGATCATTGCAGGGAATGACTAGAAAGCTTTACTGAACTTCAAAGCTTACTTGGGTAAGTGTTTTAAAATGAAGGATTTAGCTCTTTGGCGGATTCAGTTTGAGTTTTTGTTATCTAAGTTGGGCGTTCGGAATTTGCACGCTCCAACTTGAGGGGGGTGTTAGGAGTCTATTTCCTATTCCTATTCTATTTCCTATTCCTATTATATTTCCTTTTCAAATAATATTTAGGAGTAGAGTTTGATTCATGTTAGGACTTGGTAGGATGAATAAATTGATATTGTGTTGAATGAGATGATAACTTGATTTGCCCAAAACTTAACATCAACTATTGTCCATTCCTAAAAAAAATGCAACTGCCATTCACATGAAGTAATGTCAAGAATATAGATACACAGGATGCTGCCAGCCTGCCACTTAAATCACCAAATTGGTAAAAAAAAGGGGGGAGGGGGCTGGTGACGATTTGGTAAAAAAAAAACTTTCTCAACATTTCCATAAATAAAAATATGTTTCAATTCCAATTTGGTAAAATAAAATAGGTTTTTGGTCAAATAGACCAAAATACTAAATTTTCCATTGAAATAATCCAATACTTCTTTATCTGGTAAATTCCAAAACCACCTAAAAATTCTGTAGTAAATCTTGTGTAAGACGTCCTAACCCTTTGGAATTTTTTTTACTTTGGAATGGCTCTTGGAGCTTGAGCTCCAGAAGTGCCTTTGAGCTTCACTCTATATTTTAACAAAGTGTAGGCTAGTTTCCTAGTTTTAGTAAATTGAATGAGCAAATACTTGGCCTGGTTCCTTGTTGGTTGGATAAAGAGACTAAGAGATAAAATCTTCTTCCACCTGATGATTTGCATCCTAGTCATACTTGTCCATTTCCGTTTAAATGAAATATTAAAATCAACAACATTTCTTTTGTGTTACCATTTTAGTTTCGGCTCCCCCACTTATCTGGACTCCTAGGTTTGGGAAATTTCCTTAGCGTTTATTGTTGAATGCTTTCTCGGATGTGTGGACATTTCTTGACAATTACCATGACACTTTGACAATATAGATTTTCATCCAAAATCAGAAAGGGAGTTAATTGAATAGTACATATGAATCGGTACAGGATGCATGAATCTGCTAGGTCCAGTAAATCTGGTGCTGGATAATTTTTTCAAAGACTTGATGGATCTGAATCTTTGCATAAAAAAAGGATCTAGATCTAGATCTGGTAGGACCTGGTCCAGATCCAATGAAACAAAAAAATAAAGTAAGCATAATATTTTATGTACCTGAAGGTAAAATCTCTTTGACTCATCATCACCATCTAGGCTGTCAATTCTTTGAGCCATTTGTTTGTCACCAAGAGTCACAACTGCCAGAGACTGCAAAACATAGTATTTTTTCCAAGTAAAATCACACATCCCTTGGTATTTAGGACAATAATAAGAGTTACACTAATACATTCCATCAAAGCATGCAGGAAAGTAAGATAAAAGATGATAAAGGCGAATGGTTATGAACCATGGATGCAGCAGAACCAGTATAATTTCAGACAATGAGACATGAGATGATTGGCAGATGCATGTTTACAGATTTCAGAATCTATGAATGTGACGGAAAGAGGAGTGAATGGGAACAGTATAAAGCAAAATTGCCAATGACCAACCATAATCCACAAATGAAAAGATAAAGTAAGAATGGTCAAACTGAAGCAGCCACACAGATCTTGTGCAATGGGTGTCAGGATAATCACATTGATACAAGTACAGCATCAGCATGGTTATATATTTTATCAGGACACTAGTGCTACAAGGCCAAAGGACAGAAGAAGGATACTTCAACATGACTCAGAAGTCAACAGATACAAATAACAATGTAAAAAAATTAAAAAAGTTACAAGCCAAAAGCCCATAACAACCTAAATGTCTCTTAGGATGTAAAAGAACCCTTCACCAGCATTCATCGTGACAATATTTACAAAGGCATAAAATGCTCTAAACAAAAGGTCAACAGCAAAAACCAGTAAGTATCTTGCTCTAGAGCAAGGACTAGAGAGGACTAGATGTACGTTACCTTGAGCCTAACAGTCAAACTTAAAGAGTGAGTGTTTCCGAGAAACCCACAAAATATACTGAAAATGGCTTTAAAATGTAAACTATATTTTTGAAAAGGTCTTCTCCCCTTGTAGTCGTAATAGTAGTATACAAAACAAATAGAAAGGTAATATTTGTAATAGGAGTACAATTATTAAAACATAACATTGGCCCAAGCAGATAGGTCAAATTAAATCAAGCGTCATTTTAAAGGAATTTAGCTAAAAACAACTATCCTAGTAAGAAAATGTTACATCACACCATAACAATAGTCTTTCTTCAGAATTCTTGTAAGGATATCATTAAGGATAATAATTTGAAGGTACCTATAGACACTAAATAACATGTGACATATTATTAATTCGTAGGATAGTTGTTGGCTAATCAAACAAAGGTGCTTCCAAAGAAACACTTTAGATTTATCTGAGGCAATGGTGAAGAAGATTGTTTGAAGTATCGTGGATAATTGATCAAAGATACTTCAAACAATATTTCTTTGGTGTAGCAAGTGTCACTTGCCTTAAGTCTTAATCTAGGCCTTCTTTGTGCTTCCTAATGTTGCGTTCCATGTATCGAAACCCTCTAAAGGTCTAAGTAACTCGCCATCCACAGCTTCTCTTGTGTCATCGACCAAGAAAGTGTCATCCACGAAAAAAGATACATAACTTTTGTCATAGATATCTACTAATAATTTTTCAGTAAATGATAAATTCTTCAGAAATGCAAATTTAACGAGTATTTACATACATGAAGCAAAATGAAGTCAAGCTCCACTTGTTTCTCAGCTAACTCAGCAATTTAACAGTCAAATATTTTTTACTTTCAACAATTGCAATCTGATTTTAAGTGCTTTATATTAGTCTCCCCAGGTTGAAATTATTTTCTCAACAAGATTCAGAAACTTCTCTGTGTAGCCCTAAATAGTATGGACTGAATCTGTCAACCTTTGACCTCATATAAGGACCAAGGGTCGAAATCAATTTTCAGATGTAATTGTTGTTGTCATTCCTGCTATACAATTTTCTACAGGAAATTCGTGCCAAAAGGATAAGAAACGCTAACTTGGTATTCGGATCAAAGAAATGTAAAATTATAGACAAACAGGTTGATGTATCACTGGATATTATGGCAGAATTGGAGAAAGCTTTAAAAAGATATTAAAAACGTGATATCAGCCATATTGATGTGTCTAGAGTGCAAATACATTGCAAACAAACTCGTGGAAAGTAACACCGAGCCGAAAAGAATTATGCTTTAGAAGAATCAAAGAAAACCTGTGTCTCTCCTCGTGTAAAAAGAGCACTTCCATGAGCTCTAGGAAGAAACCCACATCTAGAACTGATAGGACGTATCCCTTCAGGAGTTCTACCATCACTTCTTCGACCTCCCTGAAAAGAAAGATAAAACGAAATAATTGATATCCATCCATAGAGACAGCTTAACACAGTTCACTTCTCCGATTATACCGTTACTTGCAGTGCGAAAATTTAAGGATGAACCATATAAGCTAGAACAATGTGTCCCGTTTCAAAGCCAAATATGTTTGCATCAACATGCCATCTTAAAATGTTTTCAAGTGAATACAGATATCATACCTAAGTAATATAGGGACGCATTCATGCATTAGAAAGGTGAACCCTGTACACACAAGTTTATGCAGCTGTTTGGTTCAAGTAAAAGGTGAGAAAAGGAACCAAACCCCCTCTGACTCCCCGTTTTGTTTCGCAGGAAAAGGGGAGACAGTTTTAGTTACTTTTCAAGTACCCCGTTTCTTAACGATCAACCCACTTATTGCAGCACCATATTCCAAGGAGAAGAGAAATAAGGCACCACTCATGTGAGATATTCGTACTATTCGGAGGAGAGATAAAGCTAAGGTATATTTCCTTTGGGCTACCACACTGTAATTAGCTAAGGCCTCGTGCCATAGGAGTAAAATATTTCCTCATATTTCATTTGAAATATTGCACGCCAACGGTTAACCCTTTGGAGGACAAACCTTATTTTGAATACTAGAGCATGTACAATGGGGTAGTCTAGTCTTTAGTTGGTCTGATGCTATAAATTCAGATAAATAAACACCAAAATCACAAGCAAATTAGTACCAAGGGGGATAAGTTCGTATTACTAGTGATCAAATAACCAACTCAATACAAATCTCAACATTGAGAGGTTGAGAGCTCTCCCAAGTATTCTCTCTTACTACTTCCTTGCTACCTTCTCTCTTACTACAGCTGCCTTTTTATTACACCTCATAGCGGCCACTAACTGAATTACTAGGACATGACAAATTTATCCTTTCCAGAAGCAATCTCAGTACAAATCTCAATATTTTCAGTACTATTCTTTGATGTCAGCAATCTCAGTAGTATTCTCTCTTATATTCTCTGTAACATTCTTCTCAGCATCCCCCTTTTTACCCTTGGCTTTCCTCTTGTATGTAAGCAGTATGGGTGGAGTCGGGTGGTTCATAGCATCTAAGATCATAAAGACTAAGGCATAGCTAGTTACCCATTGTGGGGAAGTAAGGGTGAGTTTATCCCTCAGACTCAACTCCAAACTCCAGACTATGTCACATCAGCTTTCCACTACCTTTTAATTTTACAGACTCACTCCAAACTCATTTCAATTTTATACTTTATCCCTCAGACTCTCTACAGAATATGTTTTAAATGGATTTTACAAAAAAAAAAAAAGACAAATGTCAACTTTTAAGTGGCTAGATATTAAACCCCTTGTATGTCATAGTCTTGGATGGAGTCTTTAATTATCAAACTCACTCCAAGACTCCCATGTTTTACTTTCAACATTATTGCATAGTCTTTGCTCAAGACCAGTGATACAAGGAACGCGGGACGGAGCCACGTTTTCCGATCTGGGTCGTTCGTTCCCGATCGGGGAACAAACGCGACCCAGATCGCCGGGGGTCGCGAACCAGTTCGTGCATCCAAGCGAACCCTTTTGGCCGGAGAGATTGAAGGCTAAGTCGAGAATTAGGGAAAATTTTCAAAACCTAGATCTTGAAATGGGGGATGAATTGTGTGATTTCTTACCTGGAGACATTGGGGCTTTTGCTCAGCATGTTGAGTCGAGTTTAATAGTATAATTTTCTGGTCGGAATATCACTCGTCGGCCAAACCTCCGGCCACCAGCCACCGTAGAGAAGAGGGGGAAGTAGAGGAGAAAGGTAATGTTTTTCGAAAAAATAAAGCAGTGAAGGTGGTGAAAGGAATGGAGTAGGCATCATTATTGATAAGGAATATATTGATGATGTGGTGGAAGTTTCGAGGAAGAGTGACCGCATTATGAGTATCAGGCTAGTATTAGGGAGTAATGCGGTGACTATCATAAGCGCATATGCGCCGCAAGTAGGATTGGAAGCATTTATTAAACAACAATTTTGGGAGGATTTGGAGGAGGTTGTGCAACGAGTGCCTATTAATGAAAAATTGATCATTGGTGGGGATCTTAACGGACATGTGGGCACTAGTCGAGTTGGCTTTGAGAGCATTCATGGAGGTTTTGGGTATGGGGAGAGAAATGAAGCTGGAAGTGATATCTTGGATTTCGCATTAGCCTATGGTCTTAGTATTATGAACACTTGGTTTGAGAAAAGAGAATCTCACCTTGTGACGTATAGGAGTGGAAGTAACGCGAGTCGATTGACCTCTTTTTAGTAAGGAATGGTTGGCGGAAGAGTTATACAAACCGCAAGGTGATACCGGTGAGAGCGCGACCACCCAACATAGACTAGTCGTGCTTGATTTCCGGGGTAGGGAGTCTTTAAGAAAGCGAAAACCCAATGTGGAGCCGCGAATCAAGTGGTGGAAGCTCCAAGGGGAGCACAAAGAGAACTTCTTAGCTAAGATGGCTAATAAAGATATTTGGGCTTGTAACACGGAAATGGATGTAGATTCGATTTGGACAAAGATAGAACTTGGTATAAAGGAAGTGGCGAAAGAGGCCCTTGGAGAATCTAAAGGAACCGTACCATCAAGTAAGGACACATCTTGGTGGAACGAGGAGGTGAGACAAGCGATAAAAAACAAACGAGAAAGTTATAAACTTTTGGGAAAAGATAAGCGACGATGTGAACTATGAGAAGTACAAAGAGGCGAGAAAAGAAGCCCGAAAGGCATGCGGGAAGCTAAAGCACGGGTAAACAAAGAGCTTTATGCAAGATTGGATACGACGAAAGGTGAAAAAGACATTTATAGAATTGCGCGTATGAGGGACAAGAAGACAAGAGACATAAGAAAGGTAAAATGTGTCAAGGGTGTGGACGAAAGAGTGCTTGTGGAGGATGAAGAGATAAAGGATAGGTGGAGGTCGTACTTTGATACCTTGTTCAACGGTGATAAAGCACAAGACATCGGGGATGTACACATTCCGCCAAGTATGTTAAATCGAGAGTTTATGAGGAGGATTCAAAAGGGAGAAGTCGTTGCGGCATTAAAAAAGATGGGATTGAAGAAAGCTACGGGGCCGGATGGCATACCTATCGAAGTTTGGAGGTGTTTAGGGGGGAGAGGAATCGAATGGGCGACAACATTCTTCAACATGATTTGGAGACACAACAAAATGCCATTAGAATGGAGGAAGAGTACTTTGATTCCTTTGTATAAGAACAAAGGCGATGTACAAGATTGTACCAACTACCGAGGAATCAAACTAATGAGTCATACGATTAAACTCGGGAAAGGGTGATTGAGAAAAGACTTAGGAAACATGTGAAGATATCGGAGAACCAATTTGGATTTATGCCCGGAAGATCGACTATAGAGGCCATCCACCTCTTAAGACAAACAATGGAACATTACCGTGATAGGAAGAAGGATCTACATATGGTTTTCATTGATTTGGAGAAGGCATATGATAGAGTACCAAGAGAAATACTTTGGTGGGCGTTGGCGAGGAAAGGTGTTCCACAAAAATATATAGATATCATCGAGGATATGTATGAGGGGGCAACTACGAGTGTGCGGACTACGGTGGGGAGGACGAAGAGTTTCCTATTACGATCGGAGTGCATCGAGGTTACGCACTTAGTCCCTTTCTCTTTGCCCTAGTCATGGACGAACTAACGAGGTCAATTCAAGATGATATACCATGGTGTATGATGTTTGCGGATGATATTGTGTTGATTGATGAAACAAAGGAAGGTATTGAGAGAAAGTTGGAATTGTGGAGACATACATTAGAAGCCCTGGGGTTTTAGATTGAGCGAGAAGTAAGACGGAGTATATGGAGTGCAAGTTCGGTGGGGTTACAAGCGACGAGGCGGGGCGGTCACTTTGGATAGCAAAGTGGTTCAAGGATCGAACGTCTTCCGTTACCTAGGATCCATTCTCCAAAAGGATGGAGAACTGGATGGAGACGTGGCTCATAGAATTAACGCGGGTTGGTTAAAGTGGAAAAGCGCCACCGGATTCCTTTGTGATTCCGGCATTCCCCAAAGCTTGAAGGAAAAGTTCTACCGCACGTGGCATTAGGCTGCTTTGTTATATGGCACCGAATGTTGGGCGGTGAAACAATGCCACGTCCATAAGATGAACGTGGCGGAGATGCGTATGTTGCGGTGGATGTGTGGCCACACAAGGAAAGACCGATTAAGAAATGAAGTGATCCGAGAAAAGTTGGAGTTGCATCCATTGAAGAAAAGATGAGGGAGAATCGGTTAAGATGGTTTGGTCATGTGAAAAGGAGATCAGGTGATGCACCGGTGAGAAGAATTGAAGAGTGGAGGAGTAACCAAGTTGTAAGGGGTAGGGGAAGACCTAAGATGACTTGGATGAAGGTAATTGAAAGTGATATGAGGTTACTTGGGATTGAGGAGAGCATGACGTTGGATAGAAGTGAGTGGAGGGGCAGTATCCATGTGGAGGAAGGGGTGTGATTTCTGCATTTATTTGTTTTTCTCAATTGTGTTGGTATTAAAACCTTTTGTTGAAAACCTCTTTTAAAACTTGTTGGTGTAAACCTTGCTTTAAAAAAAAAAAAAAAACCTTTTTATCACTCTTGGCGATTCCATCTCCTTTGGTGACGGTTTCAGTTGACGATTCATGTTAGCCGACCCCAAATCACTTTGGGAATAAGGCTTAGTTGTTGTTGTACTGTACTACAGCTTTTATTATTTACAAATTACAAGTACTACAACTGTACTTACCAGCCACGTGAATTGTTGTTGCCTTATGGACAACTGTATACCACCACTCTTTCTTTTCTTTTTTTTTTAATTTTTACTTTTTTACTGTCTCTTTCTTTTCTAACTCACATGGAAAGTCACTATTGCTTTTTGACTTTTCAACTCTTTTGACTTTTCAACTTCCAATAATTTTTCTTTCCTTTTTCAAATCAAAGACCAAGTAAACACATTATAATACTACTGTTCATAAATAATTAAACTAGTATAATTAATTTTCAGAATTACCAAGTAGTACTATGGACTATGGTAGTATGGTGAACCTTTTTAATAAATATTTATATTATCATTTTTTAATTATATTTTGATAGGATTACTAAGAGTTCTTTTAATAAATATTTATATTATCATTTTTTAATTATATTTTGATAGGATTACTAAGAGTTCTAATATTTTAAATTTATTGAAAATCAGTAAAAAAATGACCCAACGTTCCCGATTCACCCAAGGTAGCGTTTCCCGTACCCGTTTCCGTACCACGTTTCGCATCGACTCTCGTTCCTTGTATCATTGCTCAAGACTATCAAAGTCTTTGCTCATGACTCCCCTTCAGACTATCAAAGTCTTTGCTCATGACTCCCCTTCAGACTACCAATATTCATACCCTAAGGGAAACTATGAGGGAGATGGAGTTGGTGCTAGAAGTAAGATCAACTCCACCATTGGTCTTTGTGAATAAAATAACATAAAATATAGTTTTAAAGAATACTCCCCCTGCTTTTTTTTATTTGCTACATTTTTATTGCGCGGTTTTCAAGATGTTTTTTAACCCTTAATATCTCTTATTTCGTTTAAGAAAAAATTATAAAAAATTGATATTATGAATCTACACATCGAGACGAATCTAACAAGACCACACATGACTATATTTTACTTATAAAAAAATCAAAATAATCGGTCAAAGTTAGTGGTTCATTTCCCAAAACAACAATGTAGCAAATAAAAAAAGCAGATGGAGTATAAAATAATTGGGTATGATGAAGAATATATGGTGGGGTATAGTAAAAGTAGAAAAGAGAAATGGGTGAGCAAGTTCACCATTGGGGGAAAATAAGAGGGTTGAGGCAAGTATGGTCCTTAGCTAGTGGAATGTGAGGTGTACGAAGGAGAGGAGAGAGAAGATAGGACTTAGTCTAAGCTTGTCCACCATTGCACATGCTCTGTCTCCTTCTAGTCCACTAATGGAGAAGTATTTGTTCTTTGATACACTTAATATGTTCAAGGAACTTGAACAAAATCTAAACCAGGTAAATAATAATAGAGAGGTTGGTTCACCAGATAGAATTTTCCACTTCTTAATCTTTGAAGTTTTATGAGATATGTGAAACTTGCTTCATTTCTTCATCTATGTGAGACTGAGTACAAATATATATATACAACATGCTCTATACATATGGCCTTGATAGGTGCCTAAAAATCAGGGACTAATTGATACAAATCTTCACTGATATAGGATATCAGTATTATAGGAAAGTAATCTCCTAAGAATCAGCTATTTTTAATATGCTACAGCTACCTAGATTGATTTCCTACACTGCCCCTCAAGCTAGGCAATATATGTTCTCTAAACCAAGTATACTACTTAGTTCAGTGAGATGGGGACGGAACAAAGCTTTAGTCAAGATGTCTGCTGCTTGTCGCCTAGATGGAACGTAGTTGAGTGAGATTGTCTTGTTTTCGATTTTCTCATTAATAAAATGTCTGTCAATCTCCACATGCTTAGTTCGATCATGGTGGACTGGATTTTTGGCAATTGCAATTGCTGACTGGTTGTCACACATGATCTTGATAGAATCTGAAGTTCCAATCATAAGTTCGTTAAATAGTCTTCGTAACCAGATTCCTTCACAGATACCTAAGGCTAATGCACAAAACTCAGCCTCAGCACTGCTGCGTGCTACCACTGTCTGTTTTTTGCTACGCCACGTCACTAAATTTCCCCATATAAATGAGCAATATCCAGATGTGGATTTCCGGTCATAAGGAGATCCAGCCCAATCGGAATCAGTATAAACTTCTAATGTGCGATTGACTGATTTCTTAAACATAAGTCCCTTCCTAGGATCCTCTTTCAAGTATTTTAGGATGCGGTTTACTGCCTCCAAGTGATCTACTGATGGGTTGCCAAGAAACTGACTTACAATGCTGACAGCAAAACTTATATCTGGACGTGTATGAGTTAGATATATTAGCTTACCCACCAAGCGTTGATATCGCCCCTTATCAGCTGCCAGTTCATCGGTTCTAGGCATCAGTTTGGTATTAGGATCCATAGGAGTTTCAGCAGGTTTACACCCAATCATACCGGTCTCACGTAAGAGATCTAGAACATACTTACGCTGAGAGACTGAGATTCCTTGACTGCTTCGTGCCACTTCCATTCCCAAGAAATATTTTAGAAAGCCCAAATCTTTAATCTCAAACTCCTTGGCCAGTAGCATCTTAAGCCTCTTTATTTCTCCTTCATGATTCCCTGTAATAACTATGTCATCAACGTACACTATCAAAACAGTGATTTTCCCATCTGGCAAGTGTTTGACGAATAGAGTATGATCGGCCTTTGTCTGGGAGTATCCATCCTGTTTAAGGACCTTGGTGAATCTGTCAAACCATGCTCTAGGAGACTGTTTCAGTCCATATAATGATTTTCTGAGCTTGCAAACCATCCCTTGTGTATCCTTAGTCTCAAAACCTGAAGGTATATCCATATAGACTTCCTCAATTAGATCTCCGTTTAAAAAGGCATTCTTGACGTCAAGCTGGAAGAGTGGCCAATCCTGGTTAACTGCGATAGACAATAAGGCACGATTTGTGTTAAGCTTTGCCACAGGAGCAAAGGTCTCCTGATAATCAATCCCATATGATTGTGTGAATCCTTTAGCCACTAGTCGAGCTTTATATCTGTCAACACATCCGTCTGCCTTTTGTTTGACTGCGAATATCCATTTGCAACCCACAGTCTTCTTTCCAAGAGGTAATGGTGCCATTCTTTTCAAGTGCTCTATACTCTTCTAAGGTTGCCTTGCGCCACTCTGGAATCTTTAGAGCCTCATAAACTGAAGAGGGAACCATGATCTTATCTAAGGATGTTACAAATGCCTGGAATTTTGGAGACAGATTTGTATAAGAAATGTAGCTGCGAAGAGGGTATTGAGTGCATGATCGAACACCCTTTCTTTGTGCAATAGGAAGATCCAACTCTCTGTTGTCAGTGTCACAACCTGAAATTGAACCTAACTGTGGATCAGAATCTGCCGCATCATGTAATTTTTCAAGGTCGACTTGGCTCAGGAGAGTTTCCAGACCTTGCTGATTTAGTACGGGCATATCAGGAATTTTTCGTCTTTCATAAACTTTGAGACCATCATCAGGGAGAAGAAGATGTTGAGGGTAGACGATGGGAGAAGAAGATTGATCCAACAGAGAATTTGATGAACCTGAATTTGGAACGGGAGTGTCAAAGGTGTTAGAAGGAGATGATAGAATGGCGGATGGTGAATTCGGTTCAATGAGTGATGACCAATCCCAATTCTGTAATTCATTTGTGTTATTCTCCCCCTGAATTTCAGAATTGGGGTAGAAAGGAATGTCTTCAAAGAAAGTAACATCCATGGTATTATAAAACTTGCGGGTAGTGGGAGAGAAGCACTTGTAGCCTTTTTGATTGGCTGAATATCCAAGAAGGATACACTTAAGTGCACGAGCATCAAATTTACCACGGAATTGAGAATGGACATGCACAAAAGCTACACAACCGAAAAGTTTGAGAGGAATTTGGGACACAAGATGTGAGGTGGGATATAGACTTTGAAATGTTTGCAAGGGTGATTGAAAGTTGAGAACCCGAGAAGGCATACGATTGATTAAATATGTTGCAGTAAGAATGACTTCACCCCAAAATTTCTTAGGGACATTGGTCAGAAAAAGCAAAGATCGAGCAACCTCAAGTACATGACGATTTTTACGTTCAGCCACACCATTTTGTTGTGGTGTGTCAACATAAGAACTTTGATGAACAATACCGTGAGATTTGAGATAAGGACCAAGGCTGGAATTGAAGAAGTCTTTGGCATTATCAGTTTTAAGAATTTGAATATTGGCTTTGAATTGAGTTTGAATCATGATGTGAAAGTGCTGAAATATGTGTGTGGTTTCAGATTTTTCTTTCATCAAAAAAGTCCAACACAACCGAGTATGATCATCAACTAACAATAAAAACCATCGAGCACCATTTGTACTAGGAATACGGAATGGCCCCCAAATGTCACCGTGAATAAGAGAAAAAGGGTGACTTGGTTTGTATGATCGTGGTGAATATGTGCTTCGAGTATGCTTAGCTAGTTGACAAACTTCACAATGAAAGGAATTAAGATCTTTATTGATGAATAAGGATGGGAACAAACGTTTCAAATACAGGAAATTTGGATGACCTAGACGAAAGTGCCACATCATGATTTCACTGTTCTTATTAGAATGACTAGTAGACTGACTCAATGAACATTTATGACTGAGTGGATTAATAGGAGTGTTGACATCTAGAATGTAGAGGCCCGCACGAAAATCAGCACTGCCAATCGTTCTCCCCGAGCTCAAGTCCTGAAAAATACAAGATTTTGGAAGGAATTTAGTTGCACAGTTTAAGTCAATGATACAAGGAACGAGAGTCGATGCGAAACGTGGTACGGAAACGGGTACGGGAAACGCTACCTTGGGTGAATCGGAAACGTTGGGTCATTTTTTACTGATTTTTTTTTCAATAAATTTAGAAACTGATAAGCATAGCCAAAAAAACAAGGAAAACTTAAAAATGGAACAAACAATTAAAAACATATACAAATATACAATCATACAAAAAATTTTAAAAGAATGTGGCAGTTGTTACACGTAACAAGATGATATTTTCCCTCCAAAGAAAAAGCACTTTATGAGATTGGTACAGTTTCTCTCTTTCTTTTACTTTCTCCTTCTCTCTCTCTTTGCTCTCGACTTTTGTCACCAACACGGCAACACCTAGGAAGTAGGAACCTATTTTGCACTCTCTCTCTTCTACCTTCTGTTGTGAAAATATTTAAAATTAAACACCCCACTTTTCTAAAAAGAGGCTTTTAGAAAACATTTTTTTTTAAAAGAGAGCAAGGGGTCCACGCCACTTTTTTCACCAGTTCTTCGTAACTTCTTCTTCTTCCCCTTCATCAACTCAACCTCCATTATCAAACCTTCAACTTCCAAACTCCATGAAAATGCGAAAAACAAACCAAAATGTAAAATCAAACACAGAAAAATATGATATATATTCCGAAAAATAAAAGCCCTAAGGTTTTATGATCTATTACAGGCGAAAATTGCCTCAATTATTTAACTAAAATTGTCGAATAAAACCCTAGTTTTGCAATTGGGCTCAACTGGTTGGGTTTCTTGTGCTGAAATCAGGGACTTAGCCTTCAATCTCTCCGGCCAAAAGGGTTCGCTTGGATGCACGAACTGGTTCGCGACCCCCAGCGATCTGGGTCGCGTTTGTTCCGCGATCGGGGACGAACGACCCAGATCGGAAAACGTGGCTACGTCCCGCGTTCCTTGTATCACTGGTTTAAGTCATGGTTCAGTTTACTAACAGATATAAGATTACAGTCAAGTTGAGGCACAAATAACACTGATTTGAGAGTAAGAGTATTTGAGAGACAAATGGTTCCTGTTCCAACCACTTTGGTGCGTGTACCATCAGCAATACATACAGTTGGAAGGCTGGTACAAGAGGAATAAGTGGTGAAAAGTGATCTATCACCTGTCATATGATCGGATGCTCCCGAGTCTACGATCCAAGACGAAGAGGACGATTTAGCTGCAAGTGCAGAACTGCTGGAGCTTTGCATGGGATTATTTGCCTTTTGAAAAAGTTGCTGCAGAAGCTCCAATTGTTCCTTGCTAAATGGGGCAGAATCACCAGGTTGAGGTGCTTCAGAAACTGCAGTATTTCCCCTTGCTTCGCGATCTCTGTTTGGCTTCCAATCAGCAGGCTTTCCATGCAATTTCCAACAAGTTTCCTTCAAATGCCCAGGTTTCCGACAATGATCATACCAAGGGCGACCTCTTCTACTTCGATTGTCATTGGAATTTTGAGAATCGATTCGGGCAGCAAAAGCACCTGAGTCTGGCAGATCACCTTTGACTGCTGCAAAGGCTGGAACTTCTGGGGTTGAGGCTGGATGAGATTGTCCCAACATAACCCTTTTTCGGCTCTCCTCTCTGCGCACTTCAGAAAAGGCCTCTCGCAGACTTGGCAGAGGTTTAGTTCCAAGAATTCTGCCCCTTACTCCATCGAGGGATTTGTCAAGTCCCATTAAGAATTTGAAAACTCGTTTAGTCTCCACAATCTTTCTGAAATACGTGCGATCTTCAGCACACTTCCATTCATGTATCTCAAATAAGTCTAGCTGCTGCCAATAGCGAGTCAGAGTCGTGAAATAGATTGTCACCGGATTTTCTCCTTGACAAAGATCCTGAAGAGTACTCTCCACCTGGAAAAGTTCGGCTGTGTTCTCTTTACTAGAGAACGTGTCTCTTGCTGCTTCCCATATTTCTTTCGCTGTGGTGTACAGCAAAAAAATTTCTCCTATCTCGGTTGTCATGGAACTGATCAACCAAGACATAACCAGACTGTTTTCTACCCTCCAGGTTTTATATTTAGCATCATTTGAATCTGGTTTTGAAAGATCTCCAATAAGATATTCATCTTTGCTCCGCCCGCTTATGAACATCATCATTGACTGAGACCATTGAAGGTAGTTATAGCCATTTAGTTTATGAGTGGTGATGGGGACAAGGTTGAGGTTATTTTCGGAGGTGGTTGGAGTGGGCCTAGAGATTATAGGAATATTGTGAGAGGGATGAGATGTAGATGAATCACTGGAAGTTTGTTCAGGATTCGTCATGAAGAGATAACTTCAGAAATAAGAGAAGAAGTTACAAATGGCGGTTTAAGAAGAGAAAGGCAGGTTTTCTTTAACCTTGCTCTGATACCATGAAGTTTTATGAGATATGTGAAACTTGCTTCATTTCTTCATCTATGTGAGACTGAGTACAAATATATATATATACAACATGCTCTATACATATGGCCTTGATAGGTGCCTAAAAATCAGGGACTAATTGATACAAATCTTCACTGATATAGGATATCAGTATTATAGGAAAGTAATCTCCTAAGAATCAGCTATTTATAATATGCTACAGCTACCTAGATTGATTTCCTACAATCTTGATCAAAGACAAGACCCAACATTAAAGAAACACTACATTCCTAGATTTTACTTCTACTTAATATTGCATATGGCAGTCAAATTTCTAATAGATTGCTTCATCGGAAAACCATGACCGATGGGATCAAAGAAGCAACAGTCCTTATTTAAATTAAAAGGTCATGTCATTGATCTAGCCTCTCAAGATCTTGCACTAGCAAGAACAGTTGCACTTCGGTTTTCCCTCCTACCCTATGATACCTTAATGTGACCTTAATGTGATCTACCTAGAATAAAAATCAATAACACCTTCGCAATAATTTTCTTTAAGAGCACTTCTTCCTTCCCAGCAGTTTCACCATATTTATCAAATCATGCAGAATTAGAAATTAATTTTGCTTCCTCTGTGTTTTTTTTACTAGCAACATTCCTCATTTTCGGAAGTTGCAGATTTTTATCTCTTTCTCTCTTGAGTCTCTTCTAGCCCATGGGATCGCTTATTTTATCTCTCTCTTCTCCTATATTCTTGTGCCATGCTCCAATGTTGCAAGTAAAAGAAAAAAACAGATGAAGTATTTAGCAACCTAATGTAAAAAGGATATTAACATGGTAACAAAATGACGAAGAAAAGTGGCCGTACCTCAACAATACGTTTTCGCAGGTATTTTGATGTAGTTTCTTTAAACACCAGCTTCACATCTACCTCAGCGAACAACTGGCAAAAATGAATTTATCCATCACACTCAAAACTTAGCATAAAGGAGTGACATGTAATAAGTAACAAGCACAAAGAGACTAGACGTAGCTACTTAAACAGTGGATTTCACAAGGGACCATGAAAATTCTCACAAGCTCGGTCAGATCAAACACCATACTCAAATATTTCATAATCATGTAAGCAATACTCTCCCCCCCCTTCTCTTTCTTTGTGTCTCCTCAACCTTAGAGCTCTCTTGCCCATAAGTTTCTCAGAAGATTCTTGGCACAACTCAGAAGATTCTTGTCTTATATAGGTATAAGTAGGAGTCCACAACCTCGATGCCATCCTATACCCCATCCTCTACAAACATTGCTCGGGATCCAAATATGGATTTCTACCTTGACAACCATGGTTCAGGGTGAAATTCTCACAGAATTCTGACAGCTGAAAATGAATAATAGATCTCCATTGTGGGACAAGTTGAATATTCCAAAAGGAAAACATGATTTGCCATGACAAACAATGTACGCTTGGTAACAGTGCCACACTCGATCTGCATCTTAGGCTCCGTTTGGTTGGGTGTAAAACATTTTCAGTGTAAAATGATTTTCATGGAAAACAATTTACAATGGAAAACACAATTCCAAAATTAGCTTTCCATTGTTTGGTTCCATGTAAGAAAAATGATGAAACTGAAAGGGAAAGTAAGGAGGTAGTGAGAGGAGTGTACAAGAGAGATAAGGAAAAGGAATGAAAACAGTTGTCCCTTCATTTTGAAGGGAAAACGGTTTTCCATCATTGGGAGAACAATTTCACTCCTAGGAAAATGGTTTTACACTCCTTTTGCAAACCAAACAATGTAAAATTGAAAATAGAGGAAAACAGTTTTCCAGGAAAATGTTTTACGCCCTACCAAACGGAGCCTTAATACCTTACTTTTGATATCATCTACCTTGGTGCCCTTGCAATACAATTATGTGTTACATATTAGAAAAAATGAAAAAGAAAACTAAAAGAAAAGAAAGCAATATCTCCACAATACATGCTGAATTTGCATCTTGAAAGGCTCGATACCAAACTCCAATTAGAACTATAGTATTAACTATAGAAATTTTTTGTCCAACAAGGGGAAATATAACCAAGGGACTAAATATCAACGATGCAAATTGAAACATATGTACAGGAATTTTGTCCAACAAGGGGACATATAACAAAGGGACTACAGAAGATATCCTAAATTGCTATGTATCTCCCCCAGCCATGGTTTAACCTTTTAAACAATCAAATAGGTAACAAATACAGTTAAAGTGGATTAAGTTTGACCAAATATCAACTTGTGCACAGTATTTAGGAAAGAGGGGGACATGGAGTATAACTTTTAATAATTATTTATGACAAAACAAATAAATAAAAGAATTGTTTTTTATATGAACCAGAAAACGTTTGTTTAAACCTCGCCAACTATTACCTTTTAACTAGTCTCTCAAGCACCCTAGTGGTACCATCTTGCTACAATCCTCAAAAACATAAGAACATAAGCGACAAAAAAAGGAAGAGAAAGGATAAAGAAACATGAAGAAAACAAAAGTTTCCATAAATGCGTAACAGATAGAAGTTCAACAATTGGTGGCTGGAAAAAAGGAATTTAGGGATTCTTTTTGCTTTATAAAAACATGTTTTTAATCATGAAACATTGATTTGATTCAAAAAGCTCAACAAAATCAGAATTTTGACATTGCGTCTCAGGCGGTTATTTTTGCGGTGCCTATACCGTACACATTGGAGTATATAGATCTATGTACATCCAAGGCAAAATGAGTATGTATCTTGTCAAATGAGTATGCATTTTTCAAATGATTATATATCTCCACAAATGAGTATGTATCTTTTCAAATGAGTATATATACATTTTTTATAAATAAGCCTAATATTTTTGCAGAGGATTACGTTTACTTAAAAAAAAAAATTTTTTTCCAAATGAGTATATATGGGGAATATGTATTATTACATGACAGTGTTAGTGATTCTTGTTAAACAAATTTGTAAGAAAATTTGTGCATGTGTACAATCTCTTGGAAATGATCGCTTTTCTATAAGATCAGTATTTGATGATTTTATGTTGTCTAAGTTGAGTTATATAGAAGGAATTTTTTGTGCTCGTTTAAAAGTTACTGTACTCATTAGAAGTTAATGTAACTTATTTGATTCTAATCTTGTGGACACTATAGAATTTTCATATTCAATTAAAAATTACATCCATGTTTGAACGAAGACATACCCATTTCAACAAATGCACTCATTTTGAAAATTTACGTACTCAATTGTATATTTGGCTTTTTACTTGTAAAGTTAATTTTGAAATCTATACTCATTTGAAAAAAGTACATACACGTTTGATGCATGCTCATTTGATCAAATATATACTCATTTGACCAGATACATGCATACTCATTTGAAAGGATACATATTCATTTGAAAAGATGCATACTCATTTGATAAGGTATATATACATACTCATTTAGCCTTGGGTGTACAGAAGTAATATATAATTTGTGTTGTTTTTGTTGTTAGAAGCAATCAAAAAAAATCATATGGCAGACTCAAAAAAAGAGGACTATTTGTAGATTCCCATTAGAAAAAGACCATACCACACCATCGTCGACTATATGATCGTGGATGGAGGTGTTTTTCTTCTAACGCCCCTTTCTCTCAATAGTACAAAGAAAGCTACATAAATAAGATTTGCTTAAGTATGACATAGTGCATTCTGAATTTCTGATCCACATGTAATTTAAAAATATTAAAGCCTTCCCTGTATAGACCATTTGAAAAGAGAGAAACAGTCAAACTTTTTAGTGGGGGAGGGAAAGTTAACTATGTGGGAGTTTTCTTTGGCACAAAGAGAAGTTCAAGAAAACAGAGAAGAAGATCCTGACCATAACAGTCATTCCAAGATAGCATCAAGACCCTTACATCAACAAGAAAATAACCCAACCAAGGTGGCAGCTGCGTGCTTTAAAAAATGTTGAGATCCTTTTTTACAGATCTCTTGGTAAACATAATGCTAAGGTAATAGTTACTTCAACTTTCATTAGTTTCATGCACATGGCAAATGAAACACTTAGGCAGAGAGGTAAACATTCATGAACCAAAAAGAACTAAAGGATGAAAAAGAGTAAAGGTTTTACCAAGGGAGTAAAAATTCTCGGAGATGGCTTTATGTGAACATCACCTTCATCAACTTCACCATCTACGACCACTTCCTCATCTTCATCATCATCATCCACATACAAATCTGGCTCAGTTTCAGCAGTTAGAGCAGCCCCACCCTTTCCAACGTAGCCCCTTTGAGTAAGAATATCCACAACTTTCTCCTCCAATAACGCAAGAGCCTTCCTTCTCGGTATTTTTTTCTTTATTTGCAGTATATGTACCAATTCATCTCCAGCAATTTCCTTAAATAGGGGTGAAGAGAACAAAAAAGAGGAAACCTCAGTTATGCATGTTTATTACTTGTATATAATATAAGTTAGTGACATCTGCAAACTAATACCAGCAAAACAGGTCTAGAGGTTGCAACCTAATGATGCTATCGTACAACATAAAGATGGGGAAAATTTGAGCAATTGCCACATAACAAAATCTTCACTCTCTGCATATAAATTATCATTGAAAGCAGAAAGTAGTTACATTGGACAACCTTGTTACCCAATTGTTATAGCACACAATCAAACATAAAATTTATACTATCAAGATAAATATAGCAAACGAAGAACTCGCATATCAAAGGGGAATTATTCTGAGTTACCCTGCCTAAGTTTGTCAAATACCTTCCTCCATGATCTGAACAAGACAGGAGGACTTATGAGACATTAAAGCAGCAATTTAAGTTAAAAAAAAAGATATTAGGAAAAATTAAAAAAAAAATAAAAATATATATATTAAAAATAAAAATCATGTTGTATTCATTAGCATATACACCAAGTTCATTAAGCTTTTTATCACCTTTTTATGTAGATTGCACCTGCTTGCCGTCCTTAGCCATATGTTATCTTTTCATAGCTTGTCTCATCCTTAATTCATACTCCCTCCACCCTCCAATATTTTCCAATCTTCCTCATTTGGATATCCTATAATGCTTGTTAGATTCCTAGAAATGATAATTTCTAGCATTTAATATGCCAATAATAGAAATTACTTTTGGCAAAAGTTAAGCTAATGACAGGAGACACTTATATGTCTGTACTGTATTGAAGATCTGAGAAGAGAACTCTGAAGATAAGGAAGAAGGAGGTGGCTTGCAGCAGAGAGGAAAGACAAATTAGTAGTAACAGTAGATATTTGTGTATTGAAAACCTTCATAAAGAGGAATTTAATACTTTCAGCATTCAAAAGGCTGATTCTTTCCAATTACAAAAGAGTTCTCATAATAAATTTCTGAATGCCTTTCTCTTTCACTATTCTCTATGTAAAACAATTATGAGATGCCTTTCCCTTTCTATGCTAGAGGCCTTTTTTATTTCTCTTTCTATAACTAACTTTCCATGACAATTGTTTACCACTGCTCTACTAATAGAATCTCCTTGCACTTACTTAATTACCCTTGTTGCACCCATGGTATGTGAACCTGATGGGAGGGTGCTTGGGTGAATGTAGCACATTGTCCTATTGATGATGTTCCTTATTTTTCTTTTGCATTCCATTCATTTAACAGCTACTAGAGGACTGAGGGAGTCCTGCTCTGTGGACAGCTAAGTTGGCGTACTACTTAAGGATATGACACATGCAGTAGAAGTTTGCAAAACTTCAATCGCAAAGCAAAATGTCATCAACTTTCAATAGAACATGGATATATTTAAGTCACAACAGACTGAACCCTGGATTAATTATCTAACTTAGTTTTTTATGTGCTATAGGTACAGGAAAGAAGTTCCAACCAATGGTTATCGAATTGTACCATGGGCATTAAGATGACAAAAAACATACCTTTACAGAACTTCCTCCCAGAAAAAAGCCATTATAATGTATCATCCAAACTAATCTAAAAGGAGAAAAATGCACCAGAATCTTGAAAATAAATAACCTCATAAGATGAAACGTGCTAGCTTCAACTGATATACCTCAACATGCCTGTATAGCTCTGGAGGCGGCAATTTTATGGCATCAACCATTTTAGGTTTCCCGCACTTTTCGACCAAAGTCTCCACTTCTTTGCAAATTTTCTGCACTGCGTCCTGAGATTACATTTACACAAATAAAGATAATGACTAACAATTGATGCATGTACAATAAAGTTTTTAAAACCACAAGTCCTCGCGCACGCGCGCACACACGCGCACACGCATGCACACACGCACACACACGCACACACACACACACACACACACACACACACACACACACACACACACACACACACACACACACACACACATAAGACCAACTGACCAAGAAAGAATAAGAATGCTCAAGGTCAGGTTAAGTGAACATAATTCTATGAAGTATGAACCTTCTACCAATGAAGGTGCCTGAATAGAAGAAAAGAGACACGGGAGAAGTTTTGTCCACTCCATTCTCACGGGAGCCAATGGAACTTCTTTATTATAACATACAGCAAGAGCATGCAGGAAATGAAATGAAAAGAAACCATTTTGCACAAGATAATTAATATTGACACACCAGGAGCAAGCCAAATAAATAGTATAAACCACCTGTCCAACTTCTACAGCCAGTAGCAGCTTTTCTTCTGGCAGAAAATTGCAATAACCCTGCGGCAGGTTCAATCAAATTCAAAGGTCTTGAAAAGATAGCAATAATACAAATTCCGGCAATGACTCAAGAAATGCAATACAAACCTCTATCATCAGGATAGCGCTATCAGTGCCTGCTAGTACCAGATCCAACTCCGAATCTTCCATCTCTTTAGTTGTAGGATTTACAATATACTTCCCACCAACAAGACCAACACGGACTCCAGCAATTGGCTTTGTATGCGGTAACTCTGACAGAGCTCTGCATATTTAATGATCAGTGACAGTTTACATAATCCACATAGCATCAATCAGACACTATATCAACACGTATCATATCATAGTCCTTATCAGACATACACTGCTATCCCAGCTGCCGTGATTGCCAAAGAATCAGGAGGATGCAGCCCATCATAACTCAAAACCTTGGCACACAAACAATAATTTGAATAAGAAAGCATAATATCGATATAGAACAACAATGTCGAGCCTTAATCTTAATGAAAATGGGAAGGGGAAAATAAGAACAACAGAACATATGGTAATCTTGATTTATTAGAACTTGAGCAAATACATAAACATGGCAAAATTATGATTTTTCTGTGGGCTGATATACTATTCTGGCATTCTGTATATACAAAGAAAATAGCGAGGGACTTCCGTGTTGATATCAGTGATTTTCTTTCTTCATAATCTTCAAGATTTGTAATTCTGAGATCAAATTTCTCAGAAACTAAACATGCCAACAATTTTTAGACACAAATAAAATATTCATCAGAAAACAAAGTAAAGAAACAAAAGAAAATTTTAAATTTTAAATATAAACTCTTTCTATATAGGCATTGCATTTTATAAGTTCGAGAGTTCAAATATTTTTAAACACTTACCATCCACCAGCCAAATAATTTTGTAACCAGATGATTTCAGCAAAATACAAGCAATGATCAACTAATATGAGATATTAATAAATAAAGAGGATTATTCAAGAGAGAAAAAATTCCAGATATACTTTTGGGATGGAGATAATAATTGCAGTGTAAACTGTAAAGGAAAAATTCACGACGAAAGAAGCAGTCAGATGAGAATTACATACCCAAGATAACACCTGAGTATCATGGTAAAATCCCTTTAGCATAGTAGGACGCAATGGCCTATCAATCAATCTACAAACTAGAACCTGCAAGTTAAGTCACAGTCGATCATATAATATAAGAAGCAGAAAAGGGCCACGACATAATCAAATAGCAAAAAGCTTGTATGAACCAGGTTCACAATAACTTATTGTGCACCGGAAACCATATGATATAGTCAGTTTTTGTATGATATAATCACCTTTTATATAGTCAGTTTTTGTATGATATAGTTAATTTTCTGATATAGTCAGTTTTCGTATGATACAGTCGGTTTTTCCTAATATAGTCAATTCTGTGTGATAAAGTCAGTTTTGGTTCACAATAAATTATTGTGGACCCGGTCCACCCAAGACGTTTTGATCAAAATAGATCCGCTTCAGTTTGAGTTTTATGACGAACAGTTCATAAAACATAAAGTCCCAGTATTTTAGAAAACATTTCTCTATTCAGAGACTAGCAATCTGTAATGGAGCACAATAGATAGGATTGCATTTCATAAAATTCTATGGCATAGAATTAACCTCCTCATGGACTAAAGATGTCAGGTTTTTCAGTTATTTTTGTCAGATGTACAGCATGTTGGAACACCATTTTGCACAAAGTTCTAAAAATTATTCCTTCATGAGTTCTGGAACTCCCCTTCTCCACAATTTCTATAATATATCTTTATACCTTTGATTAAAAAAAAAAAAAAAAAGACAATGTAACACAGTGAAAATGATCCGAACCATTTAATGGGTTGCTATTTTGACTAACCAATAACAAGAAGCATTGCATAGTGTCCATCAGTTCAACCTATGTAATCATACTGAAAGGATCATGATCAAACATGTTGATGTAGGCCTGCCTAGCCCTAGGCCACATGACATATGTATTCAAGGTCTCTAAAACCCTGAAAATGTTCTTCAACTTCAGGCATTACAATTCAAAAGAGAAGAGAGATAAAAACAAGAAATTACCACTCTGATTGTCCAATTGTAATATGAAAGCATGAAAATTATTTTTTGATACCCAATAAAAGTTATGTTACACATCTCAAAATATTTGAAGTCATCTTCTAGAAAACACTGTATATATGAAATGTGAATATATGAAGTACATGATTACAACATTCTTCAATTTGGGGATCTCACTTTTAAACAATGAAGTTAAAGGATATGAGGATAAACCATAATTCATAGGTTGAATAAACATATGACTGAGTTTTAGTACGCCACATCATGCAGGAAACTTAATATGTATTGTGTGGCAAGACACCACAAAATTTTCAAACCTTTCGTAAATTGTCAAAAACCTTTTTCATTTATCGTCAATTCAAAGTTTCCAGAAGTTAACAAGTATGAATAAGTTCCTATAGAACCAGATGCAGTAGATATTAAATGTATTGATTCATCAATGAAGACTTATTTGACTATTCGTGAGTAAATGAGTAAACTTCACGAGCTAATAATTATAAGATGGTAGTGTCAATAAACACAGGAAGGTTCTTATAAATCAAATTGCAGAGCTCCATACCTCATGGTCCTTCGGCCTCCCTTCACGTTTGAAAAATCCGCCACTGCAAAAGGATAATTAAAAGCCAGAGAAGATAAGGCACGTCAATTTTTTTATAGATGGCCACAAACAGAGTTGAAAGGTCCTTCCGGGAAGGCTTAGACCACATATCTAGCGGTTAAGTTCGGATTACAACTATCAGGACCTTTTGAAGGAACATGACAAAAGAATAAAAACCTAGGCCAGTATATTGTCCTGGAACAAGTACTTTCCAGAGAATCAAAAAATTGCAAGGAGAATTCCATAGTGATTTCTTGAGGACAAAACAGACCTGATGTGAGGCAAAGAGAAAAGAAAGCCCCCCATCAGAGACTGTGTGCTTTCAGATATATATTACCTTGGATTAAAATACTGAGAAAATAAAGGAAGATTACCTTGTACGACCGGCTGCGGAGAACCGCTCTTGATAGTTCACAGAAAGAGGGTAGAAATCAGATGGCTCATTAGGAATATCAGCCAAACAAACAGTAGTATAGACCATCTGCGGAAAACATAGAATATTGGCAAAACTACAGATAAAAGAACCAAAAAGGATAAGAAATCAAATAGATGCATACGAAGACTATACATCAGTACCCAAAAATCATATTCATTACTCATCAACAGAAAAATATCAATCAAGTGCAACAGCACGGAGGCGAATTTTTGAACTAACCGTTTCGCCATCTGTCACTGTAACAGCACCACTAGCTTGTCTACCCATATGACCTGTCTCGACCAAGATCTGTACAACATCCAAACAACACTTTCAGATTGATTTATAATGGATGAACAACCTCTTCAATGGATATACTTCTTTAGTTTGAATCCTAAAGATTGGTAGTTGTGGGAGCATATTAACTTGCCAGGTGTTTCAAATTCTTGCTCATTCTCCAATGCACTTTTGTTTACTTTCTTCTCTAGAACTTCTACCCATTTGGCCCTTAAAAGTTACATAAGGCTCCAATTACATACTTCCTCCATTCTTTTTCTATTACAACAATTGGATATTTGCACTTCACCTACCACCCTTTCACTATCTATTGTGACTTTTACGTAAGGAAAAATATAGTCATGTGGGGTCTTGTTAATTCGTCTCGATATATACTTCCAAATTCTCAAATTTTTATAATTTGTACTAAAAAGAAATGAAAGATCTTAATAGTTAAAGTTGTGCATTGGTAAGCGTGAAAACTCAATTGGTGCAATAGAAAAAGAACGGAGGAAGTATAAGTACAAGTTGGGGCTAATGTAATGGATCAATTAACACAATCCCAAAATGATGTAAAGTGCTTAATCTGCCATAATAAACCGCTTAACGCCAACAATAAAATTGTCAACAATCAAACGTTTATGAGATTGTGTAAATGTGTCAGTTGGAATACCATGTCTTTGACATTTTCTCAAATCAACATCGTGTGCACTTTCTCTTTCTCTCCCAAATTTCTAAAGGAAACAAGATGATGCTATTGTCCCTTATGGAAAATAAACATATTGAACATATATACGTTTTTGTTCTATTCAGCTTATTGTTTCTTATCTTATATCTTCTAACGTCTTCTAAGTGTTCTGAACCTTTCTTAAATTTTGCTGAAGTTCTCTAAACAGTCCGAAGTTTTCATAACTTTTCTTAATTTTTAGAAACTTTCTCAACTTTTGTAACTTTTTTAGAGTTTTCGTAACTTCTTAACTTTCCCTTAACTTTTCTGAGCTTTTCTTAATCTTTCTGAACTTTCTGAACATCTCTTAATCTTTCTGGTTTCTACACATTTCTTATATTTTTAAAATTTTCTTAATTTTTCTAAAAATAAGCAAAATAAGTTGAATAGATTAGACCCTACATTTCAGCCAGCATTAGAAGGCCTCTTCCAAGCTGGCTTCCCCTAACAATTGACTTAACAAACCAAATCTCCATACTCTACGCCTTGTTTTTATCTCCCATTCTCTTCCTATTTACTCTCTACATCTCTTCTTATCCCCTCCTGAACTTTGCTTAATGCCGACACAATTCCAACCCCTTTCCTAAACTTAGCAGGCAACATTAAATGTGGTGTCACAACAAATATCTTGCAGCCATACTGATGCAATTTCTCTAGCCCCTGAGGTGATAATTTCCCACGGAACCGGAACCAAGGTTCTCTAGGAGAACTTCAGAAGAATCAAAAATCAGCAATAGAACTACATGGCAGTAAGCCTAAAATGCAGGACGAATGTGAATCAGCCTCAGAGACCTTACAGGATTCACAGTAGATGAATAAATTAACTCAATTCACATTTCAGATAGCTTCAACGATGAACGATTCAATACATTGGTTAAAGATTTTAGTTAACCGAGGACTGAAGATGTTGGAAGCAGGAGGAAGCAAAGCCCAGTAGCCAACTAACTATGGTTCCATCATTGCTTCATGATTGCATAGTCGAGGGCCCCAACTGACATTTTTCTTTGCAACTTCTGATTTTAAGATGTTCGAATGTGGTGAAGAAGCAAGAGCAGCTAGTTTTCCTCTGTCTTCAAATGGATAGAGTCAATTAGCTGGATTAGAAAATAGAAGTACTTTTCAAGCTTTATAGTGCTGACAGGAAGAGCTATGAATGTATGTCAAAGTTAGTCGACGCTTGAACCTGATATTGGTTGGGGGAAACTTGTTGATGATATATGCTCATATTTTGGGGATAAGAAAGGCATAGAACTAACGAAGGAACAAGATGAGGGCCAGAAAAGGTCAAAGATTTTCAGTAATTTTGCAGCAAATAAACCCCCCTGTAACATAAAATATTCTATTTCTAGCTTCATCAAGCGTAAAGGAAAAACAAAGATATCCACATCAGACCCAGATGCTAATCCTGGATTACAACCAAACACACCTACAACAGCAAACTTGCAATGCTCTGTTATGAAAAACACTGTCCTTGTAATCCAATGTAGTTCCACCCATGCTTGATTAAGATAAAATATTCTTCTCAAAGCCTATGCAATTCCAAAGTTACAAAATCCAACGATCTTACGTAAATCATTTAAAACCTTCCTACCAAGTCGAAATCCAACCACAGCACCAGAAGCAACCACAGATATTGATTCTCACCGCCTTGGAATATTAAGAGAACACTCCCTCCCCCCAAAGACAATGAGTTCCACGGAGACAAAAACTACCGCAAATAGGATATGAGACATTAGCAAGAACAATAGAATGCAGCAGAATTAGGTATAATGTCAGCTAGAGGCAGACCTGAATGCCTTGATTGGCATATTTATTAATAGTTGAGCAAGTGACGAGTAAGTTCGTCACAGTTTTGGTGGATAATGGGCCAGCTGTAATGAACCCCAACCCTCCACGCCTACTCACATACTCCCGTCGCAAGAGCAAGGGAAAGACAGTAAGGAATGAAGCCGAGTGAGGGCAAATCAGTCAAGTTTAGTAGTTTCAGTTAAGGGAATAATTTTTTTTTTTTAATAAGGTAAGGAGAAACCTTGACAAATTGGGGGGAAATAAAGGGGATCCCAACTTGCCAAGGGTGAGAATCGATCCCAGGACCTTCTGGAACCGGATGGGAAGCTCTAACCACTAGGCTATCCCTCACTCTCAGTTAAAGGAATAATTATGGTAAGCTGATGTCAGGTAGTGGCTGCTATGGTCAGAAGTTTGTTAGAAAGGGAATATTTGGCCAAGAGAAAAAAAGAGAGTTAGTATTTTGTATATAAGGAGAGGAGAGAGTAGAAAGAAGGCAGGAAACTACTTGTTATTTGTAAGCTTTTGCTTGGGACAGACTGCGCCTCTTGAATGCTCAGAGATTACCTTCACCATCTACCAAACTTTCTTTGCAATCTGACTCTTTCTTCTATTTGTATTCTGTTTTCTTGCTTCGTTGTGTGTGATTGAACTAGGAGCATTTCACCAGCTCATAGCTTCATGATTCCATAAACGTAAAGGAGGCTGGCTTTGCGCTCAACAAAACCATTATCGCACTCAAAGATACTAAGGGGAGACACCCTAAAAGATTGCAAGTCAATTTAGTCAACATAGCATAACCTAATGGTTTTAAAAGGCTGCTATCTACGGTAAGGTAGTGGGTTGGATGAGCTATCACCCCTCCCATAACAAAGAGGCCATACTGGATTGACCCTTGATGCGATATGCAACAACCATTGACTTTAGTGTGATATGGAATGACCATCTAATTCTTCAAAAAAAGTAAGCAGCCAAATATTTTAATAAGCTATTATTAAGATTTATAGTTCAAAATCGACCTGAAGGTCACAATGAGGTATGTTCACAACATATGGGTTGACCAATGCTCCACAACATTGCAATAGCTCGCAAACAAGGATGATGTAGTATCACACGAGGAAGCACCGGCTATTTGCTAAGAAAAATACAAGTGCATTAGACCAAGCACTCAAAAGTGACGACCCCAGAAAAGTACCTCCGTAACAAAAAAAAAAAAAAATACTGGCCTATACTTCAAATATCTCTAGACCTTGAAACGTTTCTTTCAAGTGCACTCAAGAGCATGCGTCTCCCTTCATTGCTTCCACATAATCTGAGCACACATGCTCCTTTCTGTACCTAATAGTTTGCCAACAATTATTGTTACTAGAAATCTACCCATTATAATGTATCCATGATGAGATCTCTTACTCACATATTCAAGAAATATAGCTTCATGTTGGTTGCATCTAGAGTAGCGTCTAAGCACCTTAAGAGTGCCACTGGAAGTTTTTGGTATTTTCAGCTCTCTCACAGCCCCGATACTTAAGAATGGGTTTGATTGTACACATCCAACAAAGTGGACTGCAAATCCTAGTGCTTTCCTGAGTGGGGCATTTGGATCCAAACACTAGGAGGCTTGTCTATTTGTTAGGATCCCTTGAAAAAAGTCTTCAATCTGTCGCTGGGAATGACCTTCACAAGGGTCTTGCAGTACTACATAAACTCAAATTGAACAACACAGCCATTGTATTCATAAAACTTGTACAATCTCCTCAAAAACCTAAAAAGAATTTAATCTTTCTTCGTGTTTGTATCCAATATAAAACTATTATTGAAAAAGATAAAAAGTAGATTTTCTATTTTGAGTATAAGAGGTTAGGCAAACTTTTACTTTTGAGACCTATTTTTGGAGAACTTTAAGGTTCCTGTGATTCATAAAGTCATTCCATTTTAAGTATCTCCACCTATACAATATAAGGTCCTGTAGAATTTCCAACATAGACATTAGGCAATATAACAGGCATGTGGATTTGCAATGGTTTGTAGAACAAACTAACTTTGATGTAACAGCCCATATTTGTCACAAATTACTCAAAACTTATATTTTGATTGCTTGTAGCAGCTAGAAATTAGTCAAATCAGGAATTCCCGGTTTATTTATTGAGATTATATCTAGAAAATGGAATGTTGTGATTAAGGTCACTCAGCTTGGTCAATGTACTATCCAATGTCCACATATGGGTGGAAGTATTCAAAGAGCAATTTTCAAAAAGAAGGTTCAGCTATACAAAGTAGAGAACTTCAAAATGTAGCCCTTTTGATGGCAATAAACAAGTCTACAATGTACTGCAACAGAAGCCAATAAATCAAGTAATGCCCATATGTCGGCATTATTTGGAAAACATACTATATCCATTTCTTTTAGTTGTACGACTTTTTTGACACTATTCACATACTACACTTTGATCTTCTTGTATAGTTGCATTTTTATACATAAAGTGTTATGGGGTAAAATTCCAGTCCACATGGCAGCAGTATAGTGGCTGTATATGTGTACAAGTGGGCATCATTCAAGTGGACATCCAAGGAGAGCAAAGATCAGTGATGTGGCGAGGTAGTTTGAAGACCCCTATTTCTTAGGGAGATATGTGCAGCATTAAGAAGAACGTGGAACAAAGATTCAACTACTTTGAGAGATATTCTTGGTAAATACCAACAAAGTAGGATCTTGGCCAATGAAGAATGAGGAAGAAAAACGGCTACACCACAACGGCATTATTGTAAACAGTATAAATAGTCTACTATCTCACACTTTGTAAATCATCCCATCTCACATCATCTCATCACACCAACATTTTAGATCAATCACTCTCTCTCCATCTTTTTGTTTTCATATTCTATATTTGCCATCTCTCTTTCTCTCTAACCCAAGTTGCTCGTCCAACTTGCCAATCAGGCAAAACCATTGTACTTGTACTGCAAATTGATATTATCATAGTGGATTGGCGGAACACCGATTCCCCCGTGGTTTTCTCCCCATTTAGAGAGTTTCCACGTAAAAATGTCGTGTGTTATTTCTTTATTTTTGCGCTATATTTCACTCATTTATTTTGCCAAGTATTGCAAGTTGATTGTCAACCCCCTCTCCAAGCAAATTAGCCTTAGTGTGAAATTTGCCCAAAACATAAAGCATAGTTATATGGGGTCTTGTTAGTTAGTCTCGCAATATATTATCAAAATATCGAGGTTTTATAAATTCTACTTTTTTTTTTTTTGAAAGAGAATTCTACTTACACATAAGTAAAGATATTAATGTTCAAAATTATCTTTTACAAATAAGCTTTTCTCATGCTCCTTGTTTATCACACAGACGATAATCTGTTTACAAAAGAAAATACCTTCTTAAATTACAATTTAAGCTAAAGAGATCACCTAAAAAGTAACGTAAACAAAAGATATAGTGAGACAATATCACGGTAAGACCGTCTCATTTTAGACAAAAACAATGAAATAATTCCTATAATTACACACAAGGAAAAAGAACCCACAAAAAAATAAAAAATAAAAAGCTTATAGAAAAACTGGAACTTACATGTCTATCACCAAAAGGGATTTTGACAGAGTGAGGCTGCAGAGCATCTTGGGGAGACTCAGAAACTTGGGTTTCAGCCAGAGCTCTAAAATTGAACTTTCTGCCATGGAAATTTCTTTGGAGAAGCAAATTAAGAGAAGGAAGAGTCTTGAAAGGTTTAAAGCGAGATAAAGCAGAAGCAGATAGAAGAAGCTTGCAGTTTTTTGAATGATAAGAGGGAAGTGTGTAAGAATGTGGACAAACATGAGTTAGAGATGGTGAATTTGCTAACATTTTTTTTGTTTTGGTGGTGACTGCTGCTGCAAACTGATGTTCTCTGGTTGAAGAAAAAATGGAGACGAACCTACACAGAGTCACCCTTAATTTGCCTTATCTGTTTGTTTTCAATTCATTTATTCTAATTTTTATAAATCTACAGTCTACCCGCAAAAAAAACATATGTGTGAATGACTCAATGTTATACCCTCTTTTTTATTTTTTAATTTTTCATAAGGTAAGAAAAAAAGACTTTAGGACTCAGGAGCCCTTCGCTTGAGGGGAGCTTCCAATGTATCGCTTACAAAGTGAAATTCTTATAAGAAATCTAATACGGAACTAACTAAATCATCAACAGTCGCACGATTAGCTTCACGAAAAACATGTCTGATATGCCATGCGTCGAACTTTTGAAGAAGGAGCTTGATGTTATTGATGATGTTAGCTATCTACCAAGGCGGCGCCCAAATATCTTTAATGGCATTGATAACCAAGAGATTATACCTTCTATATGCAGGTGATTGATATGATTATGCAAGGCTACAATGATACCATGATGAAGTGTCGTGGCTTCAGCGGCAAAAGCTAAAGTGGAGCCTAGGTTGAAAGTACGAGCATGAATAAGATCTCCTAAGTGATTTTGAATCATGATTACGGACATAACCTTAGATGCTGAGTTTGAAGGAGTGGATGGAAGGCTGCTGGAATCCCTTTTTGCAGTAAATGATGAACCAACTAGCACCTTTTTTAACCTTTGTTGTCTCTTTTTTGTCTGTTGGCCACTCTCCCGTCATTTTGAACATCTCGATACTAGTGTACCACTCATCATCTCTCGTGATCATAGCGACCGTCACTTTTTGTTCAATGCTTTTTTTTCCTTTTAGTACCTCAATCATTAGGTTCTCTCAATGTCGATCAATGATGAGCTTGCTAGCTTTGATAGTGCATCATCTTGGTTGTTTTTCGCTCTAGGAATGACGGTAATCTCAAATCCTTGTAGTCCTGACGTCATCTCCCTCATTACCAATTCAAGATACTTCATCTTTATCAGCTCTCTATCCTCATACTCCGATCCCCCTTTACTTGGCTGGCGGCTAGTTGTGAGTCTGTCGACAACTGAACCTTCTTGGTGTCTGCTGCCAAGCACAGCCGTAAACCTGCTAATGCTGCTTCATATTGTGCTTCATTCTTTGAGGTTTTAAGGGAAAATCTAATGGCGTACTGAAACACATGTCCTTTAGAGGATGTCATGACTGTGTGGGCTCCTGCATCATGCTGAGCAGAGGGACCGTCAACTGATATTTTTCAAGTTTCCATGTAATACTCCGTATTTTTGGAGTTATTTGGCTATAAATAAGAAAATATAAAGTAAAAGTGAAAATAAATTATAGTATAGTTTAGGTAAGCCTACAGTTATAATTCAAATATACAGTTATAATTTAAATATACAACCTACCTTGGTACCTAGTTATATTTTAATTCGGTTTTGTTAAGTAAATCAGAAGTCGATTTGGAAACGAATCCTAATAAACTAAGGTTTCTCATGCTATAAATAGGGAAAAGAAAAAAAAAAAGAGAAAACATAATACAAACCCTATACTCAGCCGTTTTTTATTCTCAAAGATTTTTCTCTCTCCTCCTTCCTTCTCCTCCCACGTTTCTTCTTCCCCCTTCAGTCCTCCACTGCTGCTCGTCGGTCCTACGGATTCGTCAGGCACGGTTGCTCGTCGGCAGGAACTCGAGCGCAGTGCGGTGGTCGTCGGCCGGAACTAGAGCGCAAGGCGGTCGTTCGGAGTTCGATCTCGTTCGCGACCGGGGGTTCACGAGCGTTGGGGTTCGCGAGTGTGGGTCGAGCTTCGTTTGGTTGTTCGAGTGCGTCGTGGGCTCGTGCGAACCAGTGGTGGTTGCCGGAGTTTGGTCTCGCGTCCGCCGGTGGTTGGTGGTCGTCGGTGGCTGCGGTATGCTTTTTAAAAAAAAAAAAAAAAACTCTCTTTTCTTATTTAAATTAAGTTATATAATCTGATTTTTGGTTATTCTTTGAGTATCTTTGATTAAATTTGATGACTTTAAACAAGGCATAATATATAAACAAAAATCAGATTTAGAATTATGTATATAGTTCTTATGATAATTATATTTCTCAATCCTGTTTTTATCATCCTTATGTATATGGGTTTAAGTTGTGACTTTAAATAAAAGTATATTATGAACTAAACAAAATCAGATTTATTACACATATTACTAATTATTACTTTGGTTTAGTTCTTCAAATCTGATTTTGTAGTTCTTATATGGGTATTTAGTTAAGTTTTGGTATTGCAAACAAAGTAGTGTAAAAGTCAAACAAAAATCAGATTTATAAGCACCTCATTAGTAAGTAATAAATATGTTAGTTCAATAAAGTTTATAAAAGAAAAGCCTAACCAACGGAAACGTTTATTGTATTCGATTAGGTCCCAATTTCATAAGTGGAACGTTTAATTAATCCGCGAAGATTCTTCGTTACAAGGTACGTACGCGTACCAGTTCAGTTGCAATTACTAGTATCATGTTAGGTTGTGATTTATTCTATTGGAACCTAGAATCATGATAGGGAACGATTGTATGATTGTGATTGATGAGATTGTTTGGTAACATGAAATCAATTGGAAATCTGTATGTATTTCCTTGTTGTATGACTTGTGAGTTGGAATGAGTTATTATTGGAATGCGAAATTCTATCGTATCATAAGCATGAAAGTTTTGGATTTGTATTCTTTGATCCATGGTGTAACAAGGATGTTACAAGAAGTAAAGATTTGAGTATTGTATCTAAGAAGGAATGTTAAGTGATTATATATTTAATGTGGTATGAATGTACAATACTAAGAAAGGATTTTGGCAATAAACTTGTAGTTGGACTCCCTACAAGTGATGAACAATGGGGGGAGTGTGGGACTTGTTCTACACTCCTACGCAGCTCTACCGTGACGACGTAGTGTCCTTATAAATTTTGATAACTCAAGTAGGCGGAAGGTTCCGTACGATCTTGGGGGTATGCATACTAAGGTGATGGGTGTGGAACGGAACAAAACCGTATTTACATTTCATCTAATAGACCAAGTTGTCTATTAAGGATTAAGTAGCCCGTATGATTCTAGAAAGATGACGGTGCCCGTTCGATGCCAAATAAATTGTAAAACGGAATTTAATGTTTTTGTAGCATCATGTCTAGGAATGGTTTTTGTTATTCTGATTATGCTTAGTGTATTATTTAACTGATTATGTGCGTACTCAGCATAGCTGATTGTTTGTTATTTGTATTGTTTGTTGACCTGTGATGAACCATTGATGTTTCAATGGGGAGCAGATTAGGTATGCTGGTGATGCTGCATGAGTTTGGGCATAACGGGGGATATTCACTGGTTTATAAACTTTTAAAGTGTTTTGGTTGAATATTCTAGAGTTTGTTTATGATTCACTTAATTAATGGTTTAAATAAAAGGGGTCAATGGTGATTCCCGAGTTGTAGTTAAGTTAACATCTTATTTCCGCTGCAATTTAGTTTTCATAGTAGAGAGTAAGTTAGTGTTTTAATTCAATAAGCCTTGCGTTTCACCGCGGCGGTAACACTCCCAAAGTCGATGCAACGTAGTTTAGACGTGTATGGATTTTGGGGGTGTTACAAAACTGGACTCAGAGCCAAAAGTTCCTATTTTCAAAGATGTTTCAAACGAATTTTAAAATGGGTAGTATGGGATAAGAACATATAGCTTTTGCGTGCATTAAATCATAGGAATGATTTTAGTTGTACTGCCTTTCTTGCCTTTACTTGTCTGATATGTTTACCAAAAGTATGCAAATACTGTGGAATGAATCAGATGTTCTGATTGTATGAAATGTGGTGTTGTTTGCTTGATTGAATTTGTGAAAGGTTCTTTGAAATCTTCGAAGTATGAATAGATTAGAAGGAAGTACAAGAATAGTTGCATAGATAGTGATATTTTATAGACGCACTAAGTTAGATATTGAAATATTTTATTCCCTAAAATTTCGAAGTAGTATAATATTCCAAAGATGTTTCAAAAAGGTATTGAACTAAAACCTTATTTCGAATATTTTAGGAAAGAATCATATAAATTGTTATAAATATTTTGACTTGGAGTTCTAAAATTGAACATAATCGTTTTACCTCGTATATATGTTTATATATAATGTATACTTAAAAAACCTTTACTTCTCTAGAACTTAGATTATTTTCTTCTTTTAATTCGTGAATAGTTTACGACATAGGTCCTAAGGAATACCTGATGAAACACCGAATAGCGGAAGATTGGGACATCTGGGCCCATAAGATGAAAGCTGTTATGGAGTATGTGACCTTACAAGGAGATACTAGGCTTAGGACTGAAATGGAGAAAATATATTTTATGCTACAGTACGTTCCTAAGGAGGAACCCTACCTTTTCATACACCGTAGATATGGGGATATATGGTCAGAAAATGGAGGTTTTAATGCAATACTGGAACCAATACCTTCCTACTGTAGGGCAATTCATCACTGATCTTAAATACTGTGTAAATGAATGGAGAATTCGTGAGAAAAGAAGTTGGAAGCCCTCTACCTCATCACCTCTAGTTAGAGGAACCTATCATGTGGGGGAAAACTCGAGAATTAATGTGAATTATGAGAACCCTAGAGTTAAATCTGAGCCGCAAGCGTCCTTTAGAGCTGCAAAAAGAGCTAGGTACCAAACTTTTGAGGATGAGTTCATACCCGAGGACTACCACATAGCGTCAAAGCTTAGAACTGTTACCTACATTGCCGATGATGAAGGGAATAATAGGACATTCATTGCAGTGATTGGGGAAGATAATGTTGAACCTATACTTGACTTGGAAAATGAGGAAGAGGGAAATCCTAATGAGAATGAGCCTGCTAAAGGGGATCCGATTGAGGAAAATGACCAAGAAGCAGAAGAAGAACCTCTAGAGGAAGAACCTCTGGAGGAAGATGAACCTATAGAGGATGATGAGTCTTCTGAGGACGAAGCTGATATGGAAGAAGGAATAGAAAATCCTAATTCAGATGAGGAAGCTCACCATTACAGTCCCTAGTTTCTTTTGATTATATAATTAGGATTAGAATATTATTTTATTCGTTTATTTCAGTTTTAATACGGCTTGTATGCCAAGTAGCAAATTAGTATTCTTTTATTCTTTTATTTATTCATATTATGTTTTCCTTGGAAACAATAAATTTTACCCTTTCCAATAATAATACAACAGTTTTATTCTTTTATTTGATGTAACATCTTATTTGAGATGTTTATATTGCAAGTCAATAGAGACTTAATGATTGTTCGCAATAAAAACGTGTTATATGAACGTGTCAATGTGTAGTAGTTAAATAAATAAACGACTATGTGCACGTCGCTGAAACAGCCGTTGTGTCATTTTTTCCAGCGCAGAATGGTTCGTCAAGGCGGCACGCCTGATACCTCTCTAAATGTCGAGCAATCGATTCGTGATCTAGTGCAGATCACAGCTAACCTAGCCCAAGGGCATAACCGGGATGGGGACTTGTCTGAAAAGGTTGCCCGTAGGAACCCACCAGTATTGAATGGGAAAGGGGGACCCGAAGAATTAGAAAATTGGGTTGGGGAGTTTGATAAGCTTTTCTTTTCCCTCTCCTGTCCAGATGACAAGACCGTGCCCTTAGCAAGCTATTACCTACAGGGGGATGCCCATTTTTGGTGGACTCAAGCTAAGGACAACCTCCTAAAACAGCCTAACTTTGGGTGGGAAACTTTTAAGAAAGCCCTGAGGAATAAGTATTACCCACCATACCTCAAAAAGCAGAAAGCCCAAGAGTTTATGATGCTAGAGCAAGGGAACCTCGTCTGCTGAGGAATATTACCGCAAGTTCATAGAACCGATGAGATTTGCTCTCCGAAATTGCCCTTACCTGAGGAAGCTAAGGCCTCACGCTTTGAATTAGGGCTCACCCTTGACCTACAAGGGAGACTGGGGGGAGATACTTTTACCTCGTTGGACCATGTTTTTGGCAAAGCTGCCCACTTATATGCAATAAGGAAACGAGAGGAAGGAGGTAAACAAGGTGAGAAGCGAAAGGAAAGTCCAAATCCCGAGGTTCAGAGATTTGACAAGAAACACCATGGGAACCAGAACAATCAAACCTCCCAAAGAAACTTCAATAAGGAACCCAACAACGATAACAATAACAAAGAACAATAACACCAATAACCGCACTCCGAGCGTGTGTATAGGTGTAAGAAGTGCCCATACAACCATCATGGGAAGGATTGCGAGGGTAATAAGGTGGAGTGTCATGAATGTGGGAAAATGGGGCATAGAGCGTACGAGTGCTATTCAAAGAATAAGGTTAACCCCAATAGTCAACAAATAGGGAACTATGGAGACAAGCCTATGAATGGGAATAAGAATGGTGGAAATGCATACAATGGGTCAGGGAACTCTAATTACTCCAAACCACCAACCAATGCAAATAATCAGGCACCAAATGGGAACCATGTGACCAACAATAATGATAATAAGGGCACGGGGAAGGCGTATATGATGACGGTTAGCGAAGAGGAGGCTCGTAGCGATGTTGTCACGGGTACTTTCTCTATCAACTCAATTCCCGTTAAAGTCTTGTTCGATTCTGGAGCATTTTGGTCTTTTATTGCCCCCACAACTATTAGAACTCTAGCACTGGTTGAGTCCGCGTCAATTTCTATGCCTATAGTCATTCCGTCTGGGGATACTGTTAATTGCTCTAAGAAATTCCTTAATGTCTCACTGAAAATAGGGGAGGGCTTCTTTCCTTCCGATTTAATAGAGTTTAAGGTCTGGTTACCATCAGTTGAGGATTACTGACCAAGATATACCTGAAACTGCCTTCAGGACTAGGTATGGAAACTATGAGTTTACCGTCATGCCTTTTGGGTTAACCAATGCAACTGCTGTTTTCATGGACCTTATGAATAGGATTTTTCGACCCTACCTATATAAATTTGTAGTCGTGTTCATAGACGATATATTGATCTATTCAAGGAGCAAGGAGGAGCATGAGGGACATTTAAGGCTTATTTTATAGACACTTAGGGAGAACTAATTGTATGCAAAGTTTTAAACATGTTATTCGATTGCATTAAAGTACCCGGAGCTCTTTCAAGGGGTAGGCGAGTTACGGGGACGTAACTTTTCTTTTAAGAGGGGAAGAATGCGATAGAATTTCGCGCTTCTACCCTAAAGTTTGCTAAAGTATGTTAATTATGTTATTTATGTGTATTTATCGCTTATGTGACTTACGAAAATTAGAAACACTTGTGAAATATTGGGACTTAGAAGTGCAAAAGATCGTCGTTAAGATTGGCTACCTCAAAGTTTTGGGACGAAACTTCCTTTAAGGGGGGAAGCCTGTAATACTCCGTATTTTTGGAGTTATTTGGCTATAAATAAGAAAATATAAAGTAAAAGTGAAAATAAATTATAGTATAGTTTAGGTAAGCCTACAGTTATAATTCAAATATACAGTTATAATTTAAATATACAACCTACCTTGGTACCTAGTTATATTTTAATTCGGTTTTGTTAAGTAAATCAGAAGTCGATTTGGAAACGAATCCTAATAAACTAAGGTTTCTCATGCTATAAATAGGGAAAAGAAAAAAAAAAGAGAAAACATAATACAAACCCTATACTCGTAGTTTTTTATTCTCAAAGATTTTTCTCTCTCCTCCTTCCTTCTCCTCCCACGTTTCTTCTTCCCCCCTTGGTCCTCCACTTCTTTCGTCGGTCCTACGGATTCGTCGAGGCACGGTTGCTCGTCGCGAGGAACTCGAGCGCATGCGGTGGTCGTCGGCGGAACTAGAGCGCAAGGCGATGCCGGAGTTCGGTCTCGTTCGCGGCGGGGGTTCACGAGCGTTGGGGTTCGCGAAGTGTGGGTCGAGCCGTTTGGTTGTTCGAGTGCGTCGTGGGCTCGTGCGAACCGGTGGTGGTTGCCGGAGTTTGGTCGCGCGTCCGCCTGGTGGTTGGTGGTCGTCGGTGGCTGCGGTATGCTTTTTAAAAAAAAAAAAAAAAAAACTCTCTTTTCTTATTTAAATTAAGTTATATAATCTGATTTTTGGTTATTCTTTGAGTATCTTTGATTAAATTTGATGACTTTAAACAAGGCATAATATATAAACAAAAATCGAGATTTAGAATTATGTATATAGTTCTTATGATAATTATATTTCTCAATCCTGTTTTTATCATCCTTATGTATATGGGTTTAAGTTGTGACTTTAAATAAAAGTATATTATGAACTAAACAAAATCAGATTTATTACACATATTACTAATTATTACTTTGGTTTAGTTCTTCAAATCTGATTTTGTAGTTCTTATATGGGTATTTAGTTAAGTTTTGGTATTGCAAACAAAGTAGTGTAAAAGTCAAACAAAAATCAGATTTATAAGCACCTCATTAGTAAGTAATAAATATGTTAGTTCAATAAAGTTTATAAAAGAAAAGCCTAACCAACGGAAACGTTTATTGTATTCGATTAGGTCCCAATTTCATAAGTGGAACGTTTAATTAATCCGCGAAGATTCTTCGTTACAAGGTACGTACGCGTACCAGTTCAGTTGCAATTACTAGTATCATGTTAGGTTGTGATTTATTCTATTGGAACCTAGAATCATGATAGGGAACGATTGTATGATTGTGATTGATGAGATTGTTTGGTAACATGAAATCAATTGGAAATCTGTATGTATTTCCTTGTTGTATGACTTGTGAGTTGGAATGAGTTATTATTGGAATGCGAAATTCTATCGTATCATAAGCATGAAAGTTTTGGATTTGTATTCTTTGATCCATGGTGTAACAAGGATGTTACAAGAAGTAAAGATTTGAGTATTGTATCTAAGAAGGAATGTTAAGTGATTATATATTTAATGTGGTATGAATGTACAATACTAAGAAAGGATTTTGGCAATAAACTTGTAGTTGGACTCCCTACAAGTGATGAACAATGGGGGAGTGTGGGACTTGTTCTACACTCCTACGCGGCCTACTTGTGACGACAGTAGTGTCCTTATAAATTTTGATAACTCAAGTAGGCGGAAGGTTCCGTACGATCTTGGGGGTATGCATACTAAGGTGATGGGTGTGGAACGGAACAAAACCGTATTTACATTTCATCTAATAGACCAAGTTGTCTATTAAGGATTAAGTAGCCCGTATGATTCTAGAAAGATGACGGTGCCCGTTCGATGCCAAATAAATTGTAAAAACGGAATTTAATGTTTTTGTAGCATCATGTCTAGGAATGGTTTTTGTTATTCTGATTATGCTTAGTGTATTATTTAACTGATTATGTGCGTACTCAGCATAGCTGATTGTTTGTTATTTGTATTGTTTGTTGACCTGTGATGAACCATTGATGTTTCAATGGGGAGCAGATTAGGTATGCTGGTGATGCTGCATGAGTTTGGGCATAACGGGGGATATTCACTGGTTTATAAACTTTTAAAGTGTTTTGGTTGAATATTCTAGAGTTTGTTTATGATTCACTTAATTAATGGTTTAAATAAAAGGGGTCAATGGTGATTCCCGAGTTGTAGTTAAGTTAACATTTTATTTCCGCTGCAATTTAGTTTTCATAGTAGAGAGTAAGTTAGTGTTTTAATTCAATAAGCCTTGCGTTTCACCGCGGCGGTAACACTCCCAAAGTCGATGCAACGTAGTTTAGACGTGTATGGATTTTGGGGGTGTTACATTCCACTTGTTCAACTTCTTCTTCATACGTTGCTTCAACTATAAATCTGCTAAGGCCTAGGCTTTGATGGTGGTTCTTAGTTTGAACTCTAACTCAGACTCTGATAACTCAATGGCCCATTTCTAAAGCATGCCTGATGAGTCCAACTTATATAAAGCCTTTTCCAAAAGGTGATTCGCCAAAACTTGTACTGAGTGCGCGTCAAAGTAGCGCCTTAGTTTTCTGGCCACAATTAAAGTAGCATACGCCAACTTTTCAATGACTTGATATCTTTGCTTCTCTGGATTCAAGGGCATGACTGATGAAATATACTAGTGACTGTTTATTTTTCTTTCTGGACAAGGAGCATTGTTGCTACTATTCTCGGCGTGGCTGACAAGTACAACTGTAACTTGTCTTGTGGTAGAGGTCTGGTAATGGTAGGTAGCTTACTTAGATGGTCTTTCACCATGACGAAAGCCTGTGTTTGCTCTTCCCCCCATTCAAATATTTTGTTTCCCCTCAAGACTTTGAAGAACAGCAACGCCTTATCAACTGAAATAGAGATGAACCTGGCCAATGCCGCCATTCTCCCCGTTAACCTCTGTATGTCTCTCACGTTCTTGGGTCCTGTCAGATCAATTATGGCCTTGATCTTATCCGGGTTGGCGTTGTCGACTAGCTTCTGATAAGTCACTCCGACATTTTTTAATCCGAATGGCATGGCTTTGTAACAATAGACTCGGACATCTGTAACAAGTGTTTGTCTTCTTTCTATCTCCTTTGAACAAACTTATTTGATGATATCCACAATAGGCATCCATGAAGCTTAACATGATGTAACCACTTGTTGAATCTATAAGCTGGTCAATTCTTGGCAAAGGGTAACAATCTTTTGGGCAAGCTCTATTGAGATCAGTAAAATCAACATACCTCCTCCACTGACCATTTGCTTTTTTCAACATAAGCATATTTGCCAACCATGTCGGATAATCACACGGTTCAATGAAAACCGCTGCTAAGAGCTTGTCGATTTCTTCCTTGATGGCTTTGTTATTTTCTGCCGAGAACATTCTCTTCTTTTGCTTCATTGGCCTTATTGATTAGTCAACATTCAAGTGGTGTACCATGACGTCGGGATCTATACCCGACATCTCATCGATCGAAAATGCAAACACATCTGCGTTTTCTCTCAGTAGGATGATCAGATTATCCTTAATGTCAGGGTCCATGTTGATAAGTGCGTTTCTAACGCATTTTACGGACACTTTTAAATTTATTTTGATCCTCTTTCTCCCCTTTCTTCCCTCTTTCTTCTCCATTTCTTCTTCTATTTCATTCACTTGATCATTCTTGATCATAGTGACACTTTGCTAGATTTTCGATCAATTTTGACCGGATTTCTAGTACATTTGCTTTCACCGTGCTTTGCCGTGTTTTGATTGTAGGTTTGACAATTTCTCAGGTTGCAAGTTGGAAGAGACGGCATAAGGCGATAATTTTGTCAAGCTTGACCATACTAAAAGAGAAGAAAATAGGATTTTGGGCAGTAACTGAGGTGCGCCCTTACCACATTGGTGCGCCCGCACCATCCGACAGATTTGTGTCCCTTATGATCAGTAGTTATGGTGCGCCTGCACCAGCTACTGAGGTGCGCCCGCACCACTTACAAAGTTGCTCCTGCACCTTTCGACGAATGGAGTGCTTTGGAGATCAGTAGTGTTGGTGCGCCCGCACAGGCCCATGAAGTGTGCCCGCACCTATGTGGTGCCCCCGCACTGCTCACTTTGGTGCGCCTGCACTGCTCACTTTGGTGCGCCCGCACCATTTATTTCCGTCAAAGATTTGTAAGGCTTCGTGTCTATTAAAACAATAGAATGTTTTATTTCGAGACTATGCTTTTTTTTAGTGATTAGAGAGCTTATTTGGGTTCCATATTAGAGAGAAAAACACATTTGTTTTGTCTTAGATTTCGACTTTAGAGATTTAAGTTGTTTATTTTCTACACACTTAAGGTACTTTTTATTAATCTAATTGCAAGATTTCAGTTTTTATTCATCCATAGCTTTTCATTGTTATTCTCTATTCCTCCATAGTTATAGATCTTAGTGTTATAGTTTCATAATTGCTTATTTCTATTATATTAATCATCTAATAATCATGTTTAGCCCTGGATTAGTTATAAATTTCAGATTTTGGTACTTAGATTCCATGATTAGTGAGTAGTCTCCTATCTAGGGTTAGGATGAAAGTATGAATTAAGGTTTTCATGGATTGTTAATGTAATTGTGGTGATTTAATGAGGATTATGCATTGCTCTTGGTGTTTTGAGACCTTAGGATAGATATTGATCACATTTATGCTTTGGTATTTTGATTACAAATATTCTTCGACTTTTGAACTCTTTTATCATCCCCGTGAATCAACTTAATTTCTAGGCCAAGATATTGGGTAGAAATTAAGAGGGTCCATTTATTAGGGGCTTTCCGTACTTATTGGATCTCTTAATCGATTAACTAAAGACCATTCGAGAGAGGATTTAGTTGATTGATTAAGCGATTATTTTTTAGGACCATTCGAGAGAGGACTCGAGTAATTTAGAGGAAAACTGAACCTTGCATAATTGTCGCCTTTGAATCACAATTGCATTAATGATCATTGTTCCGTTTGATTCATACTAGTAGCCTTAACTCTAGTGTTTTCTCATTGATATTTTAATCCCTTATTTCATTTGCTAGTTTGTTCGATCTTAGTTAGTTGTTAGTTGTCACAAAACCTTTCTAAAACCCCTAAAAACCCCTTCAATTAGGCAATTTAAACTTGTTAGACTTTAGTTAATCCTAATTTCCATGCGAATCGACCCTTGACTTGTTTTTACTATGTTCTTAGTAATTGCTTGTTAGGTGTTATAAATCTTGTTTGCAAAGTGATTTTTGGTGCCTTAACGACACACTAAAAACCTCTTATCACAATGGCGCCGTTGCCGGGGAAATTGTGCTATTGATTGAAGTTTACTTAAGTTTAGTATTGCTTAGTTGATTTCTCTTTTATTTTATTTTTAATTGTGGTTGTTATATGCTAATCCTCCGCTTAGCTTTGTTGTGTTACATGAGAAGAAGAGCTCACGGTTCACCCACTTTGCCTCTAGATCCAGAAATCGACCGTACCTTGCGGAAGCTTTGGAGAAATGTGGAACATTTGTCTTTGGGTTTCGAACCATCTTCACGAGTCTCAAGTACAACAAGTGAAATTGAATCAGATATGGGTGAAGCAAATGCGCAACTCTTTAGGGATTTTGGAAATCCAAATTCCTATGTTTTACAAGGTGATATTCGACTCCCCACCACTTCAGCATTCATCCTCAATACACTCGGATGGTGAAAAGCGGAAAAAATTTGTTGGGGGGGGTGGGATGAAGATCCTCTTGACCATCATGATAGGTTTCTTGAGATCTGTTCTATGATAACAACAAATGGCGTCTCCCCAAACTACATTAAGATGCATCTTTTCCGGTCTTCTCTTACCAGAAAGGCAAAATCATGGCTTAAGAGCTTACCTGCTAATTCCCTCACTACTTGGGATGAAGTAACATTGGCTTTTTTGAAGAAATATTTTCCAGAGTGGAAAACAGCAGACATAAGGAGGAAAATCTCCTCATTTGAGCAAGAGAACGATGAGACACTTGCAGAAGCTTCGGAAGGGTTCAAAGAGATGATATGTTCATGCCCTCAAAATGAGTTCAATAAAAATCTACTCATGCGGTTCTTCTATGATGGCATTGATCCTACGTCACGTGTCAACCTTGATGTCGAAACGGAAGGTCAACTTTTAAAGATCCCGCAATACCAGCTTGAGTCTATAATTGAAGAGGTGATTAAGAACTATTCATGGGGTGGAAGAAGAAGAGGTGCTCAACCTAAGAAGAGTGGTAAGTTTGAATTGGATCCCATGGATCAAATTCAAGCTAAGATGGACCAGCTTGACAAGAAGCTCTCCAAGATCAACCTCCATCATCTAATCCATCACAAGTAAGTCATTTTTCTTATGATATTTGTGGAGGTACTAACTATGATACTTCTTATTATGAAGGTACAAATTCGGAGCATGTGGCAGCGATAAATTCAAGAGGAGATGGTTATCAAGGAAACCAAGGGTGTAGAAGCAGGCAACAAGGAGGTTGGAAACAACCTCAACAAGGCTACAATCAAGGCTTCAACCAACCTCAACAAGGATGGAATCAACCTCAACAAGGGTACAACCAAGCTCAAAACCAAGGGTATGTGCAAGGGTATAACCAAAACTACAACCAAGGTGGTTCATCCTCACAGGGGTCCATTGTCTACCAAACTTTACACCAAAGAGGTAATTTCCAAAAGTCTCCTCCTAATCCTCCATTCCCCAAAAAAAATCCAGAACCTACTTGTAGACGTGTTTTTTATTTCGCTTACGCGGTGTGAGCGCGTATTTGACTACCCCATTGTTAAGGTTTTATTGAATACGTTTTCGAAGTCACCAACAAGTCTTTTATAGGAAAACATATAAACCTAATTGGATATTGAAAACTGTAGGGACATCTTAGGGACTTATCCAATGTAGATTTCCCCGTCTTGACTACATAGATGGTCATTGAACTAAAAATTGAGTTCGGGGGTGAGGGTACGAATATGGTCATAGTGAACCAAGTTCGCCCATTGCTGGCCTTTACTAAATATCAATTCATATCATAGTTTTATGCAAAAGAATAACCATATAACGTTTTAAGCACCCTAAAAATATTAGTCTAAATTGGTTCAGGAAACACATAAAAGACTATTTTTTAGTGACAAGTTATTAAGCAATAATATTACAAGGTACCTAGCAGGTTGTCCAAATTATCTGAATTAGTTAGAACAGTTCTTTAGGTCTTGTTTATCAATAATAACACGTGGGTGATTGATGATTGGTTTATATACTTGGATTTTGATTAGTTTTTAATATCATTTATGTTAGCTTTTAGACTAGATTAGGCTAAATTTCTTTATTTTCCTTCTTTTTGTGCAATACTTCCTCCTTTGTGCTTTTTCTTTGGGTGCTTAGTTTTATTTCAGGATTTGGAGCATCTTCGGAGGACCTTTGTATAATCCCGAGGCAAAGCATTGAGGAAATAAAGCACCAATGGGCCCGAAAGAAGAGAAGAAGGAGAGAAGAGTGCTGACCCGAGGGCGCGGGTCACCTGACCCGCCCGGATCAGCCCAACCAGCATCACATTTGGTTCCTGGCGGGTCCACTAACTCGAGGGCTCGGGCTCACAGACCCGCTCGGGTCAGATAGTTTGAGATGCCCAGTTTGGGTCCTGCTTAATGGACCCGCCCCGTTCGGGGTATTTTCCGAAAATGTTTTTCGACTTTAATGCTTTTGTACGGGGGCTTTTATGTAATTAACTCTATTTTATTTTTAGGACTATATAAGAGGGACTCCTCTTATTTTAGGTTAAGCAATTTTATTTTCAGATTAGAGAGATTAATTCTTGTTTAACATTCAAACTTTAGAACCCTATGAAAGAGAAAGTTGAGGTTGGAAGCTTTTGAACTCCATTTTCACCATTTATGCAAGCTTAAAAGTTGGTAATTTCTTGTTTATTTCTTCTTTTCTTTCCTTAATCTTGTTTATTGTCATTGTTTTGTTGATTAGATCTTGTTTATTAGTTGTTGATTTCCTTCCTTTCTCTTTCCTCCATGGTTATGGTGATGAAGTTATTTCAAGCTTTGTGTTGCTTTATTTCCATGATGTGTGAGTAGTTTTATTACTAGGGGAAGTGATGTAGCCTTCATTTACTCTTTGGATCCTAAATCTAGGTTAGAGGTTAACTTTTGGGGTTAAATTTGTTGATCAAACTTGCTTTACTTGGTTTGTTGGGTGCTTGATCACCACTTGACTTGCATATTTGGAATTTCTAGTGAAAGATTGAGAGATGAAGCTAGGAATAAACTAAGTTTGGTTGCTAGACTAGGATCTCCAAGTAAATAGGTATTTCCTAGTTTAGGGAAGCTTGATTAATCATGTTGTGCTTGATTTGGCTAGATTAGTTGCTCATGCCATGAGAATAGGTCATGAGTGACTAATCAAGCTCCTCTAATTAGCTCGAGAGAGTAATTAGAGTTCCCAATTGCATGATTTTTTCCCTTGTGATCCCCCATTTGTTTCCCCTTGGCTTTGATGATTGGATTCTTTGTTTGAGTGTTGGTGAATCCCCTAATCCCCTAGTTTCTTTACCCTTGTTTTATCTCCTTTACTTGTCTTGATTGATTTAATTTGTCGATTTCCTAGTTTATTTAGACTTTAGAATCATTGCTAAACTTTCAAAAAACCCTAAAAATTGATTTTGCTCATCATAATTAGCTAATTAACCTTTGATTAACCCTACTTCCTTGTGGATTCGACCCTATACTTACCCTATATTGGGTAGTTTAGGTTATATTTGGCGAGTGTACAACGACCCGCCAAATTTTGGCGCCGTTGCCGGGGAGGTAGCGGTTAACATTAGCTAATTGGTTAATTTTGAGACTAAATTGTCTTTTTCTTTATTTTGGTGTGTTTACCTCTTGGTTGTTTTTACTAATATTCTTCTTAGCTTTGTTGGTTGCATGTCAAGAAGAATGAGGGGCGATCCAACCGTCCCCATCGATCATAACCTTCAAAATACAGTGAGGCAATTAAGGAGAATCTTTAGGGAACCCACGGTCCAACCATCGATCGTTGAACAACCGGGTTTTGAACAACCGAGTTTTGAACAAGAGTCGTCTATCTCCACTATTTCTAGCACTATGGGGATGATGCTCCTAGAGCATTACGAGATTTTGGGCATCCCGAGGCATTTGAACTCAAAAGTGGTATTCGCCGCCCAACTACTACCGCCAACTTCGAATTTTCTCCGCATTTGATTCGCATGATCAAACAAGAGCCCTATGGGGGTATGACTCATGAGTGCCCTCTTGAGCATTTGGCTAATTTCTCAGAGCTATGTGCCACGGTGAAGCAAAACAATGTGAGTCAAGAGTTTGTGAGGCTCAACCTATTTCACTTCTCTCTTGTGGGCAAGGCTAAGAAATGGTTGCAATCCATTCCGGAAGACTCTTTGACAACTTGGGCACAAGTAGGGATGGGCATGGGTCCAGGACCCTACCCGGACCCTACTGGACCCGACCCTAATTTAAGGGTATGGGTCCAACTTTTTCAGACCCTAAGGGTCCGGGTCCGGGTCCAAGTGATTTTTTTAGGGTCCGGATCTTGATATTCTGGACCCAGACCCGACCCTTAAACCCTAAAAATATTAAATTTATAAGTTTTACCTTTTTATTAAAAAAATCTGATTTCCTAAAGTACTTAAACTAAAACACATCATTCACCCTTTGAAAACCTATTTCAAAATTTCCTAATTCCAATTCACAGTTCACCACCACTCATCATAGAAAGTGGCTTAAACAACCTATTCTCCAGTGCTTTGTGATTGTGAGTTTGTGACTCATTAAGGTCACTTTAATATATGATCTGTATATATAATCCAATTGCATTTTATGATGCCTGTTTGTACAATATAATACTTCTAACCCCCCCCCAAATTATCTTTCTCTCCCGAACCAAAGTCTGCAATTGCAGATCAATTCATTTTTGTGGAAAGATATTTAGAGTTCTTTAGATTTGTGGCTCTTGAAATTCAATTCTTCAAATCAAGTTTTCGAGTATTCTACAATTGCAGACTTCACCTTTCCATTTAATTCGTTTTTCAGATTGGGACTTTCATTACGCAAATATTTTTGCAGTACCACTATGTTGAGTCAAATCAGTTGTTCGCTTAAAATAGTGTGACGCAAACTTTCTCTCTCCTCCGCAACATACTATACCAATTCTAGTGAGAGAAACTAGAGAGAGAAAACTAGGCTTGGACCCTAGACCCTACATACCCTAAGGGTCTGGGTCCGGGTCTAATTTTCCCATACCCTTAGGGTCCGGGTCCGTAAAAAAATTTAGGGCCCGGGTCTAGGGTCCAGATGGACTCGACCTAGACCCGACCCTTGCCCATCCCTAGGCACAAGTGACCGCGACTCTTGTGGATGAATTCTATTCTCAAGAGAAGACCTCCGAAGCTAGGAGGAAGATAACTAATTTGTCCCAAGAGGAGTATGAGACATTATATGAAGCTTGGGATAGGTTCAAGGATCTCCGAAGATCTTGTCCTCACCATGGTTATAGTCAATGGATGCTTATGCAAAGCTTCTATAATGGTCTTCTTCCTATGACTCGTGCAAGCCTTGATTCGGGTGCGGGAGGCCAACTAACAAAGCTTCTGGTTGACAATATTGAGCCTACAATTGAAGAGGTAGTAAGACACTACTTTTGGGGGAATTCTACTAGAACCGCAAGAAAGAAGAATGCAAGCAAATGCAAGTATGATCTTGATGCCATTGACCACATTAATGCAAAACTTGATACCCTTGCAAAGAAGTTGGAAAAGGTAAGCTTGGCATCTCCTAGCCAAGGCACTTCTCAAGCTTTTTCTTGTGAGATTTGTGGTGGGTCGGACCATGCTAGCTCTTATTGTGGTGGGTCTATGGACCATGTTGCATGGGTGAATTCTAGGGGTGAGGAAAATCCTAACTTCAACAACCAAGGAAGATGGAATAACAATGCGAGTGGTGGATGGAAGAACCCTAAACCACCCCAACCTTACCAAGCCTCAAATAGACCACCCGGGTTCCATAACCCCCAACAAGCATTCACACAACCACACCCTAGATCTCCCTTTGAACCAAACCAACCAAAACAATCTTCCGTCGAATCCACTCTCTAACTCTTCCTAGCCCAACAAACAAAAACCAATGCTGATAATGATAGGAAGTTTGGAAAGATAAACACTTCTCTCCAACAAATGAATGCTCACAACAAGATTACTAAGACACAACTTACTCAAGTGGCTCAACAAGTGAGCAACAACTCCTCAAACTCTTCTACCCAACTTTCTAGCCAACCCATCATTCGAGAGCAAGCTAAAGCCATCACTTTGAGATCCGGGACTCACTATGAGGGTCCTAAGATGCCCACACTTGATAATGTTAGCCCCTCAAATGATAGTGAGAATGTGGATAGTAGAGTTGATAAAGAGGTTGAAAATGTCATTGTGGAAGACATTCACGAGGATGGGACTCCTGTAGTTGTTGAACCCGAAACATCAAGCAAAGAGCCTCCTCCAATGAAGAGATACACTCCTCCGATTCCATATCCTCAAAGGTTAGCAAAGAAGCACTTCAATGACAAATTTGTTAAGTTTCTTGAGGTCATGAAAGGTTTACAAGTCCATATTTCATTTCTCCAAGCTATGGCTCAAATGCCCACCTATGCCAAGTTTCTAAAGGAACTTCTTTCTAACAAGTCCAAACTTGAAGAAAGTTCCACCATTGCCCTCACCGTCAAAGTTAGTGCGGTCCTCCAAAACAAGCTCCCCAAAAAGCTTGAAGATCAAGGGTCCTTCTCCATACCCTTGAGAATCAGAGATTTGGAGCCAAAGAGAGCATTGACCGATCTTGGGGCTAGTGTTAGCCTAATGCAACTCTCCACTGCAAAGAAGCTCAACTTTGAGCTTAAACCCACAAGAAGAGTGATACAACTAGCGGACCACTCGGTTAAAGTGCCCGTTGGAGAATTGGAAGATGTCCCGGTGCAAGTTGGGAGAGTCTTCATTCCTTGTGACTCCCAAGTACCCCTTATATTGGGAAGGCCTTTCTTGAAAACGATCGGAGTGCTAGTTGACATGAAGAGAGATGTAATGACATTGAGAGTTGGAGATGAGAAGATGGAATTCGCTTTCAACAAGAGCATGAAAGCTCCTATTATGGAAGAAGTACATCGGATCAATACCCTTGAGCAAGAAGTGCTAAGCCTAAGGGCTTTGGTTGAAGCAAGGGATCCTCTTGAAGATGTGCTCCTAGGAGAAGAACAAGAAAAGAAGGGTGAAGCTTGGCACCTCAAGCAAGCTATGGACAAAGCACCAATCTACCAACCTACTCATGCAAGCTTCGTGGTTTTGGAGGCTTCATTAGAAAAAGAGGAGAGGACTACGCCTCCTCCTACATGTGAGTTAAAACCCCTCCCCCCTTCTTTGAAGTATGTTTTTCTTGGATATAATGAGACTTACCCCGTGATTGTCAATTCTACACTCAATGGTCCTTCTCTTGACAAACTTCTTTGTGTTCTAAAACAACATCGAAGTGCCATTTATACAATTGATGATCTCAAGGTCTAAGTCCCACCTTGTGTATGCATCAAATTCATTTGGATGATGGTCAAACCTTCTCTATTGAGCCTCAAAGAAGGCTAAATACTAACATGAAAGAAGTGGTAAAAAAGGAAGTTTTGAAACTCCTTGAGGTGGGGATAATCTACCCTATCTCGGATAGTAGGTGGGTTAGTCCCGTCCAAGTTGTCCCAAAAAAGGGAGGAATGACCGTCATTAAGAATGACGAAGGTGAACTTATCTCCACAAGATCGGTCACCGGGTGGCGAATGTGTATTGATTATCGTAAGTTGAATAAAGCCACCCGGAAAAACCATTTCACCATCCCTTTTATTGACCAAATGCTTGAAAGATTGGCGGGTCATGCCCATTTTTGCTTTTTGGATGGTTATTCGGGGTTCTTTCAAATCCCCATTCACCTCGATGACCAAGAGAAGACAACATTCACATGTCCATTTGGCACCTTCGCTTATCAAATGATGCCATTTGGATTGTGTAATGCTCCTTCCACTTTCCAAAGGTGTATGACCGCCATTTTTTCGGACATGCTTGAATCAACCATAAAATTTTTCATGGATGACTTCTCCGTGGTAGGTTCCTCCTTTGACGTTTGTCTCTCCAACCTTCAAAAGGTTTTGGAGAGATGTCAAAAGATGAACCTCGTTCTTAATTGGGAAAAATGTCATTTTATGGTTGAAGATGGCATAGTCCTGGGTCATAAAATCTCTCAAAAAGGGATTGAGGTTGATAGGGCTAAAATTGAGGTTATTGAGAAATTACCTCCCCCAACTTCGGTGAAGGGAGTGAGATCTTTTCTTGGGCATGCGGGCTTTTATCGCCGTTTAATCAAAGATTTGTCAAAAATCTCAAAGCCCCTATCTAATTTTTTTCAAAAAGACATTGAATCTAAATTTGACTAAGATTGCATGCATGCTTTTGAAACTCTAAAAAAGACCCTAATTTCCGCTCCCATAGTGCAAGTTCCAGTTTGGAGCTTGCCTTTTGAAGCTAGTGATAGCGGAGTGGGAGCCGTTTTAGGACAAAGAAAAGAAGGGAAGCTCCATGTGATCTACTATGCAAGCAAGACACTTGATTCAGCTCAAAGGAACTATGCCACCACGAAGAAGGAACTACTAGCAATTGTATTTGCTTTTGACAAGTTCCGGTCATACCTTGTGTGCTCCAAGGTGGTGGTGTATACGGATCATGCGGCTATCAAGTATCTCATGGCCAAGAAGGATGCCAAACCTCGGTTGATTAGGTGGATCCTTCTCCTTTAAGAGTTTGATATTGAGATCAAAGACAAGAAGGGCACCGAAAATTCGGTTGCCGACCACCTTTCTCGCCTTCCTATGGTTGTTTCACAAGGTTTGGAACCTCCCATCAGTGACTCTCACCAAGATGATTTCCTCTATGCCGTGAAGGCCATGTATGCTCCTTGGTTCTCGGATTTTGCTTATTTTCATGCTAGTGGAGTCATGCCGGATGACCTTAACTACCAACAAAAGCGAAGGTTCATGCATGAGGCCAAGCACTATGTATGGGAGGACCCATACTTGTTCAAGAGGGGGGTGGATGGTATTTATCGGAGGTGTCTACCGGATGATGAGATTGAGGATATAATAGGGATGTACCATTCATCCCCATGTGGTGGTCATATGGGAGCCGACAAGACCGTGGCAAAGATTTTGCAATGTGGATTGTTTTGGCCAAGCATGTTCAAGGATGTTTGGGGATTTGTCAAGGCTTGTGATCAGTGCCAAAGAGTTGACAATATCTCAAAGAGGCATGAACTACCCCTCACAAGCATCTTGGAGTTGGAAATTTTTAATGTTTGGGGGATAGATTGCATGGGTCCTAAACCCTCCTCCCTTGGTAACCGCTACATCTTGGTAGCGGATGATTATGTTTCTAAATGGGTTGAAGCAATCGCCTCCCCTACAAATGATGCCAAGGTAGTTGTCAAGCTATTTAAGAAGGTGATCTTTCCCCGTTTCGGAGTTCCAAGAGTCATTATTAGTGATAGGGGATCACACTTCACGAAGAAATCATTCAAAGCCCTTCTTGCTAAGTATGGGGTGCATCACAAAATGGGTCTCTCTTACCACCCCCAATCTAATGGTCAAGCGGAGATATCTAATAGAGAGGTCAAGCTTATTTTGGAGAACACGGTGAACCGATCTCGGAAGGATTGGTCTTCCAAGTTGGATGATGCATTGTGGGCCTACCGCACGGCCTACAAAACCCCTATTGGCATGACACCATACAAGCTTATATATGGGAAATCGTGTCATTTTCCCGTGGAATTGGAGCATAAAGCTTATTGGACCATCAAGGCTTTAAATTTTGACCTTTAAGTTTCGGGTGAAAGAAGGATGCTTGATATTCATGAGCTTGAGGAGCTTAGGAGGGATGCTTATGAGAGTGCCCGGGTGTACAAAGAGAGAACAAAGGCTTGGCATGATCAATGGATCATGAGAAGAGAGTTCAAGGTTGGTGACAAGGTCCTTTTGTTCAATTCAAGGTTGAGATTGTTTCCGGAAAAGCTCGAATCAAGGTGGAGTGGTCCATTCACCGTGTAACAAATATTCCCGCATGGTGCGGTTGAGATTTGTAATGATGCTGAGGGGTGTTTCAAGGTGAACGGGCAAAGACTCAAGATCTATTATGCACCTATTCAAGAATCATAATCTATTGCTCTTGAGGACTACTCTCTTCTCGAAGATTGAAGACATATCTTAGTCAAGCTAATGACTTCAAACAAGCACTTAGCGGGAAGCAAGCCATTTTTCCCACTTACCTCTATTTCTTTCTTTTCTTTTTGGTTTTGATTCACTTGGAATGATGTCTTTTCACATATTATAGTGACTTTTGAATTACTTGTTGTGGTGATTTTGTCATTTGTGCATGTTTAGGATTGATTTGGAGCAAAGAGAGGCGAGAAGAAGAAGAAAAAAAAGGGACAAACAAGCTGACCTGAGCGCCCGGGTGCGTGGACCCGCCCGGGTCGCTCTTGACTCGAAAAAAATTGCAAGCTGATCAACGGACCCGCCCGAGTCGGCACACAACCCACACGGGTTGCTCGACCCGAGCGCTCGGGTGTGGTGACCCGCCCAGGTCGTTTGTGTGAAATGAAAAAAACAACAGCAGCGTGGCTCGACCCGAGGGCTCGGGTGTGAGGACCCTCCCGGGTCGAGTGAGCAGTTTGTAAAATCCCCTTACCCAAGCCATTTTTTTTTCTAAATCCTTCACTCTTTCTTCATCTTCAACCCCTCATCTCTCTCAAACCCTCTTCAACTCAAACCCTAACTTCCTAAAACTCACTCAAATCACTCATCTCGCCACTCAAAAACATGAAATCCCTCACAAATCTTCATCCTCATCAACTTTCTTCCATAAATTTCAACTTTTTCTTCATCAAAAACCCCATTTCCACCATTCCTCACCATTTCCTCTCTCCCCAAAAATTTTACCATAACTCTCGAATTCATCCTTTTCCACTCAAATTTCTTCACAAATTCTTCCTAAAACATCATTCCCCTTCCATTTCTCTCATAAAAAACTCAAAAACACACAAATTTTTTTTCCACTTTTTCCCACCCACCACACCTAGTTACGGGATTTCCATTTGTTGAACAACAAGAAGTTCAAAGCATGGAGAGGAGGCAATCAAAGCGGAGTAGACAAGCGGGAGAAGTTAGCTCAAGCCGACAGGTGGAGGAAAACGTCTCGGGGCTTAATGCCCCCGGTGAGTTTCGTGATCCCGATTTTCCTTTCCTTAAATTTGATGGTTTAGAGCATTTCACTAGATTTCAAGCCCTTAAGGCTAAAGAATTTACCCCCACCCGCTTTATTGATGAATCTATATTATCATTATGGGGAACTAGCCTTATATGCACGCGATGCGTGCGAAATCATTGTTGGAATTTTAATTAGTTGCATAATTACATCTAGTATTAATTTTTAGAAAAATTATTTTTTATGGTAATTGATGATTGTTTTTGGTGGTGAGGGGTTTAGGGCCTATTCTCTTCGGCATAAAACAACTGAACTGAATTGAACTGAACTGAACTGAATTGAACTGAACTGAACTGATTGCAACTGAACTGAACTAAATTGAACTAAACTGAACTGAACTTAATTAAATTATAACTAATAATAATGATAATAATTTAGGAACTGAACTGAATTGAACTGAACTGAACTTAACTGATTGGAACTGAACTGAACTGAACTGATTGCAACTGAATTGAACTGAACTGAATTGAACTGAAAATAAGCTGGGGAGAACAGACCCGTAGAACTTGTGACTTTCAATTTGTGTGATAGTAGTTTGACCATTAAGTCAACCTCATTGAGTTTCCAAAGTGTCCCAAATCACCCGTCAAATTTCCTTATCTCAAATTGTTTGGCAGCAAAATGCAAAGAAAAAGAAAGAACCATCTTGTGGTGCACTTTTTATTTTATTTTAATGTTTTTGAATATTTGTTGTACAATTTTTTAATTCTATTTTTGGTAATTTGTCGTGCACTTTCTTGTGGTCTCGTCCTTGGAAAGTTATATTTCTACAGCCTGTTTGTATAAATATGTATTTATCAATTGTCATCATATATTATCTGAGAGTTATAACAATCTATATACTCCTCATACCCCAACCCAACTCTCATTACCCATTTCTATACCCCAGCCCAACTCTCATCTCCCAGTCCAAGTCTCATATCAATGATGCTGAGCAAGCAAGGTTATACCAATTTGCTCAACAAAATTCATATGCCTCTCTTTCCCCTTAGTTCTTACTTCGACCACCAGTATACCAAAAAAAAACCACCTTCCTCTATAACATCCCCAATTCATCCACCCTAATTAGTTTCGTCGGCAGCCGCAACTCTTGCCGATCATATTGTTACTCACCCCTCCAACCCTCCAACTCTCGCCGACCATATTGTTACTCACCCCTCCAACCCTCCAACTCTCTATCTCTCTTCAACCCGTTTTCTCTTTGCTCCACCGCCACCACCGGTGCTCCTCCCTCTCCCTTCGACTGATACATTCAGCCACCACTACAACCACATTCCCCCACCTTCCACAACCATCAGGACCTCATCACCCCCACCAGAAAAAAAAAATTCCCATCCCTCCAAAACCCGAAAGATGTGAAACTCTCAAACCCAATTACCATTAATTGTTTTTTGTCAGCAAAAATGTAATTCAATTATGCGAGATCTTTTACAGGTAATTGCAATGGCGCGTTTTATATTTTCTTAGAGTTTGAAGATTTTTTGGAGAATCAATTCTTATACTTTTTTTCTTATATAAACAAAATTTACTTTACTAATTAAGAATGTCATGATGCAAATTTAATTGAAGTTTAAGTTTTGAAACTTAAGCATTGTAAGTAGTAACATTGAGTATACATTGTGATTTCTTGTTGTAAGAACATACCTTTTTTCTCTTGAGTAAAACTGCAACTGCTTTGCTTTGCTTGCTGCTCTTCAAGGTCTATGGTGGTTCACTCATTCTTGGCTCCATAATTGAAATCACAAAAAATAATATTAGATTTTATATTTATACAGAGAATACGGGGAAATTTTTTTTACTTATGTTCTTTATAATTACCTAATGTTGATTTTCAGTTTTAAATTGCGATGATGCAATGGAAGAGGATGAACAGAGTATATCGAGTGATTGAATATTTTGGAAGAGAAGAAGATGAAGGAATAAATAACTGTCGTGTAGTGCTCCTCTTTGTGTTTGTGTGGTTTTTTGTTTTTATGTTTTTGCTTACTGTATTGGTTAACTGCTTGTAGTGGCAGTTTTTTTTAGTATACGGTAGTGTTTTTTTCTTTTAATTTACTGTTGGGCGTTGAGGGTATTTAAGTAATTAAGGGTGGACACCAAGACCTCAAGAGTTAATATATAGAATAGAGATAAGGGGGGATGTTAGTAATATTGCAAATGATTTACATTTGAGAAAAATGTTAATGATGAGAACGAAAACCCATAAATGCATAACACTCGAATTTCTTAGCTCTTTGGAAATCACCGGAGAGAAACGACTTGCATGCTTAATTGGAGCCGAAGCCGTTCTTCATTTCAGGTTAGGGAATGTTGCTCGTTCTATGGCTATTTTGCGGAAATTTTTGATTTAAAAATTAAATCGAGCACCACTCCCTCACCTTCTTTCAACCTTTATGATTGTTGGTGTAAGATAAGTGGGTCAGAAAGTTATGAAACCAAAAACGCGAATGACTCACTCATCCACCAATCGGCTCTCCGGTACTTCCGTAAGTTTTTGGGGAATACTATTTTTGGAAGGAAGGATAACTCAAAAGTAAGTCAGTCTGAACTTATGATCATAGGTTCTTACCTATGGAGACATAAGAAGCTAAACATACCTTTGATGTTTGCCCATCACCTCCAAAGGATAGGCACCCCAAAGACTCACGGACGTGGGTCGATTGTTGTGGGTCGTTTAATTACCGCCATTGCTGAGCACTTTAGAGTTCGCCATTGGACCTCCGAGGTCCAAGGGCCGAACCTCATAAACCAACAACACCTACAAGATGCGCGTTGGTTTACTGTGAATGGAATTCATTTTACTTGGAAGATTGGTAAAATGTCTTCCATTCAACTTCCAAACCGCCGCATCACTGAAATAAAAACAGAGCAAGCAAACTATCTCATCCTGGAAGCCGCGGAGGAAAGCACGAATATCCGCACCTACCAAAGGCGGGATCCCCACGAGCTTGCCTCCTCCTCTTCCGCCCCTCCACCTCCTCCTCCCCAACCCCATCCCACCTATGTTCCCGACTATGCCCCTATCTATGCCCATATAGATAGGCTGGTTGATAGTTTCGAACAAAGATTAACCACCTTCCAACAAGAGATGCGAGAGAGTTTTTCCCCCATCTTGCAATTTTTTCATGATAACAACATGGTCCCTCCCAGCACCCCCTACCCCTCTTATATGCAACCCACGCCTCCCCCCGAGGGGGAGGAGGACCTAGACCCATGAGTTGGTCTCTCTCTCCCCACCCCCTCCCCGATTGTTCTTCCTTTTACACCGAGGACAGTATTTGGTTTGGCTTGGGGGGTATTTTCATTGTTTGGGTGATTTCTACTTTTTAGGGTAGATGTTAGGAGATCCTTGTTGCTATTTTTGATTGAATTGTTGCTTGTGATTGTGGTTATGCTTGGTGAATGGGTTAATGTTTGTTAATATGTGTTATGCCATGATTCCATTTTTCTTATTTATTTACTTTCTTAGTTTTTAAGAAAAAGAAAAAAAATCATATACTTTTAAAAACCCAAAAACAATTTTCTTTCCTTTTTCATCTTCTTTCTTTGTTTTAGCTTTCTTTCTTTCCCTTTTCTTTCCTTTCTTATCAATCTTTGTTTTTAGTACTAAAAAAATAAAAGATTTTTTTTTTGAAAAAGAGCAAAAATAACAAAAAATCTAAAAAACAAATAAAAATAAAAGGAAGTTTTAGCTTTAAATAAAGTTTTGATTTTCTTGCCCAAGGAAGATGCTAATTGATGATATTTGTGGATTCCTTACTTTGATTTTGAGTATATATTTAGAGGCTCCTTTTGGAAGAGTGTGAGCTTGGGTTGTGGTGCTTTAGGAGGTGATTAATATTGATTGCATTAGAATCAACCAAAATGAATCCAATGAATGCTCAATTGGATGTCTAGTCATGAATCTTGACTATGTTGCTCATGCTTGGATAATTTTAGCTTCAAATTTGCGGTCCCTAGTGTCCCTAGATATGCTCATCATGTCCCCAAACAAAGCTCTACAAGAAGCTTAGTTTTTACTTCTTTTCGTTTGTAATAAGTGGTACAAAAAGCCACAAGTTCTCATGTTTCTCTTTAGTGAGTAGTTACTCCTCATTTGTATAGCAAAAATTCCCGTAATAAGGGAAAAAGAAAAAGCCAAAAACAGTCAAAAAAGGCGTGAAAAATGAAAAAAAAAGTGAAGAAAAACGAAAAGCAAAAAGAATAGAAGAATTTCAATAAAAGAGATCAATTTGTGGATGCCTCCCACACTTAGTTCTATTTTTCAAAAGTTTTGAGTAAAGTGGAGTCTAAGGCATATTTGTGTATCTAGGAATAGTGGACTAGTGGTTTGAGTTTCTACAACACTTAAAGAGCCCTAAGTCTTTTGGATAGCTAGGTGTTCTCTAATGAGCGAGTAAAAAGTCTAATTAGGTGTCCTATTGCAATCTTGATTAATTTCTTTCTCTACCCATAACCTATTAGTACACTTGGAAATTAGTTGTTTTGAAAGTTGCTCTCTACCCTTGCTTGTGAACCATTTCATTGATAGTTGACTTGGGCATTAATCTCGAGTTTGATTGAATAAATGGTTGACGAAAAACTAGAGTTGTGGGTTTGAAAACTCTTTGGAAACCCTCGCGATATCCCACTCGCCCTCTAGAGCGATCTAGGGGTTTAAAGAGCTTATTGCATGTGCTAAATGCAATCGTGATTCCTACGAAAATGAGTTAGTGTAAATTCTCTATCCTTCCTCCCTTTTTCCTTTTTCTTCCTTTTTCCTTCTTCATTTTGTTTTCAAATAAATTTTCATTCTCCTACTTGTGTGTTTATTCTATTTTGCTTGAGGACAAGCAAGGATCTAGCTTGGGGGAGTTTGATGATTGGTTTATATACTTGGATTTTGATTAGTTTTTAATAGCATTTATGTTAGCTTTTAGACTAGATTAGGCTAAATTTCTTTATTTTCCTTCTTTTTGTGCAATACTTCCTCCTTTGTGCTTTTTCTTTGGTTGCTTGTTTTATTTCAGGATTTGGAGCATCTTTGGAAGACCTTTGCACAATCCCGAGGCAAAGCATTGAAGAAATGGAGCACCAATGGGCCCGAAAGAAGAGAAGAAGGAGAGGATAGTGCTGACCCAAGGGCCCGGGTCAGCCCAGCCAGCATCACATTTGGTTCCTGATTAGTGGATGTGCCCGGGTCTGCTAACCTGAGGGCTCGGGCTCACAGACCCGCCCGGGCCAGATAGTTTAAGATGCCCACTTTGGTTCCTGCTCAGTGGACCCGCCCGGGTCGGGGTATTTTCCGGAAATATTTTTCGACTTTGATGCTTTTGTATGGGGGCTTTTATGTAATGAACTCTTTTTTATTTTTAGGACTATATAAGAGGGACTCCTCTTATTTTAGGTTAAGCAATTTTATTTTCAGATTAGAGAGATTAATTCTTGTTTAACATTCAAACTTTAGAACCCTATGAGAGAGAAAGTTGAGGTTGGAAGCTTTTGAACTCCATTTTCACTATTTATGCAAGCTTAAAAGTTGGTAATTTCTTGTTTATTTCTTCTTTTCTTTCCTTAATCTTGTTTATTGTCATTGTTTTGTTGATTAGATCTTGTTTATTAGTTGTTGATTTCCTTCCTTTCTCTTTCCTCCATGGTTATGGTGATGAAGTTATTTCAAGCTTTGTGTTGCTTTATTTCCATGATGTGTGAGTAGTTTTATTACTAGGGGAAGGGATGTAACCTTCATTTACTCTTTGGATCGTAAATCTAGGTTAGAGGTTAACTTTTGGGGTTAAACTTGTTGATCAAACTTGCTTTACTTGGTTTGTTGGGTGCTTGATCACCACTTGACTTGCATATTTGGAATTTCTAGTGAAGGATTGAGAGATGAAGCTAGGAATAAACTAAGTTTGGTTGCTAGACTAGGATCTCCAAGTAAATAGGTATTTCCTAGTTTAGGGAAGCTTGATTAATCATGTTGTGCTTGATTTGGTTAGATTAGTTGCTCATGCCATGAGAATAGGTCATGAGTGACTAATCAAGCTCCTCTAATTAGCTCGAGAGAGTAATTAGAGTTCCCAATTGCATGATTTTTCCCATTGTGATCCCCCATTTGTTTCCCCTTGGCTTTGATGATTGGATTCTTGGTTTGATTGTTGGTGAATCCCCTAATCCCCTAGTTTCTTTACCCTTGTTTTATCTCCTTTACTTGTCTTGATTGATTTAATTTGTCGATTTCTTAGTTTATTTAGACTTTAGAATCATTGCTAAACTTTCAAAAAACCCCAAAAATTGATTTAGCTAATTGTAATTAGCTAATTAACCCTTGATTAACCCTACTTCCTTGTGGATTCGACCCTATACTTACCCTATATTGGGTAGTTTAGGTTATATTTGACGAGTATACAACGACCCGTCAGTGATTAAAATATGCATAGAACAATCAAAGTAACATGAATATTATATACAAAAATAAGAGGAAAAGAGGTTAGAATGTACAATAAACACGATTATTTAATCAAATATCTACATCATGACAATAAATTATTAGTAACTCCAAGGCAATATAAATAAAGGAATTATTCAAGGATCCTCAGGTGTATACCTGTGCGGTTTAGGCCTAAGAGCGTAACAACCTTCAGGAGGAGCAATCTTGAAACCTAAAGCGCGATGTGATCGAGAACTTGAAAAGGATTAATGAGTTTGATGTGTTTGGAGAATCGAAATATAGTACGTAAGTATTCGGGATTTAGAGTGCTCGAGAAATAAAATTGAACAACCGTCCTTTGATCCGTGAAATCGAGGGGTATTTATAGAAAAAAGGAGAGTGTGCCTCACGTGCCTACTTGTGCCAGGCGCAGGCTTACGTGTCACGCGCAAACACACGTGTCAGGCGCACTTTGGCGCACCTGACGCGGCAAGCCCAATAGAAAACGTACATGTGGTTCGCGTGTTTAAAAAGATAAAAAAGAAAGGTTGTGTGTCGCACAGAGTGGTGCGCCAGGCACAGGACTCTGTGTGACTCACAAATCCACGTGTCAGGCGCAGATTGGCGCTTGACACAGCTTGGTCAATGCGCTGGGAGCACGTGGCGCGCTTGGCGCACCGCCTGCGTCCAGCTCATTTGCCAGGCTTTTTTCCTTAAACGCGTTTTAAAAGATTTTGTTTAGCCCTTTAATAAATCCGGAGATTGACTTTTACGGAATAAAAATCTGATTTCAATTTATTATAATATTTATTAAAAATAATAAATAAACAATTAGGCTTTTAAAATATTTTGTGGGCTGAAATACAGTTAATTGTCATGAACAATTAGTTGGGCTTTGGAATAAGATTTCAAAATACACTTTAAACTTATTTTGGGTTGGCTTTTCGGATTGCTCTTCCATTGCGTTGTGCCAACTAAAAACGCGGTATGTTTCATCATTGGACCCTTAAATGGGGAGACACAATTATGTGCTACACTACCCTATCTCCCGAGCCAACCTCTCTCCAAATTCTCCAACAACTCCAAGCCATGAACCAAATTCTCCAAAGCCATGAGCAAAGGTTTCATGAGCTCCAAACCTATAACAAAATGCTTGAAACCCAAATTGCCCAAGTAGCTGGGAAAAGCCCCTCGACCCCTACAAATCAACTTCTGGGCCAACCTATTCCTAACCCCAACCTTCAGCAAGCCAAAACTATCCATTTGAGGTCGGGAATAAGTTATGATCGAAACCTGGATCTGATACCACTAATAGGATTTACTATGCCGAAATATAACAATTTATACAAATCCTATTCCCAATGCAAGAACGCCCTAAAATACTATAATGAATCTACAGAAAGGGGTGAAGTAATTATAGCTTTGAAGCGTTCCCCATTGATGTTTAAGGACGTTAAATTGAAGTTCCTCTATAAAGGTCCACCACTACAATGTTGATTATACATTGGTTTACTAGAACCTAAAACAAACCCTTTTGTTTTGTATGAATTTTTGTAATACTTTGTGAGAAACTCTTTTCTCATTGCAATAGTGTAGTAAATGTGATGTAGTAAGTCAAACTCTTCTTCCATCCTTATTTATTTTGCTTTGCATACTTATAAAAGGAAGGACTTGATTTCCTTTCAGTTAAGAGGAAATCAATCCATTAATTGATTGACTTTCTCAATCAATTAATTCTTGATATCAATCAATTATCCTATAATTGATTTTAATCCAAAATAGTAAGATATTACTCATAGCTTATTTGTTTTATGGTCAAAAGCACATATAGGTATTATCATATAATATTAATCTAAAAGACTAACTAATCAACGTTGTAGTTTATGTGTGACCCTGTAGGTCCAATATAGTTCAGTAGTAAGTATTAATCATTCATTAATATTACAAGTCAAGATTGGCTTCTAGCAAAGCATCATGACTCCAAACCATACTTGGATTTATATAATTATTTATAACATTGAGTTATGCACTTGATCGTAGGACATACTCCAAACAATCTCCCACTTGTCCTAGAGCAAGTGGTGCTTTACAATTCCTTTGTCTCTTATTGTCATATCTGAACATAAGGTAAGAAAACTTGTCATCCTTATGAAGTCCAAAATATTTCTCAGTCTCCAAGTTCACTTGTCAAACGAATGATTGAATCACAATCTATTCGAGCACGGCCATGCATTTTACAGTCTGAACTCTCCCAGAGGCTCAAAACAACATTCTTGTGTAAAGGAGGACAATTCCATCTTATTTACCCTCTACCCTTCACAAGACTCATAGTAACCTGTACATTGCCTTTATAGTCTCCTTTTACGGCACAACGTTTGACAGTGCCAAAGTGTACTAGTCATCAATGTAAGGAATCAGTGGTAAACTCAAGTCTGAGGAATCAACTCATTTATATTTTAGAGAAACTTATTATGACATTCAGCTCTTAAAGATTTCTCTATGTGGGTAATCCAATGTGTATTCACCAATTCACATTAATATAGACATCCAATGCCCCTATGATCCATGAAACATGATCATCAATCAATCTATAAACTAATCATTATAGATCATTAATGTACCTACTTAATGAACTGATTAGGGACAAGGTGATCAGTTATTTTAGTTCACTTAATAGGGTTCCATGGTTGAGTCCTCGTACTCAACAACCTATACAAAACAACTGATTACTTTGGAAATTTGTTTAATACTAAACCGAACTTAAACAAATATAATTTTTATAAAATAAACATTCAATATTAAGTACAAATATAGGTCATTCTCCAATGTTCCTAATTCCCATAGTTGAAGTATGACTCTCATGTTTCTGCTGAGAAAGTGGCTTAGTTAGCGGATCTGCAACATTGTTATCCGTATGAACTTTACGTATCCTAACATCTCCTCGATCAACCATCTCTCTAATCAGATGAAATCTCCTGAGTACATGTTTGGATTTTTGGTGTGATCTTGGTTCTTTTGCTTGTGCTATAGCTCTAGTGCTATCACAATAAGCATCCAAAGCACTAGCAATACTAGGAATCACTCCTAGTTCAGAAATGAACTTCCTTATATCCAAACAGCTTCTTTTGCTGCTTCAGATGCAGCAATATACTCAGCTTCAGTTGTAGAATCTGCTATGGTGCTCTGCTTAGAACTTTTCCAATTCACTGCTCCGCCGTGTAAGCAAAATATGAATCCCGACTGCGCTCATAAATCATCCTTATCTGTTTGGAAACTAGCATCAGTATAACCTTTTATACATAGCTCATCCTCTCCTCCATACACTCACTAGTGGAGAAAATGCTAAATGACACAAAAGAACCGACCGGTTGGGTCCTAAACCGGATCGGTTAAGTCAACTGTTTTTGCGCGCAAAGGAAAGGGAAAATTAATCGATCCGGTTTGCGACCGAATCGAATCAATTTTTATTAACCGATCCGGTTCAAGTGCACTTGACCGGATCAGTTAATTCACGTTGGTCCAGGAAATGTCGGGCCAATTTTAACCCCATCATCCCACCCCTCTTTTCATCTCTCATTTCCTCACTCCTCCTGTTTTCCTCTTTCCTCCCTCCTCACTCCTTTTCTCGTTTCTCATCCTCGAACCATAAACCAACTCTCCGATCCATTCACCACCATCTCTTAGCCACCACCGTCGAACCCTAAACCATCTTTGCCATCCATTCATCACCATCTCTCATCTCTCACCCTCAAACACCCACGAAAGCCCTGATATTTCGAATTCTTCCATGACTTCGTCTGGGTTTTTATTAACGCGAGGTTGCCGGCGAAAAATTGAGCGACGAAGAAGGCAACGCAACTACCAAGGGAGGACAAGGAAAAGCTAAAGCGTCCAAAATCGATGTATGAACTTTCTCCATTGTTAGGGTTTTTCAAGCTTCTATTATAATGGTTTGTGTTTCTGAAATATCTCACCATCTTTTTCTCTCTCTGTTTAATTGTAATTTCATCTTTTTCTTGATTTTTATTTCTCTTTTTCTGTGTTTTGATGAGACTTTCAAGAGGAGAAATGGAGGTAGCAACAATGTCAATTTCATTCGAATTGCGGAAAATGTTGTCCTAAGGTATTCTGAAAATTAAATTCTCTGTCAATTTTGCTGAATTTTGATGTTTATATCATATTTGTGGTTTTTTATTTGATTATCTATGTCTTTAATTGTTTGTTTCTCTCAACCTTGATTATCTATGTGGGTGTAGTTTGGAAATTAGTAGGCCGGTTATATATTTTTTTCCTTCCGTTTTTCAGAGTTATTAATTTGGCGTATTTTCATATGCATTTTTACACTTTGAAATAAGAGTAAGATATATTTTCATACGCATTTTTACATTTTTATACTCTCTCATACATTTTGTTAATTTTTGCTTCGTTTGTTTGTCTTAGCCACTTATACAAACAGATAATGGGGTTGTTTGGCAATCGGCTGTTGGCTGTTGGCTTTTGGCTGGTTTAGTTGGCTTGTTTGACTGGCTGGAAGCGTTGGCTGTATGTATTGGTTTTTTAAGTTGGCTGTTTAAGCCAGCTGTTTGCAAAAGTGTTTGGCAAAATTAATTGTGGCTGTTGGCTGTTTATTAGAGAGTTTGTGGGCCAACAAGCCAAAAGCCAATCCAAAAAGCTGCTCCAGACAGCTTTTTCATTTTGGCTTAAAAGCCAGCTTTTAAGCCAACCAAAAAGCCAATAACCAAACACTTTTTTTGGCTGTTTGACCAAATTGAAAAGTCAAAAGCCAAAAGCCAATGAAAAAGCCATTTACCAAACATGGCCAATGAATTAGAGATTGTTGAGACATTGAAGATTCATGTGACTATACACTGTAGTTACAATTACCGTTCTTTTGACTATCTGTTCAAATATAGGCTGTGAATTACTAAGAGTTAGTAGGTCCTCGCATGCTAATACAATAATAAAGGGGGTAGACGCTACGGACTTAGGGTGCGTTCTCTTCAACTTTATTGGACCTGAACTGAACTGAACTTATCTGAACTGAACTTATTGGACCTGAACTGAACTGATTTGAACTTATTAGACCTGATTGGACCTGATTCAACTTATTGGACCTGATTGAACCTGATTGGAACTTATTGGACCTGATTGAAACTTATTGACCTGATTGGAACTTATTAGACCTTATTGACCCTGATTGAAACTTATTAGACCTTATTGGACCTGATTGAAACTTATTAGACCTTATTGGACCTAATTGGAACTTATTTGACCTTATTAGACAAAAAAATTGATGAGTAATAACATAAATATTACCCCTAACGTAAATACTACCCATCAAAATTTATTATGAAGTAATAATTATTAAAATTCGCCCTTTAAAAAAATAATTATTATTAATTATCTCTTATGATAAACAATTTAACAAAAAAAATATACTATTTATATACTTGCCTATACATAACTTTCACCACTAATATATCTAATAGTCTTGTTTTGCCACTGGAGGTGTTTGACCTCTTTGGGGGAACTTTTGCCACTGGAAGTATGGCTTGGAGTATTAATTCCACGGGGCCAAGCTTATTTGACAAAGGAAAAATGGTTGATATTGAGGAAGGATCGGGAGATTCCGATGATGGAGAAGTTAATGGGGAGAAAGGATGTGATGACGACTCTTGTGATGCTGCTAGTAGGTCCCCAACTAAGAGTTTATCTGGGAAAAAACGTAAAAGCACTGATAGTGGAAATTTATCTAGTAAGAGAACTATGAAGGAAGACCTTGAAACATATATGGATGTTTTAAGGAAAAACATCCAATTAGGGTCCTCCAAAGCACAATCCACTCCATCATCCTCTTTATATGAAAGATTAATCACAACTTTGCAAGACATTCCCGAAGTTAAGGTTCATGGAAAGGCTTTCATTATTGACTGCTTGGATTACTTACGTGAACCAAAGAAGAATGGTGAATTGTGGCTTGCTCTTCCCGATAATGAGTATAAACTCATTTTCTTGAAAAAGAAAATTTCCCGGTGACTGTTACATCCCTCAATTTGATGATTAGAGTGATGTTCGATTTCTAGAGCTTACTTATCTATAGGGTTCTTATGTATTTTTATTTTCAAGGGCGTCGTTTCTAGGACATAAGAACTACTTGCATTTAAATGTATTTTATTTTCAAGGACGACATTTCTAGGACATTAGAACTACTTGCTTTTAATATGTATTTTTATTTTCATGGGTGTTATGACTATGCTTATCTATGGTTACTTTATGTTGAAGCAATCAACTTCTAGATATTTCTTGACATTACTAGTTGCTTATCTCCATCTTCTTTTAATGTTTGGCTTGTAGAATGGACGAGATGTTGGTTGAGAATTGTATGATGTACATAGCTTTGCATGAGCTGAAAAGGTTGCTTACAAGCATGGATAGAATACCATTGCATGTTGGAGGTGAATCTGGTTCTCATTGGATCCATAGATTATTGAATGGTCATCCACAATTATGCAAGGAACAACTAAGAGTAGAAAAACATATTTTCATCAACCTTGTGAATGTGCTCATGGAAAAACAACTAATCTCAGATGGAAGGGTTGTACTTGTTGCGGAGCAGGTTGGAATATATTTGTATATCCTGGCGAAAGCCGATTCATATCTTGATGCCGGAGATGGATGATGCTTACCAGTTGGCTATCATCGTGGCAACATGCACGCTACATAATTTTATTCGTTTACATGATTTAGGGATTCCAGTTTCGCAAGTAGTTGAAACCATGGAACCAAGAGTTGATTTAAATTTGACTGACAAGACGAGAACAAAGAATATGGAGATTATTCGGGCAAAAATTGCAGATGAAATATGGTTGGATGTTGGTGAAGAAAACGTATTGATTGAAGAGGAGGATGTAGAAGATGAAGAAAGATACTTCGGTGATGATAATGAAGCAATCAATTGATAACATTTATATCTTTCATTGTTATTAGTAACGAAAATATGTTATCTCTAGTTATTTAAAGACGAATTACAAAATAATGTAATTATGATGATTATTATTATTAACCTTATTTAACCATGATTATAATATTTTTATAAAAATAATATAATCAGCTAATAGTAATATGAATAATAAAATAATAGACAATAATACAAGTATAATACGATATAATCATTGTGGTACTTTAATTAAAATTCTAATAATCACATAATCAGCTAATAGTGATATGAATAATAAAATAATGGACAATAATACAAAAATAATGGACTATTTGGACCTTATTGGAACTTATTGGACCTGATTGAAACTTATTGCACCTGATTATAACTTATTGGACCTTATTAGACCTGATTGGAACTTATTGCACCTGATTGAAACTTATTGGACCTTATTAGACTTGATTGGAACTTATTGCCCTGATTGGACCTGATTGAAACTGAACTGAACTGAACTGAACTTATCTGAACTGAACTGAACTTATTGGACCTGAAACTTAAATTTTAAGGTGAAGAGAATGCACCCTTAATTGACTTGAGCCTTAGTATGGAGTCCTACTAAGGGTGCGTTCTCTTCAACTTATTGGACCTGAACTGAACTGAACTTATCTGAACTGAACTTATTGGACCTGAACTGAACTGATTGGAACTTATTAAACTTGATTGGACTCGATTCAACTTATTGGACTCGATTGAACCCGATTGGAACTTATTGGACCCGATTGAAACTTATTGACCTGATTGGAACTTATTAGACTTTATTGGCCCTGATTGAAACTTATTAGACCTTATTAGACCTGATTGAAACTTATTAGACCTTATTGGACCTAATTGGAACTTATTTGACCTTATTAGACAAAAAATTTAATGAGTAATAACATAAATATTACCCCTAACGTAAATATTACCCCTCAAAATATATTATGAAGTAATAATTATTAAAATTCGCCCTTTAAAAAAATAATAATTATTAATTATCTCTTATGATAAACAATTTAACAAAAAAAAATATACTATTTATATACTTACCTATACATAACTTTCACCACTAATATATCTAATAGTCTTGTTTTGATTTCATAAAGCACTAGTAGAAAACCAAAAGTTAATTAACATTTATTGCTAACAAGTGAGAAATCGCACATGGAAAAATTTATCTCTCACTCCACTTAGTTTTATGACTAAAGTAGTAGAACTCATTGTTATTAATAACGAAAACATGTTATCTCTAGTTATTTAAAGACGAATTGCAAAATATTGTAATTATGATATTATTATTGTTAACCTTATTTAACCATGATTATAATATTTTTTTAATAATAATATAATCGCCTAATAGTAATATGAATAATAAAATAATAGACAATAATACAAGTATAATACGATATAATCATTGTGGTACTTTAATTAAAATTCTAATAATAACATAATCATCTAATAGTGATATGAATAATAAAATAATGGATAATAATACATATATTTATTAATCATTGATTATTTGGACCTTATGGAACTTATTGGACCCGATTAGACGCGATTGGAACTTATTGCACACGATTAGAAGCTTATTGGACCTTATTAGGCACGATTGGAACTTATTGCACCCGGATGGAACTTATTGGGCCTTATTAGGCCCGATTGGAACTTACCCCGATTGGGCCGATTGAAACTTATCCGAACCGAACCGAACTTATCCGAACCGAACCGAACTTATTGGACCCGAAACTTAATTTTTAAGGTGCAAGAACGCACCCTAAGTGAAAACTTTCAAATTTAGAGAAACCCTGGAATTAATAAAAATGGGCAAGGGGGGAATCTAATAATACATCACTTGCTAGTTTACGAGTCGATTAAACTGGATGTAATGTCCTGGAACTTATGATCTCTGCTTTGGTTGTTAATGGATTTAGAAATCATGCTTGGAACTACATTGATAACATACAAGATATGGAAGTCGTCAAGCCCAACTCGCACACTATTATTGATGTTCGTTCGTAACTGGTGGCTCGAAGTACCGTCTTCATCACCTTCACCTGATTCGAGAATTGCGGCAACAAATTGAACTAAAACCCCACATAAATTGAACGAGATCCCTGAAATTCCATTAGAAAACAAAAAAAATTCATGCTTTATGACGAGAATTGCGGCTCTAGCTTTTGGGTGCGGCGGCCGTGCAACAATGCCGAGGTAGGGTTCTCTCACAGCAGCTCTTAATGGTCTATGATTTCAATTTCAATTATTTAGGGGTTTTTGGTGTTTCAGATTCTAAATTCTACAATCGTTTTTTTTTGTTGATTTTTGCCGATGCCGGATTGGAATGGAAGAGGAGTAAAGGAAACAAACATTGTTTGCGGAACTAAGCTTCAACAATCTTCAATGGCGGACGATGATTCAGGTTTTAGTAGATAATTTTTGAGTCTGCTACGGCTGTATTTCTCGGCTGCTATAAGAAGAAAGGTCAGCAACACTCAACTACTCAATAGGAATTTGATGTGGGTAATTAACTACTTATAGGATTGTTGAAGGTTTTATATGATTTGTATGTTGTAGATAGATGAACATGGTGAAAGAAGAACTGAATAATTGAATTTGTTGCTTTGCGTTTTGCTCAAGGAGATCTCTATTAAGTGCTGGGTTGAAATTATCTACTATGTTCAATTCATTTCTTTTACTTAATTCCGCTTTATGAGTTTGTGAATTAATCTTCTGATTTTTATTTTGTTTGTGTATGATTTTGAATTTATCACTTTTCCATGTTTAATGTTGTTGTGCTGCTATGTTGTTGTGTTGCTGTGTTGTGTTGATTGAGATATTTCCAATGCTTGTGCTTTTAGTGTTTTGAAGATTTCAAGTGTCGGTTTAAATTTGCTAACTCTAATACTTTTCCACGGTTTAAATGTTGATAATTTTAAGTTAATAGGTTAGAACGCTTAGCAGAAACCCGAACCTAAACCTTTGCTTTTTTTTCAGTCAATGTGTTTTGTGTTGTTTTCTGAGTCAACTTTTGTCGGCTTTATCTGGTTATCTACTGTCTATATTTGTTCCAGAGCTTATATTCTTTGCTAGGGATAGCTTAAGTGTATTGAAGGGCTTATTTTCAGTCAAAACATGGTCTCTGTTTCGGGGTATAAGTGCATCCTCTGTCCGTAATGCTTTGGCCCTCTTAAGGGATCGCCAAATCTCTTTATCATTGACATGCTTTCTACTTCTAGTGGAAACATCCACTGTTGTTGCGCCGTTTGTGTTGATAGCATTTCTTTCGGTAATGTTGTTTTTTAGTAAGAATTTTACTACATGTAAATGACAGAGCAAAATTGCAAGGAGGCATTGTTAATGTTCTGATGCTGGTAATTGGCGTAACTTCTTATCATCATCAAAGTTCAAGGAATAGATCAGATGTTTTTGTGTCATACCACTAGCTTTATATGTAATGTACTTAACTTCAAAGTAATTTTGTATAAATCTTTTCAATTTTAAGTTTTTTTTTTTACAAATGATTTTCTCAATAATTTTTGAAAAATAGTGGTCTTAGATACAAAAATTTGTGATTACCTTGAAATAGGGCCTGAATAATAGTCTCACAGATTAAGAACATTAGATTGTTATCTCCTAATATTGTCATATATGTAGTATATTTTTTGATATAATAAAAGTAGTGGCTCTTGTGCAAGTTCCTGGAATAGGACTGAGATATACTTCACTTGTACCTGTTTTTGAAAGCTCATGATTCTTGTTTTACGCTTGATTGGTTAAGAGTATATCCTATTAGGATACTATATCTTTCAGTAAGATACTTCTTTTAGGCTATTAGCATTTTGAACTTTTAAAACAAATGGTTGTTCTTACCTCAAGATGTTTAGCCGCCACTGCTAGGTGCAAGACGATGTTACCATAACTGATGTTGGAGTTCAGCAGCTCACCATCATCTGTGGCATTTATGATGAACTTCAGAGCCTTGGGCTGATTGTGGTATAAGACTTGACCAGAAGCCACCAAATCTGATAGAGGAGTATTCTTAGGTGCTGAAAACAGGAACAATAAGACACTTGAACAAAATCAGCAGAGCTAGACATAGAACTTATGTTTAGACGAATGAATAAGAAGTGTGTGGACTTACAAACAAGATGAGTCCCTTTGTCATTAACAGCTATCTCAGCGCGGCCATCTTTCACAAGGAAAGACAAAGCAAACAGATTTTCAACTGTCTGTGCAAATGAAAACCTGTTCAGAATTAAATTTTCAAGGCTGGCCCTTCTTTTGCTCCTCAAGATGTTAAACATGGTTGCCATGTTCTTATCTGTGTCCTTTTTCTGATCTGAACCAGAGTTCTCAAGCTGATATACAAAGAGGGGTTGAGATCAGCTTTACATTTCTATATATATATATATATATATATATATATATATATATATATATATATATATATAAAAAAAAAAATATATAAATGTATAGAGTCGGGATCCGATGAGAATGAAGAGTTATGTGAGAATAAATCACAACCGTTAAGATCATGGAAACCTAAGGGCTGCGATTTTCCCAAGCTCTAATAACCAAACCCATAACTTTTCGCGCAGGTAATGCTAAGCGTGAAAAACAACAACTTTCAAATGGGGGAAAATTGAAAACCCATATGTCTCTTCATCAATCGATTTATTACGAGCAAAAATCCGAACTTTTCTCTCTTCATCGATCGATTCATCCATCAAAAGTTTGTTCAATTCATCAATTTTTGGTGTTGCTCAATCGTTTAATTCATTCATCAAAGCGAGTACGAAATTCTCAAACCAAAACGAAATTTTGATTGCTCTAAATCTGTTTTCCAAGTTTGTTGTTCTTAATATTATGCTCCTCTTGTTAAATTAGCTCTCGATAAATTTTTTATTATGATATATTAATTAGTAACAATGAAATTTGTTGTTCTTAATATTCTCGCCATGGCTAAACGCTTATGCTTTGCCATCACCTATATGTCTTGTGTTCGCTACTCTCTTTCTCCTAGGGTGAAATTTTTGTTGATTTTGTCCACTTTAATTGAACTAATTATTAGTCTAATTGTCAATTTTTGTGCTTGTAATTGAGCGAAATGACGAATTGAATGTTGCTTTGTTTGTATAATGTATGTCGATATTGATGTGTTATTCAATTCTTGTTGATTTTTTATTATAATATATTACTAACAAATAACAATGAAATTTGTATTTTGTTTGGTGGATTGGTTTATGTAATTATTTTAACTCATGCGATATTGCAAAATTTTATATGAGAGATATGCTTGGAATAGAGGTCATCTTAAGCAGTAAATTTAGGATTTTTCGCTTGCAAAAGATTAAAAAAATGGTTTAGTATGCTCGTTATATCAAAACTGTTAAACTGTATGTTAAGAGATGTTTTTGAAATAGAGATGCCACGTTGAGCTATATATATCAAGACATTCTTATTTATAAGACAAATATGGGCTCTGTATTTTCAAAATCTGTTTGACATTTAACATTTTGTGTAAGACAAACATGTTCATCATATATTTACTACATGTACATTAGTGCTACACTAAAATTACATTAAATCTCAAGGACATTATTAAGTACAAGTTGGGAATTTATATTGGATAGAAGGAAACAAGTTGATTAAGAAAAGCATATAAAAGAAAGAAAATCTTATAGAGGTGTAGGGAGAGAAGTGCAATGGAAAGTTTAGAAGAGTTAGTAGTTTAGAAGAGTAGTAGGACAAAGGACGTAATAATCATGAGGGTCTTCTTAAAATAGAAGAAAATGGAAGGTTCAAGAAGGGTAGCCTATATCTAAGAGGTAGCTAGCTTAATATGCTTTGGCCTTTAGTCTAACACCTTTTGGTGTATGATGCATGACTAGTGTTTGCTTTCTAGCCTTTGGTGTACCAATAAAACTCATGTACATTCTATCTTTGCTATATATACATCATCGGAAACCTACAAGTACATTACTATTGATCTAGTTTCAAGGTTGCTTTTACCGTTGAGTTCCAGCTCTTGATACTACAGTTGGCGTTGCCGGTGTGATTGAGAATTTGTCATAATGTTGTTGTGATGCTTTGTCGCATGCCACGGTTTAATGCTCATGCGGTCGTTCCTCTGTTACCCCATCCACCTTCCCAAGTCTCGTGTAAGGTAGGAGGCCGCATTCGTCCGCCTAATGATTGAAGAATTTGAGGTGAGGGATTGGAAGGCTCACGCATCCGAGGAGAGGGTAGGGATCGTTAGGATTGGGCAACCATCTACTTAATGCTTTTGGTGATAGTTATACCTTAGCAAATCACTTGGTAGGTGGCGAGAGATAGTTCCTTTTTGCAGGGAATGGCTAATAATGATTGTAGGGTTTTTCTCTCCCTGTCTAGCTATGCTGATTAATCTGTGTTATTTGGGGTTGGCTATGGTCCATGTAGGTATTTGGGTTGATTGCTGATATCATCATGACCTATTTAGCTTCCATGTCTAGGATAGTATGCACTATAACGTAATGTAAACATGATATATGATGATAATTATAAGTATACATGAAATTTAATATGTTTTGTTTTTCTTTCCCCCATGTTCAGCTCCTGGTCGCACTTAAAGTTCGTTATCCCCAAAGGATCACCATTCTTAGAGGGAATCGCGGAACTCGTCAGGTATGGGTCTTGAGCCTCATTGAGTGATGAGCTTTTCTTTTTCATTGTTGAGGCTCATGATCTACTTGGACAAATATTGTTTGTACATTATTTAAGTCGACCCAAAAGAGTACTTCTTTGTGATGTATTTAATTTCTTGGTCAAATCGATTGAGCTTTTGTTCATAATATGGTGTTTTTTGATGTCCTTGGGCAGATTACTCAAGTTTATGGGTTCTATGATGAATGCCTAAGGAAGTGAGTATCTAACACCCAAATTCTAGCAAGTGTGTATCCAGCTGACTATGGCTTCTATTGTTGCATGAGGAACTCCAAGCTTACATTTAGATACAATATGATTAAGATAATTTCTTTTTGTGGAGACCATATTGTAACAGAACTATAGAAAGGTATTTGTCGTGGAAGTATCTCTTCAATATGCTGATAAGAGTTGACTGTAGGTTCAATACCCACCTTTTGTTTTTTGTCTGCATGACTTGTCACTTTTGTATATATCAATAAAATCCTCATCATAATATTTTCTTGTACATTATGTGGCTTGTAACTCGTGATGAGGCACGGACTTTGCCATCTTCATCAGGTTATGGGTCAGCTATATGTTGGCGTGGTTTGTCTAATATGGAGCTGGCCTATGTGGCTGAGTCAAAAGCCTAGTTTTTTAAAGATTCGGAAGTGGTGTGGATTATGTGAAGGGAATGGGGAGTTTGGGCCATGGTTGGGTAGGCTTCCTTTTATTGCTACTATTTTCCGCTAGGACCCTAATGATCTCTTGTGGAAGAAGGTGATTTGTGTACCCCTTCGTAAACATGAATAAAACTATTTTCGTGCTTCCATGATCTGGTTCTTGATATTGAGAGCTAAAAAAGATGATTAAATTTATTACATTCAACTAATTTGCTTGTGTACATCACCAGTGACTTGAATGTACATCACAGATGACTTGAATGTACATCATCAATGGCTTGAAAAGTTTTAGTTGATGTTCTATATTAATTACTCATAGTCACTAGACTATCTTAAATTTTTCTTACTAATTTTTTCTCTCCCAACCTATTGTTTTTTGTAAATGATCATTAGCAACAACAAAATAAAAAAAGGGAACAAGGACAATCACTGATAGCTTGAAGGTACATCACCAATGACTTGAATGTACATCACTGATGACTTGAATGTACATCACCGATTGTAAGCATAACTACCAGGACACAAGGAAACTTTAGTCAAGAATCATCATTCATACTCTAAGCATGAAAAGCATAATATGACCAAACTATGTTACGACAATTCATGCACAAAAATTCTCAAAAAAGCCTTATACACATGAAATTAATAACACTTCAGGACAATAGGGAGAAAGCAAAGAGTAGAATTCGGGCAGTATACTCGATATAAAACTCTTTCTTGCTTATATGGTAAAATTTCAATTTTTGGCATTTCCAAACTCAAATCTATATTAATAGCGGAATAACAAAGACCATTACACTAACTTGAACACAACATATCCTTATTAATAGCTGCTTAAATGAGCAGTGGTCCTTCGTGGACATTTTATGTACAACAACTCAACAAGTGACCGTTCCAGTAGTGAAAAAAGATCGCAACGTTGCAAATGTGTATTTCACAGGTCTACGTGTGCGACAAGAACAAGTGATTCTAGCTGCATAGGAGTTAAAACCATTGAGAGAAGCTTCTTGTCTCTGGCATCGCTTTAGATTTACCCTTGTGACTTGTGAGCATGGATTGCCCTGTCAAGTCCATCAACTAAGGCATACTGCCTTAGGCTGCATTAGTCGAACCAGCCTCCCTACAACTTCAGGATCCACAAGGCCACCTTTTTCAGTAAATTTAGAAATTCTTTTGTCAAACATGCTTTATGATCTCAACTGATTAGAGTCCCCATCACCAGGCCTTGTAGACTGCTCTAGTTAGTGGTATGAAAAGATTGATTGTCTCGTTCTCTCTTTTTCCCCTTTTTGTGAGAAGAGAGGTTAGAGCTGCTAGTATGCTTTTCAAAGGTGATGTTGTTGTTGAACCATTCACTTGGTTTTGAGAACGGGGACCTTCTTTGCTATTTTGATTATACGTGCATTTTTATGTGTGGTTTATGCAACGATCGATCTACTTCTTCCGGCCACTCCCGAGATATGACCCAATTCAAGAAAAATTTAATGCCCGAATCAAGATGAAGCAAACACATAATCTGGAAAAGAAAGAAAAAAAAAGAGACCAACTCAACTAAACTGACAACAAGAATCATTCATTCTAGATTTAATAGCTAGATTTGGCTAGTCAAAGAGCAAAAAATGAACAAAGAAAAAATTACCTCACTACATCATATTTTATCTTAAACAATTCTGACTTAATTTGGTATTCAAAGGATTACTCCTATAAGAAAACAAAAAATATCAACTTACTTGAGATTGTATATACAAGTATATTTGAGATTTAATGTACTTGAAATTTAATGTACTTGTAGTGTACGAGTGATGTATATATAGTAACTATTTGATGAACATGGCCAAACTCATACCCATTACCCAACTAAAGAAAACCCAAAAATGATCAAACACTTCAAAAGCAACCCACATGAGTTCCTCAGCAGTGTATAGTGCAAAACGACATATATAGAAGAACGTGAACAAAAGTTCTAGTAACATTCCTTCACCATCATATGTAGTCTCTAAAACACCAAATTTTCGATTTAAGGATGTGAGAAAATAGCTTATAATTAGGGAACCATGAATTAACAGTTGAGCACATGTACATCAATTCTAACAAAATTGAATTGCATGAATTATTTTTATTGAAAAAGGAATTCCATGAAGTAGGTTTATATTTCTTACAAATCTGACCTTTTACATAACCACATGAGCTCGATAGAGAAAAGAGGCAAAGAAGTTTGAAGAAACAAAACATTCAAATTAGTATTACAATAGTACTTTCCCCATTATGGTTTACAAAGATAGTCTCATTTTCAGTGCTCTTGTAAGTGTACCCCACAAAATTCAGGTCCTTCGATGAAAGCATACAAGCCATATTTAAAAGGAGAGAAAAATTCGACAGAGAAACATGAAAAGGGGTTAAAAAAAAAAAGGAAACAAACACCACAACTTCTTAAAGACAAAGAAAAGGAAGAAATGCATAAAATTTGAAAAAGAATTAATTGAAGAAAAATAGTCACTTATTACAATGATAACTATGTGAGGGAGGATACAACGAGACGATATATTTAATTTAAGCTTGTTTAGATAACTGTACAAACCCAAAGTAGTCGAGCTAATTATACGCTTATAAGTCATAACTGAGGCAAACAGAGCAAAAGTGTAATTTTTAGACTGCATATAGACATGATTAGAATGCCTGGAGGCTAATTTGAGATCTAAAACACCAAAACAAAAATGAAGACTTAAAAGTACATCACATTTTACCGTACTTTTCTCCATGGACCTATCTTTGATGATGATTGAGCTTGAAAGTCAGCCTGCATATATCTCAAATACTGTAAGTCTAACAATAATTAAATACAAAAAAGATGCAGATTATCGGCAACACGACATAGAGGTGAGAGTATTACCTCATCAAACTTCTCAAAATTACGTGTGCTAACTCATCGTTAACCTCGGGGATAAAAGCAGCTTACATTTGGTATATCCTCTGCCGATCAATATCACCAAACCATGGATGAACCTGAAATTATGATATATTTAGATATAGAAGAAAATGGTTAGCTCCTTAATCTTTAGCAAATTTTCAAGTTCTAACATTGCACAACAGGACAGACCATACAACACCTTTATTTCATCAGCACCATTTGACCCAAGTCTCTGATTAACATTGCACAACAGTTTACTAATGAGATCTTTTGCTTCTAGAGATATCTTTGCTTCCTCATGAAACTTTAGATGAGTTCTCCAATTCACTATCTGCAAAATGTGGAAGCAGGGAAACCTTCTTAAACCATTGACCAACTTCTGGCATGTACAATCTTAATGTTTTTTTTTTGAAAGGACGATCTTAATTTATATACAAGTTTACAAAAAAACCTATCGGGAAAGCTAAGGGGAAAAAAAGAACAAGCTTTATCTTCCAACTAGTACATCACACACCTAATGCTTGCATGCGCAATGACAAGAAAATATAGAAAAGAAAACCGATGCATATTATGCAACCTCGAACTTGGACTTAAGATAGCTTAAAAATAAAAAGGAGATAAACAAGTGTATTTAGTATTTACCTTCCTACATGTTGTCATGGGGTCATCTGAGTAAAAAGGTGGATATCCTACAAGCAATTCAAACATTATTGCCCCGAGTTACCACCTGTAATCATACATTCAGAAACAGCATCATCTAAGTCCAAATCAATTCTATTTCTATCATTCATCTAAGTCCAAATATGGAATTTTTTGAGCTTATCGGTGAGTACAAAATTTAGAAAAAAATTTGAATTTTAAATCTACTCAAACATTAGAACCAAGATATTATCAATAGTCTGTATTTACATTATCATAATTATCACAAGTTATCCATGACTCATTATCAATTGATATAACTAATGGTGGCTTAAAATACATCACCAGTGGCTTAGAGGTGCATCACTAGTTGCTTTAAAGTACATCACCAATTACAAATACAAACCAAAACACATAAATGCCATATTACCTGAAAATTATGGAAGTTTTACCTTACAAAGATTGCGATCGAAAAAACATAGTACGAAACAAGTAAAACAAACAAGCAAACTGAGAATCACATTTTCCATATCTTAATTTCAGAGTACCAACATCAAAGTTATGACAACGAAACCCTAACATCCAAGATATAACTAAAAAATAGAGCTTAAAAAATCCGAAAAATTACCACTTTGAATCTTCCTCGGGCTTCAATGGAGAATTTCGAATCTTGATTCTTGTCCGAGCTTCAATTAAGGAAGAAATTTTTAGTTTTGAATCTTGTTCGAGCTTTGATAATGGAGGATGAAATTATTGGTTTGTACAGTGGTTGAGGCGTCGAGCTATTGTAGATAGGTGAAGGAAGCACAGTAGTTCTTTTTGGATTAATGAAACACGATAAATGACGGCCGTTAGATTAGAGTAATCCAAGGGCTCGGATTTATTCTCATATAACTAGGTATTCTCATATAACTATGTTGTTCTCACGTGAGCCCAAATCTATATGTATGTATATATATATATATATATATATATATATATATATATATATATATATATATATATATATATATATATATATATATATATGATCAATGAATAAATGCCATGAATAAATGAAGCATACTCAATACTCAATAACATATATGGCAGTTGGTAAATTAAAAGGAAAACACTCGATTAATCGTTGCCATTTGAGCAGTTTGTATATACGCTTTCAAGTCCTTAGGCTAATTTTTTTGGAACAAAGCTACTAATTTCCCCGTCTCTCATATATGGTAGGAGAGAGCGGCTAGATCAAGTAAATAGCATGATGCTACACCGTGACGATCAAGGTCCGAGATGCAAGATATGGGGATCATAGATAACAACTTAAGGTAGAGTTGTACTCCTTGTCACTGTCTGCTATAAGAGTATATGTTCATTTCTTTTCCTATGGCTAACCTTCAGATTTTGGCTTACTTTTAGTTTGTAGATTTGATTGATCTAACATGTGTAGGCGTGGTTGCTTATTTTCACTTGATACTGTCTAGTGTGTCCTCACTCCTCCCCTCCTCTATGGATGTGATATGCAAATACTGTTTGTTTTCCACTGGTTTTTTGCTAGACGATGATACCTTAGTCGATATAGATCATTGGTTCTATTGGTCGATATCGGCTTCATAATCCATTAGTATTGCATTCTTGGATCCGAAAACATATGTAGAGAAAAGATGCATGAAATAGTTGGCCTGAGTGTATTGCTATTGCTACTTATCTATGATTGTATTATGGGAAAAGATTAATGAAAATTACGTTTTTTTTCTTCTTCTGAGTACAGATCAAAGCGTAACGATCCAAAGAAAGATCTATCTGTGAGAGATGTTGCAGCTTCTATATACTCGACGTGCAATTTTCTATCTTCGAGGGAAAATGTCAGCTGCTGCTTGCTTTCAATCATACTTTCCTTGTCCTTTTGGAGTTCTGTGTATTTACCAAAATCATCACTTTGTTTTCAATCACCTTGCTGGTGCATAAAAATGAGTATTGCTATAATACTATTGTTTACTATGTAACTGGTTCGGTTTTCGTGAAAATCAGATCAGTTAATGAGTAACGGATCCGGTTTTCAACCGGAGCAGTTGACTTTTGTCAACCGCTCCTAGCCCAACTGATCCGGCCCAAAACCGGATCAATAACCCCTGTTTTGACCGGATCCGATGATGTTTTTTCCACTAGTGACTAAGAATCTTTCTTTAGTCCTATTAAGGTACTTTTGAATATTCTTAATAGCAGTCCAATGGTCATCACCTGGATTTGCTTGGTATCTACTGGTCATGCTCAAAGCATAGGAAACATCTGGTCTAGTACATATCATAACATACATATGGATCCAATAGCTGATGCATATGGGATCTTGCTCATTTGGTCATTGTCATCAGTCATCGAAGGACATTGAATCTTGCTTTGACTTATGTCAAGAGACATGGGTAGAAAACCTCTTTTACAACCTTTCATATTGAACCTAGTCAGAACCTTATCAATATAAGTCTCTTGACTTAGTCCAATCATTCTTTAGATCTATCTCTATAGATCATAATGTCTAGTATGTATTAGCCTCACCAAGGTCTTTCATCGAGAAACACTTTCCAAACCATATTTTTACAAACTCTAGCATAGGAATGTCATTTCCAATTAGAAGTATGTCATCTACATACAAGACCAAGAAAACAATCTTACTCCCACTAACCTTCTTGTAGACACAAGATTCCTCTTCATTTATGAGAAAACCAAAACCTTTGATTGATTCGTCAAATCGGAGGTTCCAACTTCTTGATGCTTGCTTCAATCCATAAATGGACTTTGAAGCTTGCATACCTTTCTAGGTGCATTAGGATCAATAAAACCCTCAGCTTGTGTCATGTACACTTCTTGTTCCAAAAAACCATTTAGGATGGCGGTTTTAACATCCATTTGCCATATTTCATAATCATAATATGAAGCAATCGCTAGAAGTATCCGAATAGATTTCAGCATAGCTACTGGTGAAAAGGTTTCATCATAGTCTATACCATAAATTTGTTTGAAACCTTGTATATATATATATATATATAATGATAATTTATATGAGAAGTGAGAACAAATGTCAGCCATTAGATTAGGGCTTGTTTAATGGCCTAGATTAAAAAGTAAAAGTTGAAAGAGAATTCTCAAGACATTCAACGCTCTTCTCGCGTTTACAGTTTCTCCCAAAACATTCTCTCGTTCCTCTCTCTTCTCTGTTCTCTCGTTTCTTTCTCCTCTCGCGCAATGATCTCGATTACATTGGAATTCGTCGTCTTCTCCTTCATTGCTAGGCTCAATCCGGTGTTCATCGCAGAATTGTACGAATCTCTATTTTGTTTTCTTTTAATCGCGTTCAATTGGTACCGAATCTGTTCTTTTTTTTGGTTTGATTTGATTTGATTGCGTTAAAATTTTGATAAATGAATTGATTGGCCTTGTTAGATCGATTTTTCTCTGGTTGAATTCTTGATCTATATTGTTATATTTGTTAGTCTTTTCTGGTTATTTGGTTTTTACTATTTATTGAGGTTGACTATGCAATGTTTAAACAATTATTGAGTTCCTTCAATTTTAAATTTTAATTGTTTTCATGAACGCAATTTGAGATAGTGTTTCTCTTCCATGTTTATTCAATTATGTATTCAGTTAGTTCAATCTGCCATTAAAATTAGATAGTTTTCGTATCAGTGAATAGTGATGCTACGGTTTTATGTTTTCTTCGTGAAGAAAAGGTTGTGTTTTGTAGTGACGAAGCGTGCAAAGAGGTGAAAAATATAAGAAGTAGTAATAGGAATTATGCCAATATGTGATTAGAATTACATAAACTTAGAGTTAGAGTTATAGAAACACTTTATCAGAGTTATAGGTACTTGTACTTGGATTTTAGAGTTTAGGAACTTGTACTTGGAGTTACGCCAACATTTTATTAGAGTTATAGGAACTTGTACTTGGAGTCTTGGAGTTATGCCTACGTCTGATTAAAAAGTTATATAAATTTGTAGTTGGAGTTATAGGAAGTAGTCGTTAGAGTTATGCCTTATTTGCTCTAACTTTAATTTGTACTTACTACAACTCTAATTAGTGCTTTCTATCACTCCAAACAGATGTTGCTATATCCATGTTTGATTATTTGTGCCTTACTTGCTTAGAATATGTTAGGAATGACAGTTAATTAAGTAATATAGTAGTAATATGAATATCACTGCGCAGGTTGGCTTGCATTGCCTATAGCCCTACCACTAATTAGACAAAGATCCTCTAGTCTAACATACTAGATTTCATGCTCAATGGCTTAGCATATTGGGCCATTTACCTCCAAGGGTCCATAAGAACGTGGAATTGATATTCCATCCAAAAGTATAGGATAACCTTGTTAGTTCTCAGTGGCCTAAATTGCTAAATATGAGTTCAGCTTTCTATATATATACTGCATATGCTGCATAGTAAGAGTTTATCCAGTTTCAAGTGAACAAAAGTAAGAATGAATACCTTCAGATTCTAGTGTTGGAATTTGCTTTAACTTCAAGCAAAAAGGCATCGGCTAAAGAAGTCCTATTAGGCTTGTGAATCTAACACATCAATGACTTTCTTGCAGTTTGCAGTTTGTTCTATGATCTATCAATTCCTAGAATTACAAGCAATGTGTCTATTTGTGTTATATGCTATCTTTGGTGTTTAAACGACGTGCTTCTTTGTGTGTTAGTACAGTTAACAGTCTTGAGGCAGAGAAAGGACCGGAATTCAATTATGCATTCTCATTGGGACGGAAGTCTCAAGATGCTGAAGTTGGTGCTCTTGATCACATGCTCAGGCCAGCCCCACCATTACGCCAAGATTCAAGCTGCTATTCATTACGCTCTCAGAGCGTCACTCAAATGATGTTAATTTTGGAACTGGTATTGGATTTTTTATGGCACAGAGGGCATCAGGTGCTCTCTAAGAGTTACAGGGAGATGAAAGAACTACTACTCTCTAAGAGTGGATATCGGGTGATTAACAAGGAAGACCTTCAATCTTAGCCCTTGGATATTAAAGGGAGGAAACTTTCGAATACTGTCAACATATATAATGCAAGGTAGATTATGTAGAAAAATTAAAGAGGTTGCTGGGTGATGATAGCTAAGTATCCATAAAAAGATTTGACTATTACTTTAAAACCTATTAGCTCAAATGGCAGAGCATTGTGCTATGCACAAGATGTGGGTTCGATTCCCACATAGGTTATGAAATTACATGTTAGTGAGAACCCTAAATATAAAGGAGAAGAATTCAATACAACAACAATCATGTAGACTAAAACTAAAGTTGAAAATTGTCACTGATTTGACGCAAACTAGTGTTATTTTTTTCTTCTTTTTGTTAGGTCAGGCCGGCTAAAGAGCAAAATTACATCCTATAAAAAAAACAAGACCATGTAAACAAGAAGTGCTTGAAGCTTATCTAATAATAGGAGCCTGTGCGGGAGTCGAACCCACATTTTTGTGTATTTGCACACATAATACTCTACCAATTGAGCTAACAGGCTATCAAGTTGAAAACGTAATTACAAATATTCTACTAGTGCAAGCAAACATCCTTGAGTCAAGCCAATTGCCATAACTCATAAAGTAATGACATGTTGCCATACCTCTAGTGACACATTGGTATAACTCTAATAAATACCTTTTGGAACTCTAATGACATGTTTCCATAACTCTAACTCACACATTCTACAACTCTAATGACATAATGCCATAACTCTAAATTTGTAATTGACACTTACCACAACTATAATAACTCTTACTTCATACCTAATGCATTGCTCCCCTAGTCAAATTAGAAACAAGTTTGCTCATAGCTAAATGGTCATGTTGCCTTGATTTGCAAGTTCCGTACAGAACACAGACTTAGATATTTCTATATGTAGGCATAAACAAAATAGAAGATAATCAACACATTCTTTTCAGATACATCAACATTATTACCGTAACAACAAGTTCACTCTAACTACCCAGATATTCTCATGCACATAGGCAAACTATACTTGACTGTTGACAGGGAGACATTTGAACTGTACCTGATGTAGCAGAGCTAGAGCGTGAAATTGCACCAGAGCAGCACATGCCTGAACTGTGAACAACCTCTTGCACATCATTACTCCATTGTTTTACAATCTCAGGGTATTTCTAGTAAATTATCAGAGCATATAAGGAAAACAACACAAGAAAATTATGAATGATCTAACAGCTTATGGCGGTGCATCCACATACCTCTAACTACAGCTTCCTACAACTTCAAGTATTGGTATAACTTGGACTAGTTCCTATAGCTCTAAACAAATAATGCTAAAACAAATATTTCTAAAATGCTAACTCTAATTACTACTTCCTACAATTTTTTAAAAAATATTGCTATAACTTTAATTAGTACTCCCTATAACTCTAAACGAGCATTTGTAGACCTATCATCAAAGTGTATGCAATCACTGTATTCCAACAATTAGATATGTTGCTAATTATAAGTTCCTATAACTCTAATCAAGTGTGGACATAACTCTAATTACTACTTTCTATAACTTTAAACAAATGTTGCTATAACTCTAGCTACTACTTCCTACAACTTAAGGAAATATTGATATAACTAAAATGACTAGTTCATATAACTCTAAAAAAGAGTTGACATAACTTTAAACAAGCAATGTTATAACTCTAAACAAGTTGACATAACTCTAAACAAGTAATGTTATAACTCTAATTGTTATTTCCTACAACTCTAAATAAATATTGCTATAACTCTAATTAGTACTTCCTATAACTCTAAACAAGCATTGGTATAACTCTAATTAGTAATTCTTATATAAGTCCAAGCAAATGTTGCTATAGCTCTTGACTACTACTTCCTACAATTCTAAACATATGTTGCTATAATTCTAATTAGTACTTCATATAACTCTAACACAAGCATTGGTATAGCTCTTATACTACTTCCTACAACTCTCTAATTACTCTTGCATATAACTCTAAACAACTATTGCCTTTAATTTTATTTTCTAATACCTCTAAAGAAGTGTTTTCATAATTCTAATTACTAATTCCTATAACTCTATACATAGCTTGTTGTAACTCTAATTACTAATTCTTATAACTCCAAAGAAGTATTGTTGTAACTTTAAATACTATTTTCCATAACTCTAAACAGCTATTCCCCTAACTATAACTACCATTTCCTATAATTCTAAAGAAGAGATGGTGTAACTTTAATTAACGCCACCTATGATTCTAAACAAAAGTTGTAACTCTAATAAGTAATTTATAAACTGAACAAGAATTCCTGCAACTCTAATCACCTGACCAATCTACTGAGCAGCAGAATGATCGACCACATTCAGTCGATTAATTAATATAATCACAGTATTTTCGTAGCAAATCCAGTTTGTAATGACATAAATTCTTATATTTTGTATTGCTTACTCAAATGAATTTTGGAATTCAGATGTAAATCTGAATCAAAATCCTAAAAACGAATTAGAAAAGATTTCTAAATACTAACCTTCTTCTGCTATATATATTGAATGAGTTCCTCGATCACTAATTCTGATTTCTGAACAAGAAAAGTAAAGATGCTCCGTTTGCATTTGATCGATTCGTTAATTCAGATTCATTGATTGTATAGAAACCCAAAATTTGTTCTTGTGTAGAAGAGAGAAAAGATGGTGGTGAAAAGATGGTGGGAGAAGCTTAGAAAAGTGCGTGAAGATGATAAAACAGGTTTACTAAAGTTTAGATATCAATCGTTGAATTTGGTTAGATCTAATGGTCCATATTCATTCTCATTTCTCATCTAAATAGCTTTCTCACATGATCTTGCATATATATATATATATATATATATATATATATATATATATATATATATATATATATAATGAGTTCGAGTGAGAATGGTGTTTTTATATGGGAGTTGAGAACAAATATCACCTTTAGATCACGCCTATTCAACAACCCAGATTAAAAGATAAAAGTTTAATGAAAATTCCCAAAACCTTCCTGGTTTGTCGCGCATTGAATTTTTCCTGAACATTTTCTCTTCCTCTCTCATCTCGTTTCTCTCTCCTCTCGTTTCATTGATTTTCAGCACAATTTTGACCGAAGTTTTTGTCCAAATCATCATATCTGTGTGAAATTCAATGCTTTAGATTATTACGGTGTGATTTTCAAGTACTTCTCATTTTTTAGGTCGACTTGGAGTTTTTTGACAAAATTCAATTGCGAATTGCGGTTTATTCTCAATTCATTGATGTGTAAGTATATTGTGTTTTCTATTCTTAAAATTTCAATTGAATCTTTCGATTTTAGTTTACAGTTTCTTGTGTTTCGATTTTATTTCCTATTAATTAGTTTATTGACGAATTTTAGGTCATTTGTTGTTGGATATAAGTTCAATTGAATCTTCGATTTTAGTTTATCTGTATACAATTCGTTTGTTTTGATCTTGATCCCAATCAGTTAGTTATCGGGGAATTTTAGGTCGTTTATTGTTGGATTTTGAGTTTAATCTGATTCGATTTTTTTTAATGCAAAACCTGATTCGATTTTGGTTGCTGCCTATGCTACTACTCTTAGCGGCGTTGTTAGTGCTTGGAATTGTCTCTTTTCAAGAAGTGTAAGTATAACTCTAATGATTCACTAACTCTAACTGTCCTTTACTTGGAGGTTTCATTCATAGTAATTTCCAATTCATTGATATTCATCGGAGTTTAGGCATGGAAATTGACAGTGCTTTGGATGCTCCTCATTGATCTGGCAATGGTAAGATCACTTTGACTATATATTAGTGAGAAAGCATGTTTCTAATATTAATGCTTGTGATTGATGATTTCTCTTTAATTGAAGAAGTTAAGCAGATTCTTTTAGAATTTGATGATCAAAAAGTTTCTTTAGTGGGAAAGTGGTGGCATTTATTGCATGAGTCTGATTCTCCCCGATACAGAGTGATTCACAGCAGTGAGCAGGTTTTGTCTTCTAAAGAATGGCTGGAATATGTTAACAAGGTCTCATGCATGTTCCTTGTAGTAGCCCTTAGATTGTTTCAGAGGTCATATTATTCTCTTCCTTGGTCAGATATAATGTGGGTAATGGGAAGTGCTTGTTTTTCAGGAGAAGTGTTGGCAGGAGAGCTGCATTTTCTCTTTCTTTATAGGCTCTTGATGCTTTAAAATTCCCATTGTATTTTTCTGGGCGAGGCATGGTGATTGCTTCTCTCGGGAATTTTGTTTTCAGAGGACCCTCATGAGTGGGAGTTGGAGGATATCATTGGTTAAGTATCCTTGAATCTGATTCTTTGTTAGATTTCCATGGTAAGTTGGTGTATTACATAACTAAATGCAACGAATACCGATTGGTGTTGTTCTTTTTCCCGAATCACGCCACTCTTTAGTTCATATGAAAGAAGTGTCAGCTTTAATTGTCCACATATTCTTACAAAACATGTTTTCATTTAGTTGAGAATTGTTGTTGAATGACTTTTCACCTCATTTACTAAACCTAGTAGTTAAGAGTTATAGAAGCACTTCATAGGAGTTATAGGAAGTAATAGTTAGAGTTATGCCAATATTTGATTAGAGTTATATAAACTAATAGTTAGAGTTATGGAAACACTCAATTAGAGTTATAGGTACTTGTACTTAGAGTTACGGCGATAGATGATTAGAGTTATAGGAACTTTTACTTGGAATTACGATTAGAGTTATATATAAACATTAATGGCTCGTTCATAGGATACTAAATGATGGTAATGGTGATGAATTTTAGCATATAATTTTGCAACAAAAGTTCTACGTTAATATCTTAGTAATACTTGTCCACCCTCATACACGTATTTTCCTTTATATAAAAAATCATTACAGATGTGCAAGGTGACACGGGGAGAGTATTGTCATTCAGCGAGAAGCCTAAAGGAGACAATTTGAAAGCTATGGTAAAAATATGCATCAGGCAATTGACACCACAGTTTTAGGACTGTCAGAAGAAGAAGCTCAAACAAAACCCTATATCGCTATCTATGGGTGTCTACATATTTAATTAAGAAAGAAATACTACTAAACATGCTGAGGTAAAACTACCAGTTCCACTTGCTTTGCATGCTTCCATATGATGTAATTAGCAAGTTTGATAGCCAAATGGGTGAAGTTAAGTACTATGGCTTTGTTTTGTAAATCAAATGGTGATTCTCGACATCAAATGACTTTGGATCAGAATATCCCAACATCTGCTAAAGAATTCTGCATCAAGGTATGATTGCAACCTCTAGAAAATCTACTTTCTCGCATACAGCTTTTATGTTCCTAGTTAAACACTCATGCAGGCTTACCTCTTTAATGATTATTGGGAAGATATTGGAATTACGATTAGAGTTATAGAAGTATTAGTTAGTAATTTGAGTAGAGTTATATAAACTAAGAGTAATTACTTGTGTAGTTTCACTAGTACTATAAAACCTATTAGCTCAAATGGTAGAGCATTGTGCCATGCACAAGATGTGGGTTCGATTCCCACATAGGTTATGATATGACAATTAGAACCCTAAACATAAAGTAGAAGAACTTAAGTACAATAAGACTCAAGTACACAAACTAAAACTGAAAATTGTCATTATTTTGACTCAAACTAGTGTCATTTTTTTTCTTCTTTTACCACATTACTAGGTCAGCCTTAAGAGCATAATTACATCTAAAAGCTTAACAAGACCATGTAAATAAGAAGTGCTCAAAGCATATTAAATAATAAGAGCCTCTGTGGGAGTCGAACCCATATTTTTGTGTATTTGCACACATAATACTCTACCAATTGAGCTAACAGGCTATCAAATTACAAGCATAATTCCAATACCAAACAAACATCCTTTAGTCAAGCCGAGTGTCTTAACTCATCATAGAGTAGTCATATTGCCATAACTCTAGTGAGACATTGGTATAACTCTAAGGCTATAACTCTACAACTCTAAACAAATGTTACTATAATTCTAATTAGTACTTCATATAACTCTAAACAAGCATTTATATAACTCTTAAATACTACTTCCTACAACTTTAAACAAGTCTTGACATTACTCTAATTATTAGTTCTGATAGCTTTTAACAAGTGTGGACATAATGTATAACTCTAATGACTTCCTATAAACTCTAAAAAAATTATGTGCAACTTTAAACAAGCATTGATATAATGTAAAGAAGTATTGCTATAACTCTATTTAGTTCATCCTATAACTCTAAACAAATGTTGTTATAACTCTAATTAGTAGTTCCTATAATTCTACACAAATGTTGGTGTAACTCTAATTAGCACTTCCTATAACGACTCTAGACAAGCGTTGGTATGACCTGTAACTACTACTTCCTACAACTTTAAACAAGTGTACGTACATAACTCTAGTTACTACTTCCTTTAACTTTAAACAAATGTTGTTAAAATTCTAACTACTACTTCTATAACTCTAAAGAAAGTATTGGTATAACTCTAGTGACTAGTTCCTATAAACTCTAAACAAGATTCGGTATAACTCTAAACAAGCATTGCCATAACTCTAAAGGAGTATTGCAACAACTCTGATTAGTTCAAAGAAGTATTGATACAACTTTAATTAGTTCTTCCTATAACTCTAAACAAATGTTGCCATAACTCTAATAGTTTTCATAGTTTAAATGAATACAACACACCAAAGGAAATCGGGGAAACAACAAAGAATGATCAAAATTCAAAATCACAGTTCTACTCGAAGAATCCAAACTGAGCAAATTAGCAGTTGATAAACAGATAACTTCAAGGATACAAAAAATGATCAAAGTTCATAATACTATTCATTCAATTTCAACTCAAAGCCACCCAACGTTCATAATACTCAACTGAACTACCTCTGATGACTATGTCAACAAAAGGAAAAACAAATTCAGTTATCGTTCTTAATGAAAATAATATACAAGAACAAGTGTATAACGGGAAGAGAAGTTCCAAAAAGAGAGAGATTATAATACAACACAATATAATCTATACCTGCACATTCATTGCGATGAGTGGTCAACTTTGATGACATCCGTGATTGGCGATTCTCTACAGACGAGAATGTTCTTAGAGAGGCCAACAAAATCGGCGAAGACGAGACGTTCGCTGCCGGAGAAAACCGGAGAAGAGTAGAGAAGTTTCGGTGCTGATTGTAGCGCCAATGATGATTTTCTAAATACAATTTTCTATAACTCTACACAAGTATTGTACTCATAACTATAATTACAATTTCTGGTAATTCTGAAGAAGAGATGGTGTAACTCTAATACGGATTTTCTACAACTCTAAACAAGTTTTGTCATTACTATAATTACCATTTCATATAACAATAAGCAAGTGTTGTTGTAACTCGAAACAAGTGTAGCCGCAACTCTAATTAATAATTGTTAAAAATAAGTATTTCAATAACTCTAATTATTACTTCCTATAACTCTAAACAAGAGTTGGTGTAATGCTAGTAAGTATATTCTACAACTCTAAAGAAGTGTTGCCACGACTCCAATTACTACTTCCTATAACTCTAAGAAAGTGTTATCATAACTCTAATTACTATTTCCTATAAATCTAAACAAGTGTTGTCATAACTTTAATTTCTACTTCCTAGAACTCTAAACAAGTATTGTGTAATTCTAAAAATACAATTTCATAATCACTATCAATTCTTCCATTTCGTAATGTTTAATCACATCAATTATCCAATATCATAATGCTGATGGACTAAAAATTACTTTGGAGCGTGGAATATAAATTAAAAGGAAGTAAAATATGAATATATGATCAACTTAGAATATATGATCAACTTACACCTAAAATTCCTCAAAACAGCAACAATGATGCCATAAATGAAAAAACTTCAAACGGATACATATAGTTCCACCTAAATGAAAAGTCTTCATAATAGAATATCAAGTTCAATTTGATGAAAATAAATTTTTAAAAAATTATTTCTGATTCTTCCATAACAAGTGGATTTTGTATTGATTTTGATTTTTTCCTCCAATTTTTTTATACTTGTTATGTGCATAGATTAGAAGAGCAGAGTATGTCGCTACTATGAGTTGATGTGCAACAATTGAATCTAACGAATGAAATCTTAAAAATGTAAAAGAAATTTACCTACTTCAAGGACAAATATTTGTTCATAAAAATTCAAAGAGAGGCAAGAATCGGTGAATTCAAATGCCGATTGATGAGATTGAATTTTTTTTGCTTTTCTTTTGCAAATTAAATTGTGTGATTTACTGATGAAATGGATCGGAGGTGTCGAGGTGAGAGAACGAAATTTCAGGGGTTTTGAAAGGCGGTTGTGATTTGTGAGAGAATGAATTTACGGTTTTTTCACCATATACCCCCGACAAATTTTGTTTTGCACCATATACCCTTTCAACTTTTGAAATGCACCATATACCCTCGACGTTTCAAAAAATACATCGACATGCCCTTATGACTAACGGCGTTAGAGTTCCGTTAGTCATTAGGCCCTAATCCTACCCTAACCCTAATTAACTAACCAAAATCTACCCCTAATCCTAACCCTAACCCCAATACCTTAACCCTAACACTTACCAGGTTAACACCCTCACCCCCCCACCACCCCCATTGCACCACCACCCTTCCCCAGGCTCCCTCCCTCCCCTGCAACCCCTTCCCATTCCCCTTCCCTTCCCCCGCCATCACGCAACCTCGAAGAACAAATCTCGAAAAGTGATGGAGGATTTCGCAACTCTTCGATTCATACACGGAGGAGAGAGATGTAAGGACGTCGGCGAAGGAGGAGAGATTTTGCGGTCCAAATTCCCGGTTCAATTTCTATGCGGTTGAATTCAATATTTTTCGATTTCGTTTGATTTGATTCAAAATCCGGTTCAAAATCGACGTTCTCTCTCTCACCGGCCGCGCGGATTCGAAGAGGGGTGGGGGGGGGGGGTTGCGGGATTCGAAGGGGGGGGGGAGGGTGGGGGGGGATTCGAATGGGGGTGGGGGGGGGCTGGGATTCGAATGGGGGGTGGGGGGAGGGTGCGGGATTCAAAAGGGGGAGGGGTGCTGGGATTCAAAAAGGGTGGGCGTGGGGGGTTTGCGTGGGTGGGGGTGGTGGGGGGGTTTGCGTGGATGGGGGCCGGCCATGGGGGAAGGGGAGGGAGGGGGCATGGGGGAACTGTTGGGGTGGTGGTGGGGGTGGGCTGCGGGGGAAGGGGGAGGGTGCGGGGGACCGCAGGGGGGAAGGGGAAGGGGGTCGGCGAGGTCAGTTGGGGAAGGAGATGGGGGTCGGGCGGGGTTGCGGGAGAGTGGGGAAGGGGAGGGGGTCAACGGGGGAGTGGGGAAGGGGGTCGGCGATGGTGAGGGGGGGTGGTTGGGGGGTGGTGGTGGGGGGGTGGTGGTGAGGGGGTGGGGAGGGGTGGTTAGGGTTAGGGTTAGGGTTAGTGTATTAGATTAGGGTTAGGGTTAGGGTTAGGGGTAGATTTAGGTTAGTTAATTAGGGTTAGAGGTAGGATTAGGGCCTAATGACTAACGGAACTCTAACGCTGTTAGTCATAAGGGCATGTCGGTGTATTTTTTGAAACGTCGAGGGTATATGGTGCATTTCAAAAGTTGAAAGGGTATATGGTGCAAAAAAAAATTTGTCGGGGGTATATGGTGAAAAAACCGATGAATTTATTACCTATAACGAGAGTATTAATCTGGACCGTGTATTTATTGATATCCTAGGCTCCATGTTCATTCTCATTTCTCAACTAAATAGCTTTCTCACATGATCTTGCCTATATATATATATATATATATATATATATATATATATATATATATATATATATATACTTCCTCCGTTCCATAATAAGTGAAACACTTACTATTTTAGAACGTTTCAAAATAAGTGAAACATACCTTAAATGTGGTTTGCTTTTCTCTCTCCTCTTTTTGATAATGAAAAGGGTGTTTTATGACTTTTTGGCTTTTGAAAGTGATGTTTATTAAATCTTGTGCCCAATCCCTATGTTTTACTTATTATGGAACGACGGAAGTATATATTTCCATCCATGTCAGTTTCAATGAATCTAACTTGTGTATGTTGTTCCCTGTTACTGAGGTTTCTTTATCCTGCTGCGTAGTGGATTTTGGCCTACATTATCAGTGTTTGCGCAGAGGACTTCTGTTCTTGGTTGGATTTTCCAGCAGCCATAAATCCGTATTAACTTTTTTTTTTTGGTCACAGTTTAATCGTTGTATAAGAATTAGGAATTAGCATTTCTATTATGCTCATATGAAGTGTCTTTTTTTCTTCTCCTTTACAACTTTTAGAATGTTCCTGTTTAAAGTTACTAGTATTATTGTGATGTCATTATGGACGTAATAACCTAATTTTCTAGGTTTAGCTCACTATAAAGTATCTGGGTAGTCTAAGCTTGGGCATGACCTCCTTTACGCCTTCTTCCAAACCCTATATTTTTCATTTAGGGCGTAGGTAGCTCCATTTCCTGGGTTGGCAGGGTAAGAACTGTTGTCTATGGCTACCAAAAGTATGTCGTGTTTGAATATGTGTTTGTTTGGTGATGAAATGGTACACATGATATATACAACCTGCATTTTGTCTTTCTCTATGTTTTCTTGAGTTTTAGCTTATGTTACTACTGATTGACTTCCAAATATTCCAAAGGTGTGCTTTTAGATCAATTAGGGGAAATATTAAGGAGTCTGGAGGATATTACTCTCAATTGCATCACAAAAACCTAATGCTCGCTGACAATCAGCACATTTTTAATAGCTATGAATCTTGATTCCCCTAAACATAATCTGAATCTACCTGTGGAAGGCAATAAGAATTCTATGAAAGTTGACAAATGGGCAAAATTGTCCTTACTTCTTTCTTGGTAGAATATTTCAGAAAATTTATTTTATTTCAATACATTATAAACAAGTATAAATATGTACAACTTGGATGACAGTATTCAGATATTATGGAATGTCAGTTTCTCTTGCTTCTTACCTTCTGATTGATGCTATTATAATTATCATTGTATATTTGTTTCCTTCAATTGACTTAATTAGCTGGCTTCTTAATTCCCCCTTCATCTCTTTATTCCCTCACCACAATGTGTCTTCACTCTATGTATCGAACACGATTTTTTTTTCCAAAACTAATATCGGGGAGTCGATTATTGTCATTCGATGGTATCACTTGTGATCTTCCTTTCACCTTTTTGGTTCTGTTTCTTTTTATTCCTCCTAAAACTTAATTAGTGAATGTTCTGAAGGAATTCATTCAATGCAGCAAGTATGTCATAGAGATCTCAAGGCTGCACCACGTGTTAAGATATGCGATTTCGTGTACTCCAAAGTAATTACTATAACACTCCACCCCCCCCCCCCAAAAAAAAAAAAAAAAAAAAAAAAAGAAAGTTAAGTACTTCCTAGATTTGTCATTGACAATCGGACTTTGACACACTTTGGATACAATATGAACTAGAAAGCTCACTGAAACTGCATATCTCAGCTCTCTAGCACGGGTAATTTTTTCTAGATCACACACCCGTACCTGTATCCAATGCAATATGTTTATTGTAATTTGTACGAATACGGGTACTCATGTCCTAAAATGTCAAAATCTTGTCGTTTTTCGTCTCCATACCCGAATTTGAACCCTTACCCATACTCGTCCCTGTGCAACTTGATATCTTAGCATTCTTCTTCATATGGCTACTCGCGCTCATTACAATGGTTCACATCAGTGGCGCTTTTCTGCAATAAATCCACCTCGCCCTCCCATTCTGGTGACGTATCACAGACGTGGCAAGAAGGGTAGCCAAGGAGGACAAGGGAAACAACGGTCACCTGCAAGATTATCATAAATGACAGAGGATAATCAGGGAATGTCAGAGGATATTCTGAAATCACAGAATTAGGTGTGTTGTATGGTGAGGTGGCATTTAGGAGGAGTAAAAGGGAAGCTGTAGTTGGCTATAAATAATAGAAGAAAGGAAAGGTGAAGGCATCCATAAATTGATTGATTGCTTAGTGTAATTGGGTGAGATCTTGGCCTCTCGAAAGCCTTGACTTATCTTGTAAACCCTTGTTTTCCATTAATCAAAGACCATCAGCTTCATGTGACTAACCATTTTCTTTCTTGCTGTGCATTTTATTCTTGCCATTGCTGTGAGTTGAACTTGCAGATTTCAGTTTGTTACATTTTCTTGACAATTTTTGCTACTCTGCCTTTTCGCGTCTTCGGTGTTGCATTCCCAACCAAAATCTGCAGTGGGCACACCAGCCTATATTGCACCCGAAGTGTTATTCAATAAAGAGTATGATGGAAAGGTAATGGGGAGATGGCGCGTATTTGTTTGCTTTGTTTAAACTTTAATTGGTGCTTTGAGACCTTACATCTAAGCTTTGTCTTTTTGAATTGTAGATTGCAGAAAGAGTGTGGTCATGTGGTGTCATTTTATATGTCATGCTGGTTGGGGCTTATCCCTTTGAAGATCCAACCGACCCAAAGAACTTTAACCTTGATTGTAAGATTTGGGATCAACTTGAATATTCCCCTGATTTCAACTTATAATTACCATCATCACTCCATTTTTGTGTTGATTAATCTAGAACTTATTATCATCGCATAATGTGCAGCGAATAATTAGTGCTCAATACTCGATCCCAGACAATATTCTACAAAGATCAGCCAGCAGACATTTTAAGTTTTGTGACTTCGTTGTATTCTTCAATAAAAGTAATATACTACCATTCTCATTGTCAGATGGAGAGAACCTTCACTCACGATCGGCCTAACATGGCCTAACATCTTTTGCTACTATTGCGTTTTGCTACTAGGCATGGTTAAGTTATAATATACTTCTATATAACAATGAGCCAATGGCGTTGTAGAGGACATAAAGGCTCGTATGACTCCTTGTTCCTAGCAAAGACTCTTGTCGTATTTTGTAATATACATATATGTTAATCTATTTAGCTTATGTTCCTAGCTACCATGTTTAGATGCATTTGTCTTCCCTAATTCGATTGTTGTTGTTACCTTCAAACAACTATAGAAAAATTGCGAGTATAAAGCATCAAATATCTTTTTCTTTTTAGAGAAAAAGCATCAAATATCTTAGTGTATAGCTTGACATTTAATAAACTAACAACATTGAACTTAATTTGAATGCAAATACATGATAACAACAATGATTTGGCTCAAATAATTATATCATTGGGTTTTTTTTATCAATTTTTTCTACCTTGCGATGCGCGCAGACCAACAACTAGTTGAGAAAAAGAATGAGAATATTCTCTCTAAGTATGAATAGTGTCAAGATTCCAAGTGAAAAAGACAAAAATAGAGGGACGATCATTTTGATAAAAAATGAGATAAAAGGTAGTAATAATGATATCATTTCGATTATAAATGATATATGTTTGTGTAAAAATGATAAGGTATAAAGAGTTAAAAAATAATAATGAAATAAGGGAAAACAACATGAAACAACTCCAAAATGATACAAGATTGCTAAAAAATGACATAGAATTCAGTTCATGATAGATTTAATAAATGACATGAAACAAAATTTAAAAAAATGATATGAGACTGCTCAAAAAATAATATGAAATATGCCAATAATGACACGAAATATTTTAAAAATGACATGAAATAATTTTTATAAATTGCATGACAACAATGATACAAATTTGGTAACAAATGACATAAAAATGAGTAATAATGACATTTTATTCTCTCATAAACGGTATTATTTTGTGTAACAATAATAAGATAGTCAAAGAAATAAAAAAATAATGAAATGTGAAAAATGGTACAAGTTTGCTGAAAAATGACACAGAAGTGAGTAATAATGATATCATTTCTCTTATAAATGATATATATTTTTGTAATAATAATGATAAGGTATACAAAGAGTTGAAAAATAATAATTAAATGGAGGAAAATTATATAAGTTTACTGCAAAATAACATAATTGATTAATGATATATGTTTGTGTATAATGATAAGGTACATAAAAATTGAAAAATAATAATAAAATGTGGGGGAAATGATACAGGTTTGCTGAAAAATGACATAAAAGTAAGTAATAGTGATATCATTTCTCTTATAGAGGATATATGTTTGCGTAATAATAATAAGGTATATAAAAAGTTGAAAAATAATAATGTAATGCAGAAAAATGATACAAGTAAGCTGAAAAATGACATAAAATGAGTAATAATGATATTATTTCTCTTATAAATGATATATGTTTTTGTAATAATGATAAGGTATACAAAGAGTTGAAAAATAATAATTAAATGGAGGAAAATCATATAAGTTTACTGAAAAATAACATAAAAGTTAGTAATAATGATATATGATAAATGATATATGTTTGTGTAATAATGATAAGGTACATAAAAAAATTTAAAAATAATAATAAAATGTGGGGAAAATGATACAAATTTGCTGAAAAATGACATAAAAATGAGTATTAATGATATCATTTCTCATATAAAGGATATATGTTTGTGTAATACTCCATCCGTTTTCTTTTGTTGTTCCTATTTGGAATCGGGGAGGAAACCAATGCAACCAAAAAAATGGGTAAGATTCCACTATTTTAAATAAAATTAAATTAGCAAAAAACAAAGATTCTAACCCTTTGAGTTATTCTATGTTAAGCAACCAATGATACAAAAAGTTTGAGGGGTAAAAGAGTAAAGAAACTACAAACTAGTGTGAGCATATTTATTGCTCTTTGAGTTCATCTATGTTAGACAACCAATTAGACAAAAGTTTGACGGATAAAAAGGTAAAGAATGACTACGCAATAGTGTGAACACATTTATTGCAACTCAAAACTAATGAGATATTTAATTCATAAATTATACTATATATGGAAAGATTCAAAATAGGAACAATATATTGAAATTTTCCAATGGGGAATACAGGAACAACAAAAGAAAACGGAGGGAGTAATAAGGTATAGAAAGAGTTGAAAAATAATAATGTAATGCAGGAAAATGATACAAGTTTGCTGAAAAATGACATAAAAGTGAGTAATAATGATATTCTTTCTCTTATAAATGATATATGTTTGTGTAATATTGATAAGGTATACAAAGAGTTAAAAAACAATAATTAAATGGAGGAAAATAATATGTTTGCTAAAAAAATGATATAAAAGTTAGTATTAATGATACTCCCTCCATCCCATAATATAGTGTTTGTTTCCTTTTTACACGGTCTCCAAGATATACCTCTGACCTTCAATATCTTCAATTATGGATGAAAATAAAATATAAAAAGCTGATATTATGAAAGTACACATTGAGGTGAACCTAGCGAAATCCTACATGAGTATTTTTTTTGTATATATTAATGAGAATATTTGGTCAAAGATATTAAAGTTTGACCTCAAGAGAGAGAAACGAACACTATATTATGGGACAGGGGGAGTATGATTTATATTATAAATGATACTCCCTCCGTTTTTTTTAGATGTAACATTGGACTTTTCACATTTGTCGAGACACAACTTTGACCGATAATATCTCTAATTGTATAAAAGTAAAAATTATAAAAAATATATATTTGGAAAGTGTATACCGTGACGAATCAAACAAGATCCCACCTGACTATATTTTTTCTTATGTATAAATAACAATTAATGGTCAAAGTGTATTGGATGAATAGTGCCCAAAGTCAATATGTTACATTTAAAAAAAACGGAGGGAGTATATGTTTGGGTAATAATGATAATGTACATAATTAATAAATATGGAGAGATGATACAAGTTTGCTGAAAAATGACATAAAAGTGAGTAATAATGATATTCTTTCTCTTTATAAATGATATATGTTTGCGTAATAATGATAATGTATACAAAGAGTTGAATAATAATAATAATTAATAGAGGAAAATAATATGAGTTTGTTGAAAAATGACATGAAAGTTAGTAATAATCATATCATTTATATTCTAAATGATATATGTTTGTATAATAATGATAAGTTATACAGCGAGTTGAAAAATTATAATCAAATGAAAGAAATAATATAAGTCTGCTGAAAAATGACATAAAAGTTGGTAATAATTATATCATTTCTATTATAAATAATATATCGTTTGTTTAATAATGATAAGGTATACTGAAAGTTAATAATTAAATAGGGAAAATGACATGAAACTTCTCCAAAATGATACAAGTTTGCTGAAAAATGACATAGAAGTCAGTACATGAAAGAGTTTTGCAAATGACATGAAACAAATTTTTAAAAATGACATGAGACAGCTCAAAAATAACATGAAATACTCCGATAATGACAAGAAATAGTTTTATAATGACATGCAGTATTAATATTATTTACATATGTGAATCATATCATTATTACTCATTTCTTCATTTTTTTACTCACTTTAATATCATTTTTCAGTAAACTTGTATCATTATTATCTCTTTGTTCCAACAATTTTGTATCATTATCTCCTGCTTATTTTTTTTTATTATTTCTCGATAAATATAGTATCATTTTTTAAGCGTATGTGTCATTTTAAAACTACTGTCCCATATCGTTTATCATCTTCATGTGTGTACTCAAGCACCCTCAGAGAACCACAATTACCACCCGGACAACCCACGCACAACCTTTCTAGTTTTGCCAGTCTATCCTAGAAAAAAATTCATATCAGGCACGATTGGCCAGGATAACCCACGACCTTCTAGGAATGCCTTGTCCTTGTGCTTAGCCATGCTTAGAGTGGACTTTAAGTTTTTGTATTGCCAGCTTAGCATGCGAGGCTTTATCAGGTTGATTGATGAGAAAGAAAGCTATGAAAATGGACAGTTTAATTTGAAAATGAAAATCTTGCAAGTAGATTCCTATTTCGTAAAAGGGAAAACGCTATTATTAACTTTTTGGTGCAAAAAAAAACACTATTATTATTGGTTATATAATACAATACATATAAAAAAGACACATTATAAGAGAACATTTATCATACACCTAGGTGCACCTTCGCGTAATCTACACACAAAGACTATTTTTTGCTCATTTGGATATCCCCTTTTGTGAATATTTTGCTCAATTAGAGGATTTAAATGAGCAATGAGCAAAAAATACGTTTGGGTATCCCATACTCACTATACACTCGGGTATATGAGAAAATTTGTACTATTTAGGTAATGTTTATTTTGACAAAAAAAAGTGCAACGAAAAGAACCAATGACAAATTTCATTCCAACAAGAGATAATTTGATATCGTGGCCTTTTCCCATGCAAATTTTGTTCATGCAAGGGTGTCGTTTTCGCAAAGCACGAATGATTGTTCTAGCGACCACCACGACCAGGATTATGGTTATTGTTAGGTCCAGTTTGATAGTCGTTCGTTGTAATAGCCATCATCCTTCGTGGGATAGTTCCTTCAATTTGATCTTCTGATTCCATATCTTCTGCAAGAGTCAAGTCTACTACGTATGACTCCTACATGGTTTGCCATAGAAAATTTTCAGAGATTATTGGGTTGGTTCGACCACACGCATAATGATGTTCTTAAAAAATATCACTTATATGAGTATTCCTTCCCTCCGTCTTTTTCGTTCTACAAGGCACACATGCATGGTCTTGAAAAATTAATTTTGACCAATGTCATCTCTTATTATATGCTAAATAAAAATTTATGACGATTCTTATAACAAGATTCAATTTAAATTATTGTCATAGCTCATAGTATTAATTCCTTATAATTTATATAAACATCCATTAAAAGTATATGATGGCACAAGTTCAACCTGGAATATTGGCAATGTCTTAGAATAAGAAACAGATTGATTACTACTTAAGAGTTCATCTTTTTAATACACATGATGTGATGTAAAATAGCATACAACATATTTAAGGGTGAAATGGGAAGAATGCAAAACATTCAAAAAGCACAATCCCAATTCTTGCTCATCTTCACAAAATAATCCTAACTTTGTATTATTCAAATTAAACTTTTTGTAGGGGAGGACCTTCTCAAAATAATCCAAACTTGCCTTTCGTTAATCCAAAATGGTTCTTTTGTTATACAAAAACCTATAATAGTTCGGATTATTTTGAATCGCCCAGGTTTGGTATTATTCCAAACTAATCAAGAATTGAGATTATTGGGAAGACTTGGGTGGGAATTATTTTGGCCCGGTTTCGGGTATCGGCCGGTCCAATTTTTTTTGACTTTGGAACGGGCCGAAAATGACTTTTCAGTCTAATTTTTTTACCCGACCCGATTTTGGCCCGAAAAGCCCGCTCTTTTTGGCCCGAAATAGCGGGCTTTGGGCACAAAATTTTGGCCCGAATTTTGGGCAATTTTTTTTAAGGTATGGCCTGGCACGAACCCGGCCCGAACCGGCCCATGATCACCTCTAGTTACAACATAACTTATTGCATAACCACATCTCACATGTGCGAACTAATATAATTGTTTCATGTCAATTTAACTATTGCATGTCATTATTAGTGTGTTTCATGTCATTTTGGAGCAATTTTATGTCATTTTTAAATTTGTTTCATGTCATTTATAAAAAAATTTATGTAATCATTGGTATGTTTCATATCATTATTATTGACTTCTGTCATTTTTCAGCAAATTTGTATCATTTTCCCCTATTTGATTATTATTTTTCAACACTTTGAATACCTTATCATTACACAAACCGATATCATTTATCGTAGAAATGATATCATTGTTACTAACTTTTTTTTCATTCTTTAGCAAACTCGTATTAATATTCCCCTATTTCATTATCATCTCACAACTCTTTTACCTTATCATAATTACACAAATTGATATCATTAGTAAAAAAACGATATCATTATTACTCACTTTTATGTCATTTTTTCAGCAAATTTATATCATTTTCTCCTATTTCATTATTATTTTACCTAATTATTATTACACAAACTGATATCATTTATAAGAGAAACAATATCATTATTACTAATTTTTATGTCATTTTCAGCAATTTTATATCATTTTTCCCTATTTTATTATTAAGCTTTTTATATATCACGCAAACATATGTCATTTGTAAGAGAAATGATATCATTATTACTCACTTTATGTCATTTTTCAAAGAAACTTGGATAATTTGGGGAAATTCCCAATGGTGACCTCGAACTTTTCGAGTTTCCCATTGGTGGCCTTAAGTTTTTTTTATTCCCACCGGTAACCCTCAATTATTGTTTCATTCCAAAATGTGACCTTATAGAGTAAAATCCGTTAGTTTCGTTAACTTTTCATTAGAATAAATGTCTCGGTTTGCGTGCTTGAAAATTGTCGAGGTTTGCATGCCGCAAATATTGCTCGCTAAAGTTTAAGGGCTCATTTTAGCTTTAAAGGGTCAAATCTAAAGTCTAATTTGGTTTTCATGCCCAAATATTGGTCGGCTAAAGAATTGAGTGTCATTATTTTGCCCACTAAGGGTCAAATTTGACGTCAAATTGACAACAAATGATCTGAATCACCTTGGTTTGTGTGCCAAAACATTAGTTCTAACGGAAAGTTAATGGAATTAACGGTTTTTTGCTTTATAAGGTCACATTCAAACTGTAACAATAATTGAGGGTTACCAATGTGAATAAAAAGACATCGAGGTCACCAATGGAAACTCGAAAAGTTCGAGGTCACCATTGGGAATTTCCCTATAATTTGCCCATGGATTATTATTATTTTTTAACTCTTCATAGAACTAATTATTATTACACAAACCAATATCCTTTATAAGAGAAATGATATTATTATTATTCACTTTTATCTCATTTTTCAGTAAACTTGTATCATTTCCACCTATTCATTATTATTTTTCAACTCTTTATATAACTTAATTATTACACAAACTAAAACTCCCTCTATATCTTTTTGTTCTTCCTACTTTAACTGTGCACGTTTTCTAATGCAATTCTTTGGCCTTAAATATCTTTTGTGACATATTACTACAAAATTATAACGATTGAATATTAATAAAGGTACTTCACCGGGACTTAATCAAATAAGAATCCACATTACAATATTTTTTCTTATATATTGAGAATAATTTAAAGATTATCTCCAATCGTGAATAATAGCGAGATTCCAAAAGGAAGAAAAAAAAAAATACAGAGGGAGTCTTTATTATCTCTTTCTTTATCCTACCCCCCATCTCAAAACCTCATATTCATGGATCCACCCCGCCACCCACCACTCCACCTTCTCACTCTCCGTTCCCCCCCTAGTCTTTCTCTTTCCTCCACTCCTACTTTCGTTGCTTCACCGCCCTCCTCTCCGCTACAACAATCCAAAAACCAGCTGCACTTTAAAAGAAATTCATCAAATCGTCAATGGATGTCTGACCATGGTTCTCCACCGATGAAAACTCACTCCACTCAGTGGAAGCTCGAAGAAAAAAAGTAATCCGATCTTCCTCGCTGTCCCAAAAACACCAATTCCAAATCTACCCTAAGAAGTATTCAAACTCGATTTCGTTCGAACATTTGCAGTGACCCCCAATTTCACCGAATTTGAAGCTTTCTTTGGTGTTATTAGAGTAATTTTTGATGAATTTTATGGTTTTATTTCACCGAATTGCGATTCTTCAGGAAGTGTTCATTGTACAATTGAGTTTTTTTTACTGTTTGAGCAACTTTCTAGAACTCTAATTTCGGCACATTTTGGACGACAAATTAGGGTTTAATTATATATAAAGGTATCTTCTTCCATGTCATGAAATTACTTCCGTGATTGTTTTGCAGCATAAATTCCATGACAATGGTAGCGGTTGCTGCAACGGCGGAAGAGAAGAGAGAGAAAGTGTCGATGGCAGAGTTGAAGGAATGTCATAAACAGGAGGGAGGAGAGAGAGAATAGGGAGAAGGGATGGTTTGTTACCTCATAACTTATTGTGTAACAGTTACACCCAACCATTTATGTTTATGTGAATTGCTTGGATTGAACTATTGAAGGTAATGCCTCGGGTATAATAGAATGAGAATTAAAGATAATGAAGGTACATGGAGGTGGTGGTAGAGGTAAAAATGCTTGATTGCATAAGAATTTTTCGTCAAGAGGGATTTTTTAAAATATTTTGGTTGTGAGCAGAAACCCAAAAAAAAATTAATTGGGAACAAGGATCCAATTACACACTTTATTTATTGTTTAGGACCCATGGTCATATTCCGGCAATAAAGTCAATTTTCCGACGGTTGACTTTATCTAATCACCTTTTCCCCCCTCAATCTCATGCGTGAGATGCACCCTCTAACTTTCATTATTTCCCCTCAAATCCCCTCTTCTTCAATTTCCATGGAAAACTCTGCCATCTTCCGACTCAATTTGGTCAAAAGGCCCTCATCATCCAAAGCTCCCAAACTATACAATTACTCCATAGCAGATATAAGTGCTTGAGGAGAAGGTGGATCCATAAAATTCTGGGTCCTAAAGTTTCTTGCATATTCCGTGATTAAAGCAGCCACCGTGATCAATTTCCTGAAGGTTTGATTATGAACTTTATAATAGAAATGGAATTAATCAAATTATGGGTCTTAAAGTTTCTTGCATTCTTTCAAGGATCCGCTTGTAGGTGTTTTGGTTACATGGTTTCTAAGAAGAAGTACATCTACACCAAGTGATGATGATCGCTTTGTAAGTTTCATTTGTTTGTTTGTTTTTAAAAAAAAATTGTCATCCGGGGTTGTTAGTTGAGTAATGACATGATTATTATATTCGTTTTTTTTTTCCCGAAGGAAATTGAAGAGAGCGAGGGATTTGAGGGAGAGGGAGAAGATGATGAAATTTGTGGATGGGAAGAAGAATTGAGGGAGAGGGAGGAGAGGAGGAGTTGCCATGGCAGAAAGAGGAGAGAGAAAGGGGTGAGGGGAGGGGGTTTTATCACACTCGTGAGATTAAGGAGGGGAAGAGGTGATTAAATGACTAAACCACCGAAAAGTTGACTTTATTGTCGAAATATGACCAATGGGTCCTAAACAACAAACAAAGTGTGTTATTGGGTCTTTCTTACAAATTTTTTTTTTGGCCCCGCGTTACAACCAAAATGTTTTAAAAGCGCCCATCTTGACAAAAAAAGCTCATTGCATAAAGAGGGAAGAATTATTATATACTCATTTTGGAGTACGTGATAGTTACCACAACTTAGGATAAAGGAAAAATTGATTCTAATAATCCAACCTTTGGACCCATTCGTTAAAAAACAATCCCACCTTTGATTAGTTTTTAATAATCCAACCTTTTAGCTCCATCTCGCTCATATCAACCTTGACCAGTTAAAAACAATTTGGTGACCAAAATAGAACGGGTTAATTGTACACGTGTCTTCTTCTAATTCGTTCTAATTTAATTAATCAATTTTAATTTTAATTAACCTAATTAAAACTAATCTAACCAGTAACCACCAACCATACCACCACCACAAACAAAAACACCACCACGGCCAACACCACCACCCCACTGTCAACAACACCACCAGTCCACTATCTTCAAAATAATAATAATCAAACATCACATCTTCTCAAAACCTTCAATAGTTTCAGAATTTCTCTTAAGCTCAAAAAATCGCAACTCCAAAATCTTCTTTTCACACTCGTTCAGTCAGTTTACCATCTTCATCTCACCCACTCAATGCGAGCAATGAGAATCACTTTCGCAGGCTAAGGGCCTCACAAGCAGGATATTCATCTTCATTATCCCAAAATTTGCGCAGTCGGAAGGAATTACACGAGCAAATGAACGATTTGATTCATTTGCCACACAACAAACAATTTCTTTGCAATGATGACCAAATTCAAGGCCCAGCAATAATAATCTCTATAAGGTGCTCTCTCCTCTAGTCCTCTCTCAAGAAGATAAGTAAGAGATAGAATTGAATTGCAGGTGAAAGAAAGATAAAAATGGCGACGTTTTCAATGGTGTCATGGCTCTCAACTGGAGCTATAATTAACAGTAGTTCTTCAGTTTCAGAAAAACCCACTAAGAGCGTCGCTTTTAATGGCGCTTCAGCTCGTTCTGGGTCTCTACATTGCTCTTTTTTGGCTCTGGGTGGTTGGGGTGTTGGTAATTACAGAGGGGCGGTGAGGAGGAGGAAAAGAGAAAGGGAGGGAGAGGTTAGAGAAGGGAAGAGAAATATGAAAAAGGTATATTAAATTTTACAACTTCAACAGGTTACCGGATTTATGGTTCAATATGAGCAAATACAGCTAAAAGGTTGGATTATTAAAAAATAATAAAAAAGTGGGATTATTTTGAGCGAACGATCCAAAGGTTGGATGATTATAATCAATTTTTCCTAGGATAAATGAGTAATGCGTTATCCCCAAAATAAGGGTAATAGTTTTCGCCTTTGTTTCTCCCTCCTTGCATTATCAATATCAACTAGTATTTTGGCACCACCTAAGTTTCACTCTATTTTCTTCATTTTGTCTCCATTAACCCCTTCATGTATTGCCCTCAATTTAAGCATGCTCTTAACTTTTAATCTTCAAACAAATATTGATATTAATTGGGATTGGTTATTTGTTTGAGGTGGAGTATTCTCATATAGAAAATTTTTAGTTGGAAATTACCTGCCATGGTTACCTTTATATATACTAGCCTTATATGCATGTTATACATGCGAAATCATTATAAAAATTAAATTAATTAGGACCATGATTACATCTAGTATTAGTTTGAGGCTTTGAGCAAGAAAGTGGATACTCGCTAGACTGATATCAGAAGAGGGAGAAGATCAGGTAAGTTTCCTATGGTGTTGTAGTTCTAGTTATTTTTTCCATATAATAAGGGATTTTTTTTAATAAAAATCAGATAAGGATTGTAGAAACTGATAATTTGGGCAACTTTTTTGTTTTAATTTTCAAAATTGAAGGAGTTAGTTTTCTTTTCTTTTCTTTTTTCTCCTTTTTCTATTTTTGGTGTCCCACCCTCGTTGCCTTTATATATATATTATATATATATATATATATATATATATATATATATATATATATATATATATATATATATATATATATGCATGCACTTAATTTGACTAAAAATTTGTGACTAAAATATAATACAAACTCTATCACGTAATACGTTATTGAACTTATCCCAATATATATTGACAAGATTTCAACTTTTAATAATTTTCACAAATATATAGTTAGATATATGAATGCTCAAAGTTGTGTATCCGACTATCCGCAATCGTGAAAGTCAAAATGTTGCAACTATTAAAAAGGAGGAAGTATGTATCTACATGTTTTATATTTAGAAGAGGTCTTGGCCGAGATTGTCTCTATTTCCGAGACCAATTCCGCCATTTTAATTAGTTTATACTTCATGTATTCCCAAAAAGAATGCAAAGACTTGCATTTTTAGGAATCAAACATTACAAATTTTGACCACAAATTTCAACAAGTATATAAATAATAACATGATCATGTGAGATCTTGTTAAATTTATGTCAATGTGTAGTTCAAATATAATTTTTTGATTTTTTTATTAATACATAATTAAAGATATTTATGGCCAAAAGTTATGCATTGAAGACCGTGAAGACTCAAGCATTGCATTTCTTGTGGAGCGGAGGAAGTATATATTTTGCTATTAGTTTACGCGTAATTGTTATTATCTTATGCATAATATTAATCAGTTTATGCATATATTTTTTCAATTTATATGATTTCACACAAATTTTTCATCAATTTATACATATTTCATACTTTCTTCGTTCTGTTTTAGATGAAACGTAGGGCCTTCGCACGTGGATTTAGGAGAGAGAGAGATGGAGAGAAAGAGAAAGAGGGATCCACGTGATTAGGAAAGAGATAGAAAAAAGTGAATATCAAATAAAAGTAACGTTTCATTTATTTTCAAACGATCTAAATGATAAGTGCTTTCATTTATTTTAACTGAGGAAATATTAGTTTAATTATTTATTTGTTATCAGTTGATTAACTGATCTGAACTATGCATGAACTGGTATAATACATATGTATAAACTGATTGCAGATACATATAAACTGAAAAACTGATATAAAACATATATATACTGAGGAATTATGCATAAACTGATGTGAAATACTCTGATAGAAACTATGAATAAATTGATAACGTATACATGTAAACATGGCAAAATTTCATCTCAGTGAGACAATCTTAGGTAAGTTTTTCGTCATATTTTTTTTTGAAGGAAAGTTTTTGGTCATATTTAGTAGAATGAAATTGGTAATGAAGAACTTGGAATCATAATTCATATCTAAATCAATTATTTTGACCGTTATAGATCGTACTTTCATGAGATTTTATATGATTTATCAAGTAAGAATATTTTAATAGAGGAACCGCAAAGTATAAATCTACGAAAGAATGATGATGTGATGTATGAATATTTATTAAGTTCGTCTATACGACTAAGTAAACAAACATACTCATACAGTCATACTAAGTAAAGTGGAAGATGGATGTTTTTTTATTTTAGGCTGAAAGAGAAAGATGGCTACAAACATGTGGACCAAGTGAGACTATATGGCATGGCAAGAAAGGGTAGAAGAGAGGGGGAATGTACCAAAAGCAGTGGTGGATCTTGCAACTATTGCTATCGAGGGTTATAAATTAATTTTTATACGTGATATATATGGATTAAAATATAAAAACTTAAAAAACATACGACTATTATTTTCAAGTCTAAAGTAATCAAAAATATTTAAATAAACTAGGTTATAAATTAATTTTTATACGTGATAAGTAATAAGGTTGGCGCAAATACAAAATAAAAAAGTCAAAGTCAAAAGTTCAAAGCCTTAAATAGCATAAACTAAAACATGTATAAAGAATGATTGGATAAAGATAAAAATAAGTGGTAACTGGTAATAAATGAAAGAAAAGAAGGAAAGTACTAAAAAAAATCCGAATGCTTAACATCGCCCCAAATTTCTTAAAATCGCCCCCGGGCATCAAACATTTCTAAACTTTACCCTTCATTTTTTCTCTTTCTTTTCCCAAACCACCACCTACCACGCCGACCACGGTTGCCACCACCTCCAGCCCTACCGCCACCACTTGCCACCACCCACTTGAAATTTATTGATAAAGAGGTGGAACGTCCGGCTTGGACGTTCTACCCAATGTCTCAAACGCCTAGCCCGAACGTTTGGGCTATGGGTGGCACGTCCAAGCCAAATGTCCCGCCCATCTCCCTAATATGTTTGAATTTTTTAAGGGCGGAACGTCTAGCTAGGACGTTCCACCCATGTGAAGTAATGAATGGGAACGTCGGCCTTTGGGCCAAGGGTGGAACGTCCGGGTAGACGTTCAGCCATGGCCCAAACGTCCCGAGCTAGCCGTTTGGGCCATGGATGGAACGTCCTAGACGTTCCGCCCATTACCCCAAATCAAAATCAATTTTTTTAAGAGGTGGGTGGTGACAACTGACAAGTGGTGGCGGGTGGCGGGGGGAGGTAGGTGGTTGCAATGGTGGCGGGTGGTGGAAAAATAGAAGGGGTAAATTAGTAAATTAAAAGAAGGGGTCGAGAAACAAAATGAAACATTAAATGGGATAGAGGATCCTAACTAAATAGTTAAATCTTAATTGTGCTCATAATCTTAAGGTCATGATAAGTTAAGTCTCACAAACAGGGCAAAAAGCTAAGTATCCTCACATTAGGGCCCTCGCCGAGGCCTAGTTTCAATACCAAGCAAGAAAAAAACAAAAGAATTCTAAAGAAACACCACACTAAAGTGTATATATATCAGTTTAAATATTGTAGGATATTATGATTAACTACCTTGGTTATATACCCCCAACCAATAAATGTGATTAGTACTTACGAGTACTTATGATTAGAGGTAATAAACATAAGAATTGATGGAATTAGAGTGAAAAGAGCAGCTAGACCTTGTCATGATTCTTATTAACTGTATGGTCTTCATATTCGGAACGTTCTCTTCCTGAAATCAAAGTTGAAGAACTTTCATGACAATCACATAATTAATTAGAACATGATCTATAAACATATTAAGAAGATTAGAACAATAAATCTTCCATGGAAAGAGGAATATTAATCAGTGAATTTTTCAGTTATATAGGTTAGGTCGATTAAGACATACCTGGAGATAATGAAACTGCAGTTTTGCTGCCAAGAGCAAAAGTCAAACAAACTACTAACAACAGAAGGAAAGCCCTATTTTCCATCTCTATCAAACCACAAAATGTTTTTGATTTTTTTGCACGTTGGAGGAGACAAAAAACAATGAGCTTAGTAAAGGCAAAGACAAAAGAAACCTAGTGATCATATACTATGTGCACCATCGTAGACAATGATGTTTGTCCAATTAAAAATAAGGATGTAGCTGTCTGGAATGCTATTTTATATAGCCATTTGCACTAGTTAAACGTCACTATACTCAAGATTCAACCATACTTTTTGGCATTCAACATGTTGTAGAGTTTTGTCGGCTTTGCAAATAGTATTAAACTAGAAGTATAATCCATCATCAACGACTTTAACTTAATCATTGTATGCTTTTATATAGATTAACTAAAAATAAGTCAAATCGCAAAAGAGGGTCTATTATTTAGATAAAGACTTACAAGAGGGGTCGAAGAGTAAATTGAATTGAAAGTATATTTTGCGGAAATTAACAACTCATTCAAAGCATTAAGTGTCAAAAAATGCCTCTGATTATTAATATCAGGTGCACTCTGTATCTCACACCTAGCAACCAAATACATATTATCATCAAGCTTCCACCTCCTATACCTATACCCAGCAGAAGCAACCTCCTCTCCCTCATTCGCAAATGAATTCGGCTCAACAAAACCCACCTTCTTCCCTTCCCTCACCAACACCTGCTGATAGAAATTCTGGTTAATATAAGCAGAATTAATATCATCCTTCAACTCCGATAGCGCCTCCTGAGAAGCCTCATGACAAGACAACAAATCCAATTATCCAACTGAGACCCCATCGCAGCACTTTTACTACAATTAACTTTAAAAAAAAAAAAAAAAACAAAATGCAACATATTTAACACGAATCTGGATGAATTTGAGGCCATAATTTCGAAGAATTGACAATTAGAGAAGTGATTGGTACTAATTTTTACCAGTGAATTGCGAAAAATTGTTGCCGGAAGCGATAGTAAAATGGCTCGTAATAGATAAATGTGAGTGATTTCGGAAATAAGGTTTTGTGTTTGAGTATACCAGGAAATTGAGAGAAAAAGGCGAGAAGTGTTGGAGATGGTTGCCGGCGATGAATTCAAAATTTCGTGGTTTCAGGTGGTTGGGGAGGGGAAGGAGAGAGAAAGAGGAGATGGGGGTTACTGGTGGTGAGAATTCGTTGGAGGCAACAGCAAGTGGGCAGGGTGGGGGGTACTGGTGGTGAGGAAGGGAAAAAAAGACGGAGGGAGTGTTACAGGACTTTGGGTAGAGATGACAACGGCCAGTTCGGCACCTGCCACCGCACGGCTTATTTTTTAAGGGTCCTTAATGGGCCCTAAATGGATCCTTCTTAGTTTCTTATTTTAATCACATTTTAAAACTATTACACCTATTTTAGTAGTGCATATTGCTATGGCTATGATCACTCCACCCCGGGCAAATAAGCGGGTTTGGGTTGGATGCCTTTAAGTAAATGGGTTGATAATTAATTTAATTAAATGGGTGTTAGGTGGAATGCCTTCTTTGGCTTTAACTCATTAAAATACAAATTTACTAACAAGTTGTGTTAAAGTTGGTGAAAATTTAAAAAATACTAAATGTAAAACACAAAAATGAAAAAGAAAATAAATCATACTTTTATGTGAATTTATTGTTGAAAACTAATAAATTTTAATAAAAATTTAGTAGTAATAAATATGTAAGTGGGTTAAACGGGTTATATAATGTTTAATAAGCAGGGGAAGGTTTGCGGCTCGTTTAATAAACGGGTTAGGTTTGGGGTGGGACATATTGGCAGTTTTTTCGAACCGAATACGGCCCACGTTATCAACCTAATCCTCCTTGTTTCAAGAATATATTTGTGAAATGGGTGCACGCTTGATTATCCTCACAATGATCCAATTCTTCCTCGGGATCCAAATCAAGCACTACAGGTGCACGAGGAGGTACAAACGAGACTCGCCCCTCATCCATGAAGCAATCAAGAAAATTCTCATATTAATATGCAATACTTATCAAACTACAATTCTAGATAGTAGACAAGTGGCAACTAATTACACACAAAACACACGAGCAAACCATATGAAGCAATCAAGCAAATTATGCAGCAAATTTTAGTCACATGAGTAGGCAAATATTAGTTACCATTCTAGCACTATAAGTCTATAACAGTAGGCACTACCACACTAGGCAATGACTTACAACTTACAAAAATTATAAATAATATTTCGCAATAGCACTATAACAATAGCAAATTATTCTATCAAACTACAATTACCGTTTTCGAATTATCTTACCAAACTACAATTTTATTTCATAAAATCTACACATTTACAATCAATTCTAAAAATTAGCATGGCTATAGCATTTATAAAAGATTACAAATTAATTATCAAAACAAACTAGAGAGTAGAGAGTAGAGAGATTCATACCTTGCGAGTTGCGGGGATCACGAGGTGGTCGTCGACGAATGCAAGGTGGTCGCGGACGGCTAGAGGTCGCTAGGAGGTGGCCGGATTGAGTGAAGTGGTCGCCGGAGTATCGAGTTAGAGAGTAGAAACAAGGAAGGAGTTAGGACTGATAGAGAGTTAGAGAATAAGAAAGAAAGAAAACTACTGTTAGAGTTTTAGAGATGGCGAGTATTAGGTTTTAGTCTTTAGGATTTAAGTTTTTTTATATTAATATATATGGGTCCGTGCCTGGTCCGGGACCCGGGCCGGGTCGACATTTCGGACCCGGACCCAAACCCGACCCATGCCTCCTCGGGATCCAAACCCGACCCGGACCCATTGGGTCTAAAAAAAATGGACACGACTCTTATAAATGGGTCGGGTCCAAGCTGGCCTGGGTCGGGTCCGGGATTTGGAATTCGACACCCTATAAAATGAATTGTGGAGATTCCGGCGAAATGAGAGCTCTAGATGTGACACCCTATTTTGACGAAAACAATATCAATCATCACTCGATTTCTATTCATTACGGCTCCTCGAAACACGTAGAATTGTAGCTATGGAAGATCAATTGAAAATGTTAGAGCAAGAAAATTCAAGATCGACGCTGAAGTATGATGATCAATCTGTTTCAAATTCAAGATCAATCCAAGAAAATTGATGATCTAATGAATGTGATTATGGAGTTTAAGTAAAAATTAAATGATTCTTCCTCTTCGAAGGATCAAGAATTGGAGGTAAAGAGGTCAATTCACCCAAATCTCTCGGGTATAATCCTAAACTTTCTTTTACTAAATTTGATGGTACTAGTCGTAGAATTTGGGTTAAAAAGTGTAGCATGTACTTCAAACTGTAGCAAAAATAAGTGATGATCGAAGGTTGATTTAGCATCTTTGAATATGGCCCGATAAGGCGAAAAAATGGGTCACTAGTTATCTTTCTTCTAGAAAGAATGTAGAAGCGAGTATGAGTTTGTGATGGATCCGTTAGCTAGATTTAAGAATGAAAGAGGAGTAATTTTGTGGAGAAATTTAATAAACTAGAACAAGCCGATTCTATTGAATCATACCTTGATGAGTTTGAAGGTCTTAAATCGATGTGTTAGAAACTCATCATTCCTTGTACGAAGAATTCATATTGGATAGCTTCATTGGTGGATTGAAACACGGAATCAAACCATTTGTGAAAGCTTTCAAACTCTGCCACTTTGGCTGAAGGCGTGGAATTTGCTAGGGGCTGCAGGGAGGAGGCATTAGCACTACCCAAACACAAAAACCATATAAACCAACAACTTCTTTTTCTTATAAGACAATTCAAGCCATTCCCTTGAGCAATGGTAAACCACCACTTCTTCCTACTCCTCCAATGAAACCAAACAATTTGTCCCACGACCAAATTTCATCCCAAAAACTACAAAAATCCTAGACACATTCTGTTGATGTTAGAGATGAAAAAATAGCTAAAGGACTATACAATTATTGTGATTAACCTTATGATAGAAATCATAAGTGTTTGTTCAAAGAACCACAACTCTTTCTTGTAGAAATTGCTAAAAGTGAAGACCAAAAGGAAATAAGTGATGAAGAATTTGATTACGAGGAGGAAGAGTTGGGTGAACTTTGTGATTTCTATTAGTGCTTTGTCCGGAAATCGGGATTTCCATACAATGAGAGTTCAAGGAATGAGAAATCACAAGAACTTTCATATACTAATTGACTCTGGCAGCACTCATAACTTTCTTGATTTGGAATTAGCCAAGAAAATGGCTTGTTCAATCACAACCATTCCTTCTCAAGTTGTTACAAGTGGGCGATGGGAATTACTTGGCATGTCACACATGTGTGCAAAGGTTTCCGAGTGGACAATGCAAGGGAAGTTGTTTGTTGCGATGTTACGTTGATAGATGCGGGTGGGCGTGACATGGTCTTAGGAGTGCGGTGGCTCACAACTCTAGGTCCTATATGTTGGGATTTTAAAGAGTTGTTCATGAAGTTTGAGTTGGAAGGCTCTTCTTTCACATTACAAGGGGTACATCCTCGAAAGGTAAGGGCGAGTCAATGGAGCTCCTTCCGTTAAGATGGTCAATAATCTTTGTTGAGTTGTGTTTGCTACAAGTGAGGGATGTTAGTTTCATGGCAATGCAACCTCACCACTGGAATTTTGCATAGTTCTCTTTCAGAAGAGCTCTCTGCATTGAAGCAACAATACTCAGACATCTTTGCAGACCCTGATACACTTCCCCCTCATAGAGGTGTTTTTGATCATACTATACCTCTGGAGCCTGGAGCTAGGCCAGTCAACATCAGACCTTATTGGCCTCTTAAACAGAGAGGATATCATTGAACAACCGATCTAGGAAATGCTAGAGAGAGGCATTATCCAAAATAGTTCCACCTTTTTGCTTCTCTAGTAGTTTTAGTTGGGAAAAAAGATGGTACATGGAGGTTGTGTGTTGACTATAGAGAGTTAAATCACAAAACCATCAAGAATAAGTTTCCTATTCCAAGAATTGATGAACTTATTGATGAGTTGGCGGGAGCTTCGTTTTTAGAAAGTTTGGATCTAAGAGTTGGCTATCACCGATTGAGGGTCCATGAGAAAGACATCTACAAACAGACATTCAAGACTCATTCGGGTCACTTTGAGTTCTTAGTCATGCCTTTTGGCTTGACTAATGCTCCAGCTTCCTTTCAAGGCTGGATGTATAGTGTCTTTAAACCTCTTTTAAGAAAGAGTGTCTTAGTTTTCTTTAATGACATCTTGGTTTATAGCAAGACCAAAGATGATCATTGGAAGCATTTAGCTTCAAGTATTTGAGCTAATGAGACAGAATTTGATGTTTGCTAAGGAGAGCAAGTGTAGTTTTGCGGTGGACAAAATTGAATACTTGGGACATTACATTTCGGCAAATGGTGTTGAATTCGACCCACATAAGGTGTCGACGGTGGAAAGTTAGCTTGTTCCTAAGTCGGTCAAAGATCTTAGAAGCTTCCTAGGCCTTGCAGGCTATTATGGGAAGTTTGTTAAGCATTACTCCATCATCGAGCAAACCTTTGACTGATCCCGCTCAGAAAGGACCTTTTGCTTGGTCCGATTCGGTTCAAAAGCTTTAATTTCTTTGAAACAAGCCTTGATTTACGCTCCCGATTTTAGCTGTTCCGACTTCAACAAGCCTTTTATTGTTGAAACCCGATGCTAGCAAGAGTGGAATAGGAGTTGTCTTGATGCAAGACAATCATCCTTTAGCATACATCGGTGATCACTTGGGCGAAGATGGCAAAACTCTCTGTGTTATGAGAAAGAGCTTTTAGCTATTGTGTTTCTTTGTTCAAAAGTGGGAACAATATTTGATGAGTTCTCACTTTATTATTAGAAAGCACCGGAAGAGCCTCAAATGGTTGCTTTGCAACATAAAGTTTCCACTCCCTTTCAACAGTTTTGGCTCTCTAAGCTCATGTGGTTTGATTATGAGATACAATATAAGAGTGGTAAAGAAAATATTGCTTTGCGATGCTCTTTCTAGAGTTCAAGGAGCGAGAGATCTTATGCTTAGCTATTTCAGTTCTTTCTTCAAATCTAACTAGCCTCATCACAGCCTAGTTATGTTTTGGAAGATAGCTGGTTCATCTCTTTGCAACAATTACAACACTCTTCTTCGGTAGGTCATTATACCTTACATGAAGGGTTGTTGAGAAGGAAGGGTAAGCTAGTCATTGGTCCATATACTAGCTTAAAGACCAAGATTATTACATGGCTTCATGCGCCCCGAAAGTGGTCACTCGGGGAGGGATTTGACAACTAGAAGAGTTAAAAGTTTGTTCTATTGGAAAGGCTTATCTAAGGATGTTAAGCGGTTTGTGAGACATTGCCATGTGTGTCAAGCATCTAAGTATGATACATCGGCTCATCTCGGGTTACTTCGGCCTCTCCCAATACCCGAAGTTGTATGGATGGACATCTCTATGGATTTCATTACTTGGACTCCCTAAATCTACTGGCATGGATGTCATTTTTGTGGTAGTTGACAGATTAAGCAAGTACAGTCACTTCATTCCTCTTTCACACCCTTTTACTACTATCCAAGTGGCTCGAAGCTTATTTGGACAATGTGTTCAAATTACATGGTCAACTTTAGAAGCATTATGAGTGATAGAGATGCCATTTTCTTGAGCGAATTCTAGGGAAGGGTTTGTTCGGTTGCATGGTATTGAGTTCTTACTCTCTTCGGTATATCATCCAGAGACCGATGGCCGGGACCGGTGGTCAATAGGTGTCTTGAGACTTATTTGAGGTGTATGTGTAGTGATAAACCTTGGGGCTGCGAGGCTTGGTTACCTCTTGGCGAGTGGTGGTACAACACTCACTTCCATTCTTCTACTTTACTCACTCCCTTATGAAGTAGCCCCCCCTTTGCATCTTCCCTATTTACACGGAGACTCTACTGTGGATGCTATTGATAGGAGCTTACAAAGGAGAGAAATGATGGTTAGTTTTCGAAGTATCATCTACACAGGGCCCAAGCTAGAATGAAGCAACAGTGATAAACCTAGGTTAGAAAGATCCTTTCAAGTAGGTGATTGGGTTTGGTTGAAACTTCAGCCTTACGGAGCGATTTCAATACAAGCTAGGAGCAATCACAAGCTTTCATCCAAGTATTATCGGCCATTTCAAGTCCTAGGCTACGAGTGAGCAAAGTTGCTCTTACAAGTTAAAGCTTCCATTGGAGTCTAAAATACATGATGTTTTTCATGTATCTCAACTTCAAGGCATTTCATGGTGTGTTACCCTTGGCTACTCACATTCCTACTTGGTTGCAAGGACAAGACACTTCAAGTAGTGCCACGGCCGAGCCATTTCGGGACGAGAAGGTTTGTCAAGTTCCCGAACCAGAAGCTCGGATTCGAGTACTTAGTCCAATGGCACAATCTTCCTTCTCGTGAATCTACTTGGGAAATTGCTGTGGACTTTGAGGCTAAATTTCCCGAGTTTATGGCTAGTTTGAACTTGGGGACAAGTTCGGCTTAAGGAGGGAGGAATGTTACGGGACTTTGGGACTTAGTATATTGGCGCCCAGAGCACAAATTGAAATTACGTTATGTTTGTTACAAAGTTGTTACAAGTTAGTTGTTTAGTTAGTTGCTTATGTTAGTCACGTGCAATTGAGAAGCTTTGTATATATATAAACAAATGTAATCGGTTGTAATGGTCATTCAATCATTAAATGAAAGCTAAGCTTCCCTTTCTATCCGAAATTCTCTCCTCTCTCTTTACGAAATTCGGTTTCTTCTCTCTCTAATTTCGTTCTATTTTATTCTTCTCTTCTATCTTCCGTCATTATTGAAGGTGAGCTTGAGCTCCCTTAACGGGGAGAAGTTGCTGTTATGGTGGTCGTGGGGGTGGGGGTGGTTTCTAGGTGGGAGGGGTCAGTTGGGGTGGTTGAGTTGGTTGGGGGAGGGGGCGTTGGGGTGGTTGAGTTGGTTGGGGGAGGGGGAGGGGGAGGAGAGAGGGATTTTTTTTTTAAATTACCTCTTTTATAGGTTACAAGTCACATTCACCTACTCTAGGAATTTGATGTAAAGTTTGTTATATTAGATAATAATCAAAAGTTTGTATAATTGCAAGCGAATGGTCAAAAAATTGTATTATTCTAGTTAAAAATCCTTAATAGAAAAAATAGAATGCACGAGTGATTTTTTGCAAGACAAAATTTCTTACGTTTAAGGTAAAAAAACCTCGACCTAGTAAGGATTTAAACTATGTTAGTAAATTTTGATTAATAATATAGCGAGTCTACAAGAAGTCGACTTACACTAATGGGAAATTTGACATGAGGGACATGGATTAATAATGGGGATAAGGATAGAAAATTAATAAGTGGGATGGAGAGAAAATAATTATTCTACTATTTGATATAGGTTGAAAATAATATTGGGATAAGCTACAAAGTAAATTAAATTGCCTTATATCGTGTGGAGTGGGGGTTTCTTAGGAAGCTCTTGTTGACGATGGGTTTTGACGGGCGTTGGGTGAATTTGGTAATGAGCTGTGTATCCACAGTCACTTACTCTTTTATTGTTAATGGAATAGTAAGGGGTTACGTGACCCCTTCCGAGGATTGAGGCAAGGTGATCCTCTATCCCCTTTTTTGTTTATATTACTTGCTGATGCTTTCTCTCAGATGATACAACAGAAAGTTGGTGTTAATGATCTTCATGGTGCGAAAGCTAGTCGAAATGGTCTAGAAATATCTCATCTTCTTTTTGCAGATGACAGTCTACTTTTTACTAGAGCTACCTGAAAGGAATGCTTAACTATAGTTGATATTCTCAACAAATATGAAGCAAAGATCCCGGACGAAAAATTAACTATGAAAAGTCGGAGGTGTCGTTCAGTAAAGGTGTTAGCTGTGAGCAAAAAACAGATTTGGTGTCTCTTCTCCATATGAAGCAAATTGACAAGCATCAGAAATATCGTGGCATTCCTAATATCCGTGGTAGGTCGAAGAAAGTTGTTTTCAGAGAATTGTTGGATAGAATGTGGAAAAAATTAAGAGGGTGGAAGGAGAAATTTTTATCAAGGGGCGGGAAAGGAAATTATGATAAACGAGTCATTCAAGCACTTCCTACTTATCTTATGGGGGTCTATAAAATTCCCGTGGGCATTATACGGGAAATTCATTCTGCTATGGCTCGATTTTGGTGGGGTGGTAAGGGGGAAGAGAGGAAAATGCATTGGGTGAGTTGGGAGAAAATGTGCAAGCCAAAGTGTATGGGGGCATGGGTTTCAAAGATCTTGAGGTTTTTAATGATGCTTTACGAGGAAGACAAGTGTGGCGTTTGATGCATCACAAAAACTCCCTCTTGAGTCGTGTAATGAGTGCTAAGTACTATCCTCATGGTGATATCTTTCAAGCTAGACTTGGGTATTCTAATAGCTATTCATGGAGTAGTATTTGGAGTGCAAAGAGCTTAGTGAAGGAGGGGATCATTTGGCGTGTTGGGGATGGGAGAAAGATTGAAATATGGAATGAGCCGTGGGTAGGTGATGAGGAGGGCCGCTTCATTATGAGTGATCGAGTGGAGGGCTTAGAAGTAGTTGGAGATTTAATTGATGATGAGAGGAAGGAGTGGAAGATTGATGTAATAGAACGACATTTCAATGATAGAGATCAACGTTGCATCCTATCAATCCCTTTGAGCGCTCGGAATTTCCAAGACGAATTAACATGGGCCTACTCAAAAGATGGCCTCTATTCGGTCAAAACGGCATACATGCTCGGGAAAGGGGGAAACTTAGATGATTTTCATAGAGTGTGGGGCATTTTATTGGGGTTGGAGATCTCACCCAAAGTTCGACATTTTTTATGGAGAACTTGTACCAACTCTTTACCAGTTCGAGCTGTCCTTAAAGGACGTCATCTCATTGACAACGCTTGCTGTCCCTGGTGTGCGGATGAGGACGAAACAGTGCAGCACACATTATTATTCTGCCCAAGAATTCAGTCTTTGTGGAGGGAGTAGTGGCTGCCAGGAGATGCTGCGTAGAGCTGAGAATGAAGGGGATTGTGATACATTGGTTCGCTGGAAGGATTTGGACAGCAAAGTTGTGCAACAAGGGTGCTATCTAGTGTGGAATTTTTGGGGTGAAAGGAATAAATTTATTTTTGAAAATAAAAGTCAACCTTTTCCCGTGATTATGCAGCATGTGATAAGACAAGCAGATGAATATAATTTGTATAACATGCGGATATATATGGAAGTGTGAAGAAGAGTAGTGTGGTTAGTTCAACTCGGTGGAGTGCCCCTCTTACGGTATAATCAAGATGAAGGGCGATGTGCGCCTTGGGGATGATGGTCAGGTGGGCCTTGGAGTGGTAGCTCGTGACTCAGATGGGAAGGTATGGTTCTCGGCGGTGAGAAGAATACGAGCTTGGTGGCCTCCGGAGGTGGCTGAATGTAAAGCTATCCATTTTGCTGTACGTTTAGCCAAATCCCATGGCTTGCAAGACGTTCTTATAGAGTCGCACTCGCAAGTGATTACCACAAGGTTGACAAAGACGACATTATTCTTCTCAGACCTTGATTACATTCTAGGAGATGTTCTAGCTATGAGTGATTGTTTTAATTCGATTAGTTTCGTTCATGTTAAAAGGGATGGGAATACTGTTGCCCATAACCTTGCTAGAGTAGTGCCTTTTGGAGTTGAACAATATTGGGAGAATCATGTTCCCCACGATGTGGCTCCTTATGTACTTATGGACTCTTTGTCTATTGATTAATGCACTTCTCTTTTCCCCTCAAAAAAATAAAAATAAATTGCCTTATTCTCTCTTGTTAGAATAGTTTGGAGTTGGTCCAAACTTCGAAGGTTGTAAAACTTCCTTGTTATTATCCCACATTGGTGGTGGAAGAAGTTGTACCCCAATTTATATAGAGAAAGGTTCATAATGTGGTAAACATGTTATGGAGGAGATAGTGGACAATCTCCCGCGCACTGGCCCGGCCCGCTACACGTGTGTCACTGTTATTTTTGGGGCCCACCGTTTCAACTTTCTTGGCTGCTACACTTTTGTAACGTTTTTATTAGTTGCCATTATTTGCTGAGTTAATTCTAATGACTGTTGGAGATTTTCTCATTAATAATTCGGCAATTTCATTTACCTTTTATTTCTCCTATAAATAGCCCATCTTCTCTTCAGAAAATATATACAACACAATTCTTTCTCTTCAGAAAATATATACAACACAATTTCACATTTATATCTTTAATTATTAATAAGTAAAATTATAAAAAGTTGATATTAAAAAAATATACATTGAGACGAAACTAACAAGATCCCTTATGACTATGTTTTTTCTAAAATATAAATCACCAAAGACAATGAAAGTGTAACATGTGATTATATAGTAAACACTATGCAAATGGTGCAACTATTTCTAAACAGAGGAAGTATAATTTTTGGCAGTGATGGTTTGGGTGACGATTTCGATTTTATATGGTGGGAGATTATGGGTTAATTGGGGGAGTGTTGGTGGTGATACTAGTTCTACTCGGGAGGCGGAGGACGAGTTGTTGAGGACTATGTTGTGGTGGCGTAGTGGGTCGCGGAAGGAAGGAGTTAGAGATGAGAGAGAATGGAGTTATCTTGCTTAGGGGTTAATTAAACTTCAGTTAAGTAAGTTTAAGACTAATCAAAATGATTTTTAATTGATTTATCTCTATTATATGTGGGAACTCTTAAGGACTTTGGTGTCCACCCTTTTTTTACCAATATACCGCTAACTAGAAAAGAAAATTACAACACCTACTACTCTATCAGTTTAAAAATAAAAATAAAAATAAAAAGGGAAAAACCGATCTAACAAACTGCAAATCAGTTACCACTCATCCTTCGACTTTACACGCATAGCGTGCATATAAGGCTAGTAATTTTATAACAAAACATTAACGAAATAATGATGAAAATAAGTGGCGGATCCAAGAATTTTAAAATAGGGATCGGAAATTAATTTTTAACTTCATATTACAATTTTTCTTGGCAAAAAAATAAGTATAATCATGTCACACTATAATGTAAAATAATTATACGTTTAATTCGTTAAATATAACAATTCATTCATAAAGATAATAAAGTTCCTAATCTTAAATAAAATTACAATAATTGCTCCTGGCGAGTCGTCAAAGACATAAGGAGAACCCCTAAGAGTTTTTCATAGAAGGGAAAAGTATTGTGAAATCAAATGATACCCTTAGTCAAGGTACTTTGTACCAAACATAGAAGAGAGGAGGCAACCTCTGGAAAAAGAACCGGATATGCGAGAGCGTTACCCTTAATTATCCTAATTTATGTTTTAAAGTTTTGGGATGAAACTTTATAAAGGGAGGTAGAGTATGATAACCTCACTTTTATGTTAAGATTATTTTGATAGATAAGGATTATTAACGTACTAATCCGTACGTAACTCGCTTGTGACTTGCGGTGGAGTTAACCTTTGTGAATAGCTTCTTATGTGAATTTTGTCGGTAACGTGAACATTATGTGTTATTATGTGTTAAGTTATGTGAATTGTGAGTTAAGATAAGTCTTTCTTTTCTCTCTCTAAAATCACTTAAACCGGAATGCAGATGTTGGGCCTCCCTTCTCGGCCAATTTTCTTGCTCGTTTGTTGTGGGTTCTTGCATGCAAGCTCTTTTCCGGATCATCCAAGTATAGCATACTTGGGCAAGTGTTGTTTCAAGTTATCTAGGAAGAATTGAACCAAAATGCAAGCAAAGGTAACCTTAGTAAAACCTAGGTTGATTGAACCGATTATTTTGGGTTTTAGCTCATTGTTTTGGGATAATTATTGATCTAATGATTAATGAATGTAATATTTAAGGTATTTGGAACTCATTTAAGGAGAAGGTTAAGTTTTGGATGAGAAAAGCTTGAGTTATGATCATCTGTTTAAGGTACACAAGAATCACCCCTAGACTTTATTTGTAAAGCTTTGATATTGAGAATTTAAATGTGGGTATTTATGTATATTGATAATTATGATTTGCATGTTATTAAAAATGTGTTGCATGTGAATTTTACTTGATAAAATCGAGTTGTATTGATTTGCATAAGTTCCCCTGAAGTCCGATTAACTTATTGTTGATACAAAGTTACGTTACCATCTTTCTAAGCGTAAAACTCTTGTTGGGTTTGCTTTGAACTATTATGAGAGTAACTTCAAGCTAAACTTGGTTCATTCACCCGAATAAGCCAAGGTTTTTGGCCTTGAAATTTGGATTATGTTCTTCCTAAAAATAGGTTAAGAGAACCCATCTTTCATTACCCATAATGTACCCTTTTTATGCAAATATCCTAAAAACCTCCTAATTAAGTTCAACTAAACTCCTATTAAACCCCCTCTTTGGATATTCATTTGAATTCTTTATTCCCGCATGCATGTTATATATTTACTTTGCTATTGATTCACCTAAACACCCTCCATGAACCGTGAGTTCCTTCGAACCTTTATCTAATTTCGTTCTCTTAACTCACTCTATTATGTTATACCTATAGTAGCCAATTTATATAATCTTTGTATGTCGTTTTCCACCTTGTTTGGTTACCTTCGTAATGTCCTAGTTAAGGGGAACCGTTGACATTTCCCGAGCGTAACCTTCATGTTAATAGATCATTCATTCCAGTAATTAGGGGAACTTAGCATGACAAAACGTATTTCAAACGTATGAACTAATGTTGAAGTTAAGTAAAAGTATTTGAGCCTTACGATTTCAATATAAATATTAAAGTATAAGTATTCGCGTATATGTCTTTGAGTATAAGTATTTGCATATAAGTATAAGTTTTTTTTATGAGGGAAGTCGATGCGGAAGCAGTGACAAATAACACTCGTAGAGCGGGTATTGCTCATTCTGTATTATGGAGCGGGTATTACTCATTAAGTAGGGTCATGACCTAAAAAGTCTTGCAAGCGAGTATGAAAAGGTGGGGAGACGTCCCTTAAAAGTCCGGAGACGTGGCCTACCTTCCCTTGAGTTATGTTTTGTTTTTTGATAAGTATTAAGAGTTATATTTGTGTTATGTATTGAGAATGATATGTGATATCTTAAGATAAATCTTGGAAGATGATCCTAGTAAATTCAACGTATTTCTATGGAAGTTCAAAGGAAACTATAAACGTATTTATGAGAAAGTATCAACATAAACCTCAGCAGATTTAAATGCATTTATGAAAGATTTAAGTATTCTGTTTTGAATACAATTCAGAAATTGTTATGTAATTCCAACCACCTTATTACTTTTGAAGTCGGTGGGACTTGTGTAAGAGAGTAAGCTGACCTGTTTTGTTCTTTGAACCTGTCCTGGTGGGGGTAGATTCATCTGTTATATACACAGGATTAGATTGAATTTTCGGATTAGCTCTTATGTGCAAATGTGAAGTCGTGATCAATGTGTTTAGTTCCACTGTTATGATAATCTATTGTACACAATGATTTTGGCAAACTGAACATGTCTTTCCTATTTATAAACTAAGTACTCAACTATTTTACTTTAACTTAGTTCCGTAATATGCTTAGTATTATCAGGTTTCCTATTTTTCTCTAGCAGAGAAGGTGCGGAAGTCTGCCCTAACAACCTATCTGATTAGTGGCTTACTTCAATAATTAGCAATATTAGGTCTTAATTAAGCTGATATTTGGAGCGAGTCAATTACACGACCCTTCCCATCATCGGTACCTAGCCAAAACATTTTATAAAGGTCAACCCAAAAGGGTCCAATACATTTCCAATGCCATGTAAAAACACTTTGTAGATAATTATACACAATAGTCAATTATAATTGGATAAAATCCCTTGTTGTAGCTTCACTTGACAAATTTCGTATGCACACCGCTAAATTGACGTACATCACTCCTGATAATAACAATTCCAGGCTTTTATCCCCTCCTGACAAATCCATGTCCACACCCCTACATTGGCATACGTCACTCTGAATAATATAAATAACTCTTTTCTCCGGCACAAACCCTCTATCATATTTTAGCATAATGACAACCTTATATAAAAGCACTATTATCACATAAAATAGTACTTTGAGAATTACATTGTATTATAACGTAATAATACCATAGACGTTATAAGCACATTATTTGCAAATCACAATACACATTTACTATTAAAGCTATTATTACGAAAAACGACTTTTAGTACTAATAATTTATAAGGTGTAAATGGCGGTGAGAGTATGTTGGTCACATTTGGATAACCATGCATGAGGATAATCATCATCCCTAAGTTACATAGAGAAAATTAGAAGCACTTTAGATACGTTTGCATTGAATTATCCACCCTTAAGTACACAACTTAGATTTAACTTGGATAAGTTTGGAATGAAGTATCAAATGTCAAGTTGCTACTTCATTTCAAGTTATGAAAATTGCATTTACATATTCTTTGTAAGTGGGAAGCAATTGTATGACCTTAGGTTTAGACACAAAATCGTGTCTCCCCATTTAACACCCAATGATGAAACATACCCTGTCCTAATTGGTCATGTCCAAAAGAAGAGCGGTCTGAAAAGCTAAGCCCAAAGTCGTTTTAACAAACTGAAATCTATTTACTTGTTTAAAATGATTTTGGGCCTCGTTTAAAAGTCCAATTAATTATTCATGATAATTAAGTGTATTTTCAATCCCATTTTCATAAATAATTAATTGTATCTTAATAAATATTAATTATTCTAGATAATTAATTTTGATAAATATTTTCTAAATTCAAAGATATTATGAAAATCAGATTTTTATTCCTTAAGATAACTGATTTCTGAATCCAAAAGATAATATTTAATAAGGATAAAAAGAATCTTTTAAAGATTGGACAAATAACAAAATCCGATCAATCTGCGGATGCATCTGGCGCGATGATGTTGCGCAAACGCCACATTGATACAGTCAGCAAAACTCAGAAGCATATGTTGCACGCCGCGCATCGCTGATGCCTCAAGCGCAACAGGCATGCACGCCGCGTACGCTAAAATCTTATCTGGTTCTCCCATTTTCCGTATAAATAGACCTCGTTTTAACTCGATTTTGCAACACAATTTCCTACGAACTTTTCCTACGTTTTCAATAATGGAAATCACTCCAAATACTGTCTCAAATACATCAAAATTCAAACTCCATTAATTTCATACTTCAAGCTTCAAGATTACTCCTCCTGTGGACCGTTATTCAAGACCCAGGCGACAAAGGTATAAAACCTGAGGGTCAATTCCAATTAATTGCTTATTTTACTAATAATTTATTGATCTATGAGTTTTGATGATGACTTGCATACAGACAAACTTGCCAAATAAAGCTTTGAGTTCCTATGAGGTTTTACAGGTTCTTAAAGTCTCACATATAGCTGGAAGGAACTTGTGGAGTAACAAGTTTTCTTAAGCATACATGGAGTTCTAATTGAAGCAAGGTCGAGGACTATCTAAACAAGAAATCCAGCGAATGTGAAGGAGTTCCAGAGCAGGAATTACTTGATGGAACAGGAGATGATACAAGATGAGTTCCAGAGAAGGAGCAAAATTGGTTAATGCCAAGTTCCAAAGAGAGTTAAGAGTCAAGAGTTCTAGAGAAGGAGCATTTTGAAGAGTACATAAGTCTAGAAAATTAGGAGTTTAATTTTCTAAGATTTTTATAAGTACAATAGAGTCTAGAGTCTGACTGGAACACGAGTCAAGTTTCAAGTGGAACTTAGGTGTCTAAGAGTCAACTGAGTTTGCGTCTAAGAATGATTCATGAGTAGTAATTAACTGAATTAATGGAGTCAAATAAGAGTCCATATTGGCCATGCCACAATTTTAGGTAATTAGTTAGGTTTTTGAAGTTAAATAAATGTCTAGTTAAATAACCAGATTTGTTACAGTATTTTTAGGAATAAAATCATTAGAATAATAAGGCATGTGTTCTAAAGCAGTTAGTGGGCTAAAATGTAGGAAGCTTAGGCTACAAGCATAAAAAAATATGCATGTTCCTAATAGTTGGTAATGTGGACATTATGTGGTTAAGTGGACATCATAGGTTCTAAGGGTTGTTTAGTTGAGTTTATGACTTAGTATAAATAGCTAATCACTTGCCATAATTTTTGAGGACAACAGAGAGTGAAAACACAAGAGTTTAGAGTTAATTTCTATTAAGTGTTTGTTAGAGTTCCAGTTGTGATTTTGTCCAGTTACTCTAAGTGTTAATGTACTAGAGTCTTCAAAAGAGCTGTAATCTTCATAGTACAAGGGAAGTGAACTTGAGTGAGTTCAAATTATGTGTGAGAGTAAAGAGAAGAGTGTAGAGAGAGAAGAGCTTCAGTAGTTAGAGGGAGCTGTTGACCTATTATAAAAGGGGAGTTGTTCTTCCTATTGGGCCTAGGAAGTTTTTTTCATAAAGATTCTCTCGTGTATTCGCATTCTTAACTTTAGGTTCTTTAAAATTCCTCAAAAAAGTACTAAGAGTTCAACACAACAATTAACCCCCTTTTGCAGTATTCTAATCGAGTCAACAATTGGTATCAGAGCAACTCATAAAATTCAAGATACCTTGAAGAGAAACCCTTGGAATAATGAACTCTTATGAGAAACTAAAAGAAGGTTACTCAACTCAAAGACCTCCAATGTTCACTAGGATGTTCTACACTCTATTTGGAAGAACCGCATGGAGATCTTTATTATGGCAGAGAACTACCAAGTTTGACGAGTGATTGAAGTTGGTGACTATGAGGTAACAAAGTCCAACTCAGAAAATGAGGTAGTTTTTTTGTTTGGCAATTCAAAGTAGTTATTGATAACCAAAAAAAGAGTGTTACAACTTAAGGATGCTAGAACAACAAGCCGCCCCTAAGCACCCAACACCTAAATAACAAAAACAATCAACTAAGCCATGATGAGAATAACTTTTTCTCTATCATTACAATTGCAAGCTACCCCGAAAATAATATCTTTAGCCAAAGAAATTAGGAGTCATGAGAGAATAATGAGGTAGTTCCTAAACTTATATATGAATATGATAGAGAGGATTTTGAGAAAATGGAAATAAATGCTCGTGCTGTTAAATTACTTCATTGTGGTCGACCCTATGAACAAAACGTGTCATTGGACGTAAAACTGCTAAAAAATTTGGGACTTGCTCCAAATAACCCATGAGGGAACTAATGAAGTAAAACGTTCAAAAATTGATATTCTAATGTCTAAGTATGAATGTTTTGAAATGATGCCTAGAGAAACAATCCAAGAAATGCTTATTCATTTTTACTAACATTATAAATGAGCTTGTTTCTCTTAGAAAAGATATCCCTATTGACGCACAGGTAAGGAAAGTTCTAAGTAGTCTACCACAATACGAGAGGTGGAGATTCAAGGTGAATGCCCTAATGGAGACAAAGTACTTCACCATGTTCAATATAGAACAACTAGCTAGTTCCTTGCTGACCTATAAGTTACATCTAGGAACCAGTGATGGTGAGAGTTCCAAGAACCGAGGCATGGCACTTAAGGCTGATTAGAATGATGAATCTAAAGTAGATGATGAGGAAGCAGCCATGCTGGTAAGGAAGTTCCAGATAGAGTTCTAGGAGGAACTTGAACCAAAAAATCTCAAGTTCCAAAAAGGACTCTGGTTGTCACAAGCGCGGTTCCATTGAGCACTTTATAAGAGAATGTCCTCAATGGGATATTGAGAAAGAAAAAGTTAATAGCAAAGAGCATAACAAGGAGAAGTACTACAAACCTTCATACTCCAAGAATGATGTGAAGAAGGCCATCACTACTAGAAATTGGGTCTTTAGTATCGAAAATTATTGGAAAAATTGGGGCGAATAGCACCAACTATTGGTTTGGTACACAAAACAGCACAAACTAAATAAGGTGTGATGTACAGCATGAATTTTATAGCATGAGTGCATGAATCAACATAAACAATGATTTTGGTATGGTTCCACAGCACAAACTTCAAGGCTTGGGCAAACGAATCTCAGGCCAATATCGTCATGTATGTTGATTCTCGCACCTATGTCATAAAATTTGTGTTGTGCATCACACCTCGTTTAGTTCGTGCTGTTCTGTGCACCAAACCAATTGTTGGTGCTGTTCACGCCAATTTTTCCAAAATTATTCGATACCAAAGGGCTGTTTTTCGATACGAAGGTTATTAGTATCGGAAATAATTTTCGATACTATGCTAATACTAGTACCTCCGTGGCTAATATGTTGGTAACAATTCTTCAAACCGATACTAATTAAAAAGGGGTGCCTATAGTATCAGAAATATCAATAGTATCGGACAATTAGTAACCGTATAACCGATGCAAATATAATTTACTTTAGTATCTAAAGATTTTCTGTTACTATATATATGCAATGGTGTCGGAAATAATTGTTACAAAATAGTCGAATCTTTAGTATCAGATTAGTTTGTTATACTAAACATTGCCTATTGTATCAGAATTCACAGTTACAATAAAATTTTCTAGCTTGGGTTAATTTCTCTTGTATCAGAACTTCTGATACTAAAGGTTAAATTTGCTTTTAAAAAAGGCATTGGTATTAGAAAATTTGGATAATAGATTTTGTCTTTGGTTCATTCTTAAACTAAGTTTATAAACTAAGTACTTGTACATAAGGAAATTTTTTGTATACTCTCTCTGTCCCAGAATACTCTTTACACTTTCCTTTTTCATCTGTCCCAAAATACTCTTTACACTTCTATTTTTGGATATGAACCACTATTATTTTAATTATTTTACCTTTTAACCATTAGCCCACACTCTCTATCCTCCAAATAAAATAATATCACTCCTATTACCTATCAACTCTAACCATTGGCCCACACTCTCTCTCCACCAAATAAAATAATACTTCCTCCGTTCCATAATAAGTGAAACACTTACTATTTTAGTATGTTTCAAAATAAGTGAAATATACCTTAAATGGAAAAAAGAAAGTGACAAAATGACAAGAGTACCCATCACAAATTTGTGTGGTTTGCTTTTCTCTCTCCTCCTTTTGATAATTAAAAGGGTATTTTATGACTTTTTGCCTTTTGAAAGTGATGTTTATTAAATCTTGTGCCCAATTCATATGTTTCACTTATTATGGAACGGAGGAAGTACTACTTTTACAACTTACTAACTCCTATCACATCTACTTTTTTAATAAAATAACAATTGATAACCAAACAACAACTTATCATCTAAAACTGATTGTCCTAATAAGTGTCAAGAGTATTGTGGGACGAAGGGAGTATATATTATATGTCCATCATCTCTCATAATACTGTTCTAGTACAAAAGATTGATGTAAGAATGGTTTTAATACAAAAGTATCGAACATCATCACCACCATAATTCAAGATATATAATCGTAGCATAAAGTTTTCTCGACAAAATAATGAGGAAGCTACTAGATTTCCAAAAAAAACATACACTTGCATCAACAATCTTCAAACTTGGACATGCTTGTCATTGTAAAGTTTAACCTGTTCACATAATAAAGAAAAAGCATCACGTACACGTAACAACCTCCAACAATGTAATTACAACTCAAGGATCATAGTCACAAATGCTATCAAAGAACTAAAACTAAAAAGATTGCACAAAATCATATACAATTCACACCAATGCACTTATAGAAGTTACAACACCCATCACCCACCCGAATGCATCCCTTGACAATACACATAGCTGTAATAACAACACAACTTATACATAGAGACACACGGGACCACAAGTCGTGTCAATACAATGCCCAAATCCATACATAAACCGCCGCAAAATATCACCGAGACAATCCCAAATGTACCCTTAAAACTACAACAATATGCCACCCAATAACACCTAAAGAACCTCAATACAACATGCACATCAACCCTCTTAATTGCCATGATACAACACCCAATTGCCTTTGAACCAAGAGAACAACAACACAACACAACAAAGAACCAACAACAACAACAACACAAAAAATAAAGCACAACGAACACAAGGGATTTTTTTAATCGGTGTGTATATGTTTCCTTAGAATAGTAGAGGAAAATGCATGTAAAAAAGAATAGTAGAGGAAAATGCATGTAAAAAAAAGAATAGTAGAGGAAAATGGTATAACATACTTTGACCCGATTTCATTTGGAGAACCATTTTCTTCAACATTTGCATTTCTTCTTCTAAAGCCTCTCCTCTCCTTTTTTTCACCTACAATGTTTTCATCCAATGCCTTTCTTTTTTCAACTTCATTGCAATTTCTTGTTCCAATTCCAATCTTTTTGCTTTTCTTTCTCAATTTCTTCTTCCAATCCTTTTCTTCTTTATATTTCTTCTTCAAGCATATGTAAAGCTTCACTATTGTGGTACTTAGAGCTACCTTAAGCTGAAAGTTTTACACCAATTCCATGTGTACGCTTGTACCCACGCTTATTTTCTCCGACAATAAGTTCAAAATTTTTGTCTCGCTCGCTAACAATATCACAATCAGTGTAAGCTTTTCTTTATGATTTTTCACATAAGCCTACAAGTAAGATCTATGTTATGTTATTATATAGCAAAACAATCTCAGGGAGCATAAAGAACAAGCTATTATACATACAAGTTTCATTTCGAAAATTGGATCCACCGGTTTGTTTTTCGTTTCATCATAAGCCTTTTCAAAGACCTCGAAGTCGATCGATTCTATGCCATCCTTTGTCTAAAAAAAAAAAGGTATATACACATTAGGACAATTGTGTATGCAAAAATGATATTCATAATTGTTAACTTTACCATTTTCTCTCTTAGCCGAGCCAAACTTTTTGTGCCCAAATGGTGTGCCATTATAGACTTCATGCGATTGTCATAATTTCTCTTGCTACAATCCTATTCACAAAAAGTAGAATAACATTATTTTCAAGAAAATTTACTACAAAACCTCGAAGTACCATTACATATACCTTTCCTTCTTTTGACTCCCACCTACGAACTATATTTGCCCACCGGTCGGATCGACTCTATTATTAGGTGGCACCGACAACTCTTGCAATGTTTTTACTTCCGGGTTTATAATGTTTCCGCTTGAGTTTTCTTCTCCATGATCTTTAGACAATTATCCATCTTTTCCAATGACCAATCTTTAGGAGAAGTTGAACCTTCAAATGTAAATATTGTCTACAAAATATGACAAAGAGATGAAAGTCAATTACATTAAATAAGGGAAAAAAAATCATATGCGGGAGTGTCATTACTTACCGGAATGATCTTCCAGGAGAACTTCTTCTTTTTCCTTGGTCAAAAACTTTCTCCAATCATTTAGATCAAGTTTTATTAATTTAGGGTCTCTTGCAAGTAGGCCAAGGTAAGATGAAAGTTTTCTACCATTTTTTCCAATTGGTTGACCATTGTGATTTACATTAACAATAGTTTTCTCATTGCTCTAGAGGTTACTACACTTATTAGGTCCCCTCGAAGGATTTTTCTTTGGTCTCTCTATCCCCAAATAATAAAGAAATAACACAATGTGTAATTTGATACAAAAGCTAAATGTTAACCAACAAGAAAGAAGAAAAAAAATAAGATCCAGATATGTACCTGAGGAAACTGTAGAATGGACTATGCGAGCTTCTTCCTCTACAGTGCTGTCAACATACATATCATCATTTTGTTGTGCATCTTCTTGGTCACTATCATCACTACTTGAACTTACATCATTCCTCAAAACAGAATAGTGTTCCTTTCTTTGGGAAGAGGACGACGCAGAACTGTAGCCCTTCAATTTGCATTCTAAACTTTACAATATAGTAACCTGATTTATCTATACACATCAACACAAGAGAAACCATGGAAATGTATGCCAATATATAATAGTTATTGCCCCATTCATAGCGCACATTGACACATAATAAACAAAAATAAATGAATGAGTCATCTACTTAATCATTACAGATAATTTAATAAATCAGTCAACAAGAATTAAAAGTCGTAATAGCTTACGTGTGATCCTCCTCGGTTTCACTATCTTCCATGTATTCCTCCTCAGTTTCACTATCTTCTGTAGAGTCATCGCTTTCACTGTCGTTTTCAGTTTCACTATCCTCCTCAGTTTCTTCTTCAGGAGCAGACTCCACATAAAAGTTATTAAGAGCAACTATTGTCGTTTCTAAAGATTCACTGATGTGTGGCTCACTATCAAAGTAAGTTATTGTGTCACCCTCAAGTGCAACATCATCTATATCATAAACATCCCTGGGTTTTATCTTACTCACAAAATTCCAATTAATCTCAACTGGATCAGGAGTGTAAAAGACTTGAAAAGCTTCGAGAAGCTAAAACATAAGGTTCATTAGTTTTCCAGGGGTTTCTAAAATTCATAAGGGTAAATCCCAAGGCATCTTCTTTTATTCCTCTCTTGTTTCTCATATCCACCCATTCACACTTGAGTAACACTACTCTCCTTCTTTCATAATAATCTAATTGAATAATCTCTTTTAGAACACCATAATATATCACACCTCCTTCTCCGTAAACGCCTATCCCACTATTTTCAGTGGGGGAATTTTTTTCAACATCTTTCGTACGAAATTTGAATCTATTATAAACAATTTTCTTCATTCGTCTTGCAAAACTACTAGGACCCTTGCTTGGCCACCGAAAGATCCTTACTTATTTGCTCATGTTCCTCTTGGAACAAGTGTTCACCCTATGCCAACAAAAAAAAAGCATCAATATCCTTTGGATAGATATATAAATAAATAAACAAATAACACATTTTCATATCACGCATTTAACACATACATTAACTTGAAACCATTTCACAAATTTTTCTTTGTGGAGCTTTTCAAGGTGTGATGCTTGTATATGCAAACGTTGTTGTCTACAAAGCTTCTTATGCTCTCCGCATTTAAAAATATTACTAGATTTAGTAGGTGGATAGAAGTGGAATTGGACAAAAAATACAGATTTAGAGCATCTTACTTTGCATATTCATGTGCTTGGATCCATTGATGATGAGTCAAAATGAATATTCTCCTCATAACCCAAAACATGAGTCGGAGTTGAAAATATGGATAGCCCTTTACGTTTCACGATTAGAATGATGGTCTTTGCTTGGATTTATTATTTCTTGATTCAACTTCTTGCATGTATCGAGCGCAAAAGATCATGCATTCATTAGCAATGTAAGCCTCGCTATGGAACCCTCTCGGTTTTGCTCTATTATGCACAAAGGTTTTTAGCTTGAAAAAAAACCTACAATATAATAACAGTAAAAAAAAAAAGCACCTAATGATACATCTTAATTGGATACATCCACCAAAATTGGACTGGACCAAAGAATGGTCGCTTCATATGACAAAAGACTCACCAAGTGCACTATAATGTCAAAGAACGATGGAGGAAAAATCCTTTCGAGGCGGCAAAGTGTCAAAATAGCACTCTGCTCTAATTTCTCAAAGTAATCAAAGGAAGCATCCTTGGAGCATAGTTCCTTGAAAAAGTTGCTAACTTCAATCAAGACGACACTTATTTCTCTCGGCAATGCTTTTCTTACCGCTAAAGGCAATAATTGTTGCATTATAATGTGACAATCGTGACTTTTTAAACCGATACTTTCCCATTCTTCACATCAACACGACGAGAAATATTAGATGCATAGCCATCGGGGACTTTCATTGATGATAAAACTTTACAAAAAATTTCCTTAGCCTTTCTATCCATAAAGAATGGTGCTCTTGGCTTTTCATATTTTTCTCCTACCTTCACTGGATGTTGTTTAGGCCTAACCTTCATGTCTTTGAGATCAAAGCGCGCTGCAAGAGTGTCTTTTGTTTTCCCTTCAATAACTAGCAAAGTTCCAAGTAAAGCTTTACACACTTTTTCTCTCGTTTGCATGACATATATGTTATGTCTTATTAGATGGTCTCTCCATTACGACAATGTGAAAAAAATACTTATTTTCTTCCAGCCACTTCACTCGCTTTTATTCTTTTCACTCCCTTTTCTTTTTCTCTTATGATGCTTAGGCTTCTTGTTATGCTTTCCAAAAATTACTTTGATCTTTTGCATTTTATATAGCAAGTCATCCCCATAACGCAATTTTGGAGGTGGTCTTTCTTCAACCTTACCACTGAAAGCAACCTTACATCTTCGAAATGGATGGTTTAGATCAAGGAGGCAGCGATGTCCCATGTAACACAACTTCTTACTTTTTTTCAAACGATAAGAACACGTATCAACGTTACAATAAGGACAAGCTAAGTAACCTTTTGTTTTCCACCCCGAGAGATTACCATAGGCAGGAAAATCATTTACTATCCATATTAAAGCAGCACGCAACATGAAAGTATCATTGGTTGAAGCATCATAAAACTCTACACCATTCCATAATTCCCTTAACTCATCTATTAGAGGTTGTAAATAAATATCAATGTCGTTACCAAGAGCCTTAGGACCAGAATTAAGGAGAGACATGATAAAATATGAATCTTTCATGCATAACCATGGCGGCAAATTATACACCATAAGCACAACCGGCCAAGTACTATGATTAGCACTCATATTACTAAATGGATTAAAGTCGTCACTAGCCAAACCAAGTCTAATATTTCTAGCATCACAAGCAAATTCCAGATACTTTTCATCAAAAAAATTCCAAGTTAAGGAATCAACTGGATGCCTTTGTTTCCTATCCTTACTACGTCCCCTTTTATGCCATCTCATTAAGTCAGATGTTTTAGATGACATAAAAAGTCGCTTTAAACATGGTATTAATGGGAAATGACGAAGCACCTTTGCTGTACCACTTTTCTTTCCAGTTAATGGATCTTTCCGTCTTGATACGTCACACACACTGTATTTGTCATCATTAACGCTATCTTTCCAATACAACATGCAATCATTAGGACATGTATCAATTTTAGTATATCTCAAACCTAAATCAACTATAATCTTCTTCATTTGATACAAATTTTTTGGCAAGTCTGAACCATTAGGAAGAAGATCATTTAAAAATTGAAGCATATCATTCAGTGATGTATCACTCCATCGATGCAAACATTTCATTTGATGAAGACGAAGAATGAATGACAAAGTTGTGAATTTATTACATCCAGGATATAATTCTGTTTTAGCATCTTGCATAAGCTTGTGAAAATTTTGAGCTTCTAAGTTCATCCCTCCTTCATCAACTTGTGGGCTTTCACCTTTGTAATCATTTGAACTAGGAAATCCGAAAGCATCATGGAGTAAACCATACATATCATCAATCCCTTCATCAAGCTCCTCGTCACTAGAAGTTTCATCCTCTAAGTAGACGGTGAAGGTTCTTCCCCATGAAATACCCAAACACTATTAGCATAATTTTTGTCAAAACCCTCACAAAGCAAATGTTCACGAACAACTTTGGGATCAAGATATACAGTGACAGAACATCTCTTACATGGACATTTAACCCTCCCATTTCAGGCTGAAGTATTAAGTGAAGATTTTATAAACTTATCTACTCCTTTTCTATATTGAGGACCATTTCTTGGCATATAAACCCAACCTTTTCCTGTATCCATGAATGAATTGCACAATCCTATCAATCCTATTGAGGAACAATATTAAAGCTATAATTAGTAAAGGGACAATTACATATAGTTTGAACTTTAATTAGATCGATCATATATAATCACATGGAAATCAGAACACACATACTTTCAGACTAAAATTACAAGTACCATAACATCAAAAAATTAAATCATCACACAACAACAAAATATACATATATACATTGAGAGCAAGAATGAACAATACCAATTAGAGAATGACTAACAACAACTCTAATTTGGGAATTGCACCAACACTACCATAAGAATAATACAAGAGAATGCCCACGGATAATCTGCAATCAAATGAAAGAAATTGTAAATTTTTTTGTGGTATTGAAAATTTTTGTTGCAACTTTAAGAACCATAAACAAGAGAGGAAAACAAAGAAGATAATATAAGCTTGGCTAAGGTAATGATGAAGAATAGTAACTCCTTAGTCGGTGCCGACAGATTAAATTTGGTAGAATTGATACTAAGGACAGAAAATTTATGCATATTTTGACCACCAATGCCCTCTTTGTTTCTCTGAATATGTCAAGTTATGTTTGCTATAGTATTTGTTAACGTCCAAAACCTGTTGTTGGATATCAAATTGACTACTAAAATATTGATAGTAAAATACTCGTGACTTGTGTATCATGATACTATCCTAATATAAAGCTAGCACTATCCTAATTAGTAAAATATTTTCAATTTGGTGAGTTATGCTATTTACTTATATTTTAATGCATATTTTGACCACATGCTTTAAAACAAATTAGGCAAAGCAATTGTAAACAAATTGAAAACAACTTCATGCAAACTGCTAGAAACAATACCCAACAACAACGAAAGAACATGAGAAAAAAAAAGCATAACTCACCAAAAATCAGTAATTGAACAAAGGAGACAACACTTTTGGTGATAAAGTAAAAAAAACAATTTGGACAAAATTTGGGTTAAGAAACCTAATAGTCATCCTGTAAAAAAAACCCAACATTCATGCTCAATTTTTGAATTCCATCATTATAATTAAGCAATTACCCACGAAAGCAAGCTTAAATACATAGAATTTTCAGGAGATTAGCGAGTTTAAAACTTACCAAATACCACTAGTGAGTATTATTTGAGATTTACATAGAATTGAGCAGCAAATCCGACCCAAACTGAAGAGCAGCAACTTCGGATTTATGTACAACAATTTCGGATTATCAAGTTATATGAGAAGCAACTTTGTGCAATGTGATTTTTTTAGAAATTGAAGAATAAATTTCGAGTACATTGAGTAGTAATTTTTGACATTTATAGACAGATTCAGCAAATTGTGTTTTTGCTTTCAACCCTAACTTTTGTAAAATTGAGGGAGAGATAAGCCAATTTTGCGAACTTTTGATTTGCTTTAGTAATGGGCTTCAGTATCAAACTTATTGGTTACTATAAGAGCTTATTTGCAACAAAACTTATATGGATAGTAAAAAGCGTATTGGTGTCGGAAATTTTCCGATACTATGACTACATTAGTATCAGATCAAAACATTTCTGATACAATAGTGAAGACTTATATGATGTGGAAGGTAAAACCAAGGAAAAAAAATGCCAGATAAAAATTATCCGATGCTAATGGAATTTTTAGTATCATAAAAGTTTACTGATACTAAACTTTCCGATACTAAAGACCCATTTTCTAGTAGTGATATGCTCGGCAGGGCTGTTCACCGGTCCAGGACCGGACCGGACCTGGCTGGACCGGATTTGTGGGATTCCTTGGACCGGGGACCGGACCTGATTTTTTCGATCTGGACCGGCAAAATCAGGTCCGGTCCCCTTCGGCTGGACTTTTTTTTTTTTTTGGGCTTCTAAATATCACTGTATAAACCGATAAATAAGCCAAAAAAAAAAACTGAAAACAGAATGATAAAGGAAATGGAGAAAGCTCGAAATTACAATTCACAAAATCATAACTCGAAGTCTAAATTATAAGTATAAGCACAAACCAAATTCATGAATTGTACCATAAAACCGAAAAACAAAAAAAAAACTGAAAACAAAAGATAAAAAGGCCGAAAACTGAAAAAAAAAAACTATAGAACTTACCGATGAGAAGGACAAAACACAATGGAAAGGGAGAGAAAGAAGGAGGAATAGTAAAATAAAGGAAAAGGAAAGAAGGCAACAGTACTGTATAATGGCAGAGTAGTACTGCAGTAGTAGACCACTTGGAGGGGACATAAAAGGGAAGAGAGAGAAAGATGGAAAGAAGAGAGAGAAAGAAGGAAAGAAGAGTGGGTGGTTAATGCCCTTCAGAAATTACTGCAGTAGTAAGAAAAGAAGTAAGAGAGAGAGAGGGGAATTTAATAAAAGAAAAGAAAACATAGAGGAGAGAGAGAGGGATGAGAGAGAAAGAAGGCAACTTTATTAACTTTTTTATGATGCACGCATCTCCATGGACCATGGCAGACAAAGGATGGCAGTTTTTTTTTTTTAAAAAAAAATTAAGATTCCGGGTTTCAGGTCCGGACCGGAATTTTCCGGGTTTGGACCGGAACGGACCGGAAACCCGGAATCGCCAATTTCCACCTCTCTGAACAACCCTAATGCTCGCAGCTTGGGGCGATAGTGATTCTGAAGGTGATGAGGAACAACCTGAGGAAGGGATTGTCAACTTATGTTTGACGGCGGAGACTGATCAAGACATGTTCCTTGAGGAACTCGATATTGAGGTACTTATTATTCCTAGAAATCTAAACTCTCTTTCAAAACATAATTTGATTGACCTAGTTGTAGAAGCACATGATAAATGGATAGTTTTAAGTAACAATAAAGTTGAGTGCCAAAGAGCTCTCAAAATATGCAAGGAACACGTTGATTAGTTGAACACTATAAGAACTGATGTTCAAAATCGTTTGTTTGAGCTTTTAGATAAAAACATGTCTTTGAAAGAAACTATTGATAATTTGAAAAGTGAGATCAACCAAATCAATGTGGAACTTAGCCGTTATAAGTAGATCAATCTTGATATCAATTCTAGTAGTTCCAATAAGGCTTTTGTTAAGTTATCTGAGTATGATAAAGTTAAATCTGACTTAGAAAAACTTAGGAATGAAAATGAAAAATTGTCATTGGAACTTACTCAAGCTAGAAAGGGTAAAAATATTGAACAACGTGAAGTTCCCAAATGGATTATGGATGCCCAAACAAAACGGACTGAAGGTCTACGTTTTGACAATTAAAAGAAAAGTGGCAAACAGAAAACATATGTGGATCTTCCAAGTAGCAAAGTTTGTTCCTTATGTGGGAACACAAGGCACTTAAATGGGTGTTATTCTAAGAAGAACAACTTTGTGAAAAATAATGAAAGACATGTTAAGCAAGTTTGGATAGTAAAAGCTAGTGCTAATGTGTCTATGGAGGAACCCAAGGAAACCTGGTATTTGCAGCTAACAAGTAGTTGTATTTGCAGGTGTTAGTGAGGGGGAACAACACATGATACCTCGATAGTGGTTGTTAAAAGCACATGACTAGAGTTAAATCGAGAATTCTGTCACTAGCAGCCTATTCAGGGGGAACTGTGACTTTCGGTGATAATAAGATTTGTGAGATCATTGCCACGGGTAAGGTTGGTAAGTCAAGTTCCTACTCAATTGAAAATGTTTTTCTTGTTGATGGATTAAATCATAACTTGTTTAGCGTTTCCCAATTCTATAATAAGAGAAACTCTGTGTGTTTTACTAATGGGCATTGTCATATCATCAACAGTAACATAGGTAAAATTATTCTTGAAGGGAATCAGAAAGGGAACATGTATATTTTCGATCTCAATGCAGTTCCTAGGAACAACCTTACTTGTCTCAGTGTTATTGAAGATGATCCTTTGGCATAAACACAACTTGCTACATCATAAATCATATCATGATTAGACCAATCTCTAATAAAACTGCCTATGAACTGCTTAAAGCAAGAAAAACAAATATTTCTATTTGAGAGCATTTGGTTAAAAATTTTATTCATAATAATGGCAAAAGGAACTTGGGGAAGTTTGATGAAAGGAGTGATGAAGTTGTGTTCCTTGGCTATGCTTTACATAGTAAAGCTTATACAATGTACAATAAAAAACAATGCGTGTCGCGGAAAGTGTACATATTATTTTTAATGAAACTGATAATTTTGTAGAGATTGTAAATGATGACATGCAGGAACAAGAAGATTTTTATATTGGACTAGTGAGACCAGATCCAGAAAGAAGAAGAGCCTTAAGTGATATCAATTCTAGTAGTTCCAATAAGACATTACAATTCTAAATTTTTTTTTTTATTTTTAAAAACTGAGTTATTTATCTAATCACCTAATCGTATTTACTAACAGTGTCTTATAGATTAAATCTAAATATTGTAATTGTGATTAGGAAACACTCATACATCTTATAGATTATATTTCACTTAAAATAAAAAATAGTTGTCCAATATTATAGTTGCATGCATGTTATTTATTAAATCAGATTAGTATCTTATTACTTTTATAATAAACAAAAAAAATGATTAATACAAAAAAAAAATTAATCAATAAACCGAATATTTTTTTTATAAGGTAAGAAAAAAGGATTTTAGGAGACCCTCTTCGCGAGGGAACTCCTAAAAAGTCATTTACAAGAATGGAATGAAGAGCTGAATTAGTACAAGGAGTAATATCAAAACTAGACTGAACTAAATGTCCTACATTAGTTATCCAATCTGCAGCTTTGTCAGCTTCCCTAAAGACATGATGTATCTGGTAGGACTGGAATTTTTGAAGTAGAGCGTGTATATCCTCTATGATAAGTTGTATCTGCCAAGGAGCGTTCCATAGTTTATTATTTACCGCGTTGATTACAAGAAGATTATCACCTTCAATGTGTATATTCTAGATGCCATTATTCAAAGCCAAAAGAAGACCTTTTTGAAGAGCAATAGCCTCGGCCACGAACACATGAGTGATTCCTAGATTGTAAGAGGTGGCATAAATAAGCTCATTGTTATTATTGTAAATAATAACCCCCGCAACAGCTGAGTTATTTGAGACCGAGCTGTCGAAATTGAGTTGGAAGTGGGATAGAGGTGGAGGAGTCCAAGCAACTTGAATGATAGAATTGTGATGAGAGGTGGGAGGTTGTTGATTGTGAGAGGAGAATGGAGTACCTGCGAGATAGCAAGAATTAAGCGATGCTCGAAGGGTCCACTCGTTATAAAGGAATTTGGCTTTATGGAGTATTTTGTGATTGGTAAAAGCGGCGTTATTAAAAATAATGTCGTTTCTTTCTTTCCATATAAACCAAATTAGAAAAATGAATTTGGTTAAGACAGTTTTTCAGATTTAAGGGATTGGAGAACTTTTAAAAGAGAGGTGTCTTTGTGGTGGAAGCTTAGCCATGTACGAGTTTCCTGAAGATCCCAAACTTTCCTGACAGAAGTGCACTCATTAAACAGATGATTAATAGTTTCAGGTTGGGAGTGACAATGAGGGCATATATTGGAAGGAGCAATTTTTTTTAAAGAGTATATCCCTGACACTTATACTTTGATGACAAAGTTTCCATAAGAAAATCTGTAGTTTAGGTGGTATGTCAAGCTTTCAAATCCATTTAAAGATCCAATGTTCCTCAGTGGGATCGAGATCATGAGCTATCCAAGTAGCTGATTTGACGGTGAAGTCGCGAGAGGGGGTATAACCCCAAATAGGAGTGTCGGTTGTAGGCGAGGAGGGAATATGGATCCCTTTGACCACGCTAATGAGATGGTTTGGCAAATAGGGTTGTAACTTTAGTAAGTCTCATTCCATGGATGGTAGAATAAAGTCGGAAACTTTTAGATTGAGATCCACTTGGCAAGAAGGGATTTTAAGCGTCTGATACAAGGGGGCATGGGATAGCCAATTATCACTCCAGAAGGAGATAGACTTTCCGTCTCCAATTTTCCAACAGATCCCTTTCCTAATTATATCCCGTTGGGCTAAAATATGTCTCCATATTTGAGAATCACTTGGCTTAGGTTTACATTGGAAGAAGCTTGAGTTTGATAAATATTTCTGTTTGATGATTTTTACCCAAAAGTTGTCGTCTTGAGTAAGAATTTTCCATCCTAATTTTGCTAGGAAGGCTTTATTCACTGGGAGAGTTTTACGAAGACCGAACCCACATTTAGATTTTGGCTTACAAATTTTATTCCATGCAATTAAAGGAATATCATTTTTATCTTTTTGTTGTCTCCAAAAAAATGAACGGTGCATACTGTCAATAGATTTGGCAATGGATTGAGGGAGGAGAAGAGGAGCAAACATAGGCTGGGAGAGCCTCTAAGTGGCTTTGGATTAGGGTATGACAACTAGCTTTAGAAAGGAAGCCTGCTTCCCAATTGTGCATTCTCTGCTCTGCCTTTTGAATAATGCATTTAAAATCATTAGTAGTCGGTTGAAAAGAGCTGAAGTAAATTCCTGGATACCAACCTAGGCTGGAGGTTGGGGCCATATAAAAATGGCTAGCAAGAGAAATTTTTCTTGAGGGCGTGATCTTTTTTGAAAAAATAATCGAAGACTTATGGAAATTTACCAATTGGCCTGAGAGTTTGCAATATGAGTCAATAGCGGATTTCAAATTTCTGCACGCAGTGCTGGTTGCTTTATAAAAAAGAAAGCTGTCATCAGCAAACATTATACATTGTATGGATGTAGTGTGGGGGAGAAATTTAAATCCTATACCCAAATCATTATTTTGTGATGCTAAGCTGAGTTTTATAATAAAAACTTCCATGCAAAGGATAAAAAGATGGAGTGAAAGTGGGTCACCTTGTCTAAGACCTCGAGATGGTTTAAACTATGGGTAATGTTTCCCATTGACTTTGATAGAATATGAGACATTGGTTACACATTCCTTTATCCAATTAACCCACGTGACAGGGAAGCCAAAGGCTAGTAAGGTAGCCCAAAGAAATTCCATTCAATACGATCATAGGCAAAGTTATTAAAATCGAGATTCTAATTTGAATCGGAAACGACCTTTAGAATCGAATCGTAAGATCAAATCGTAGAATCGTAAGATTCTACAAACACGTATAATCAAGATATTGCACTCAATCTTCATTGAATGTGCTAAAATTATAAGTTAAAAAACCTAAAAATCGGAAAAAAATAGTTGTTTACGCACTATATTGGCAATAACTAACAATACATCTCTATTATTTGCTTTGTTAGCATGATTTAAATTTGCGAGGTTTTCGCTAGTCAAAAGAAATGTATAGAATCGTCTAGAATCGTGAATCGAATCGTCTACCATATTTTGAATCGTAAAATCGTAAGGTTTTAAGATTTGAATCGCGATTTTAATAACTTTGATCATAGGCTTTTTCCATATCGAGTTTAAGCGCAGCCCAACCTGTTTTTTTGTGATTTGTGAAACATATTCGGGATTTCTTTTGCAATGAGAATGTTGTCATGAATTGGTCGGTCTGACGTGAATGCATTTTGAAATGGACTAATGATTCGTTGTAGAATTGCGCTAAGCCTTGCTACTAAGATTTTGGAAATAATATTATATAGCGTATTATTTAAACTTATAGGTCTGAAGTGATTCGGGTTTTCAGGATGGTCAATCTTAGGGATGAGAGTTATGAGCGTATGATTTAGAGAGGGTGGCAATTTTCCATGATGGAGGAAACTTTGTACTACCGTAGTAATTTTTTTTCCAATAATAGACCAATATGCTTGGAAGAATTTACTTCCAAAACCGTCGAACCCAGGGGCTTTGTCAGGGTTAATATCAAAGGTAGCTTGTTTAACTTCCTCAACTGAAAGAGGGATGAGTAAAGAATGACGATCGGCCTCCGAAAACAAGCGGGGTAATAAAAGATAAGTCGATGTTGCGAGGGAGCTATGTGCGAAAGTGAATCGATTTTTAAAAGAATTAGTGAGCAATTGGGTAATTTCTTCAGGGGACTCAACCCATTGGTTGAGATCATTTTTCATTCTAGAAATGGTATTGTAGGCCATTTTTTTATCATCTTATTATGAAAATACACGGAGTTCCTATCGCCTTGAAAAAACCAAGTTTTTCTACTTTGAGTGTCACTTCGTTGATGATTAAAACGAAGCAATTTTTCACGTTGTAAGATAAGACGATTAATATGAGATTTAAGAATAGGATTGAAAGGTTGCTCCCATAGAATGGTTTGCAACTCTTTCAGTTTGGTTTCATTTCGATAAGTTTATGTGCATTATGACGGTAATGAGTTCTAGCCTATAACTTAACATCATCCTTTATATGAATTAATTTTTGTTGAATGCGATAGAAGCGGGAACCTGGACGTTGAACTTGCCAATTTTTTTCCACAATTGCATGGGTTTGGGTTTCGACCACCCAGTTATTTTGGAAGCGAAATTGAAAATGGTGCCTCTTTGTGGTTTCATATGTGGAGAATAACATAGGAGCATGATCTGATACAGTGAAATTACCATACGGTAAGACACTATTAGGGAAATCATCTATAAACGAGGTATGAGTGAGAACTCTGTATAACCTTACAAAAATCGAAAGTTGTTATCATTATTTTTCCAGGAGAAATGACCTTAAATGCATGGAATGTCAATGGCGTTGTTGTTTGCCAAAAAATTAGGCAATCGTTGCAATTGATATGGAAGGAGGGTGCGCCCTCCTATTTTATCGTGAAAAGTTAACATTTCATTAAAATCACCGATTAATAGCCATGGTGAGGATTGAGTGGAGACAAAGTCATCAAGGAAGTGCCAAAATTTATCCTTTTCCTCTTCTTGAGATGGGTAATAAACCCCAACAATGGAATAGTTCTTATTAGTCGGTTTATACGTAATATTTAGAGTAGCAACGCGCGGGTGAGAGACATGAGAATGTACAATAATATTAGAATTATTTCAGGCAACCCATAACCCTCCACAATGATTTAGAGGGTCTATTATAAGTTCATTGTCAAAATGAAGGGCGTTGAGGATTTTTTGACTGTTCGTATGATTTGTTAATGTTTCCATAATGAATATAGTATCTGGCCTAAATTTATTCTTAAGAAAAATAATCTCAGCTAAGGCATGGGGTTTTTTACCCCCTTGAACATTCCAACATAAAAACTTCATAAATAAATTCGCAAAGGATAACAATGAGCACAATAAGAGATGTTCAATAGCGAGTGATGGAGCACTCGAGTCCAGTGAGTTTTTGAGGCCCAATCCAGTTTAAAGAGATGAAGATCCATGAAAGTAATAACAAAAGATTGCAGGAAATAACTAAAGTAGGTTAGCAAAGCGTAATCACATAGGTAGAGAAGAAACGACCATAGTAGCCTGGAAATGAGCATAACATCTCGAGCAAAACCAAAATAAATAATTCGCAATCATAAGAGTTGAAATCATGGGAGAAAAACCATAACGGTCCTCCGAAAGATTGAAAATTGCGCCCACTTTGATTGGATGGATTCCAAAAAAGATAATTGACCTGTAAAACTTCAACAAGCTGTGAAGGGGTGAAAATCACCCATGTTCCATAGCGAGTGATAAAGCACTCGGTTCCATTGGGGTATAAAAACCCATTCAATCGCTAGATTGGTAAAAAGAGTTTTAACAATCACAAAAGGAGTGAACTCCAAGTAAGTGCGGATCATCCTAATAATAAGATACATTAGTGCTTTTACCAATCATTCCATAACTATATTATTAGAGGTTGCAATAACAATATCAAGAGTAATAGAATACTGAGAAGCATGAACGGAATTGAACTTGTAGTCTCTTAGATCCAAAGCATCAATATAGAATATCATCACAACATTATCAATGTACCACAAGAACGACTTATAAAACTTAGCACATGATAGATACTGAAAAAACCAGATAACAATGTAAGGGTTGCTAATTGTATTAGCCCATACATACATCAACAACATGAGCACAATGCCCGAAATAATGTTATGCATTAAGCACAAAAGAGGAGAATCAATCGACAAAATTTGGGAGATAAATAATACTTAAGTCGAAGGGGATTGAAATGGTGAAAGTAAGTAAATAAAATCATTGTGACTGAAAAATTATGGAAGCGAATTGGACTATAGATTGCCTTTCTAAGAAAGCATAAGTTCCAAATATATTTCATAATAGGAGTAGAAAGATTAAATCTACCATAAAAATAGGCAAAAATCCATTTTGTTAGAGCAAGATCCATGGTGCATACATAACTGGTACCACAATCTATACCATTTAAGAGTGTTTTTTGAGAGGTGTTATTCATCACAGACCCAAACATAATTCTCATACAGAGAAGCCAAATCTCAGAATATAAGTAAACTTCAATCCAAATCAGCAATAGACAGAGTGGTCACAAGGGAGACAAATAAAACTATAGCAAAGAGGAACTTTTTATTTGATACAAATTTAAATCCAACGATTAAGCAGGTAAGAAAATCTAACCAAAGACAAATAATTACCAAGGGAGTGAGAAGAAGAAGACTTACCTGATGAAGCGCATGGAGATGGTGGTAGGTACAGAGCCGTCCCAAACAATGTAGAGGCCCTGTGCTAGTTATTGAATTGGTCCCCTATTTTTCGAACTCTCTGTTATCTATTTTTCAAACAGCTAAATAAATCCAATTCTCACTCTCTATTATCTTTTTTTTTTGAAAGAGAAATTTCATTAATTGAAGGCCAAACGGCATCTACAATAAGTATTAAAGAAAAACAAGATATAATCAGACAATATCAAATCAAATTCGTCTTCGAAGAAACTACAAAGAACCAGATCGAACAATACAGCGCAGCCCCCATGTATTTGCTGAATCACGCAGCTATTGATGGGGAAGTCTATCATTCTGACATAGTTTGGAGAAGAAAATTCTTGATTTAAACATGTTGACGTCATCCGAATTTCCAATACTTCGATGTTGATGGTCGTGAACTTCAACCAATAGGAACAATTCCTCATACCAATTTTTAAACTTCCACGAGGGAAGAGAATAAAACCACACTCCAAACTCCCATGAAAGGAGAGAAAGAACCCAAAAATTGGGTAGAATACTCTCAAAAAGAGAGAGAATGGAAGATTATTAATAACAAAAATAATGAAAACTAGAAGAAAAAAGAAGAATTGGGGGCTTACCACCATCAAAAGGATGATGGCAGCCCCAAAACTGAAAGAAAAAGATTAGGGTTTTTTGAGGAGGAAGAGGAGGAGGCTAGGGTTTTAGTAGGCCTCTATATTATGCTTAGTTTTTCACTCTCTATTATCTATTAGTGCAAACACAACAGTTTACAAGGAGAAAGTTCCAATAAAAAACCAAAATAATTCAATAAGAAACAAAGCAAAAGAAGTTATCCAACTAGAAAGAAAGAAATCAAATATAAGCAAAGCCCAAAAACTACAACAAAAACTAAAAGCAAACGAAACCAACTAAAAATGAAAGAAACACAAATAAAACAAAACAACTGCAGCTACAACTACAAGTACAACAAACTTGATTTGCAAACCAATTACCAAAGATTGTAGTTATACTCAACTTAAAGCTCCAATTTGGATATCTTTGGTTTTTCTTCAAAAGAAATGAATTGGAAAACTGAGATTGGGTAATATTACGTACACATTGTGAATTTTGGTCATTAGATTCACAAAAAAAATAAGTGGTTTGTTTGAGGAAAAAATGGAGAAAATTCAGATTGATAAATTTTTATTCATTACGGTTAAAGTCAGAAATATAAGAATCTTAAATAAAATTTTGTTAAACAAGAAAGTTGATAAGAGACTAGAGGAATGAAAAAAGAAAGATTGCAAAAATTATTATGGAAAGTTGAAGAAGGAGAGAGAGAGAATCAGAGAAAGAATTAAAGAGGGATGTAATGAAGATTTGCAATCCTTAAAGAGGGGAAACAATTACGACTTGTCGTTGCGATTCTGAGAATATTAGGTAAAACTTCTGTTTTTGGTAGAGAAAAAGACGGTCAATTGAAAAAAAAAAATGGGCTCCAAAATTTTGGGCCCTCAAAATTTTGAGGCCCTGTGCTATAGGGCTGCTTGCACAGCCTTATAGCCGGCCCTGGGTAGGTACTCTCATGTCGGCGAGCTTGCGGTCGGGTAAACCGGATGGTGGTATTGGGGACATCATGACGAATTGTCAAGCTTGAGTTCGGGAACAAATGATGGTGAGAGGGGTCGGCCAAAAAGAACTCCTTCAGATCTGCTGGAGTGAGGGCGCACTTATGACGCAGATGGAGGATCACCCCATGAATAGGTTCAGAGGAGGGGCGTTGGTGGACGATGTGGGTGCGGGCGGTGGTTGCGTTAGCCGAGGAGCCGGTCTTGGGTTGAGAACGATGTGGGTGGCCAGCGGTGGTTCATAGACGATGTGGTTGCGCGATGTGCAAGGATGAAGCTGGGATTGCACGCTAAGCTTTCCTTTTTTCTCTTTTTTTTCTTTCCTTTTCTCTCCTTAGATTTCTTTAGCATCTTTTGGAACGTTTTCTCTCTCTAGATTTTCGAAAAATTTGTCATTTCAAAGATGGCTTAATAAATCGAAGTTATACATGCATGGATGTTGAATAGTATATTTGTACTCATTTTTACGTATGTGTTAACATCAAATTAAAGTCATATATTCATCTCACTCTTTTTACAAATTTTTATGACATTACAATTCTAAAAATTATTACTATATTTATTTTTAAAAAACCGAATTATCAGATTAATATAGATTAATCAACATGCATATTATATATCAGTTTACTTGCATGCATGTAGTTCTAATAGGAAATAGATGATCCTACAATAATTGCTACAAACCAAAATTCCTTGCATGCATATTGATGTATTCAGTTTAAAATTATTATAAAATATTATAATTAAATCTTCAATTCTTGCTACAAATCAGATTTACTTGCATGCATGTATTTTTAATCAGAAATCATCATCCATATTATTTTGGTATGAAAGCCATGGGGTTGTAGTTATTTTGTTCCTTATAAAACTTTATCATTTTGAATTAAGTACTTACCAATCTTTATTTTGGCTTTTGTCCTATTTTTACTCTGCCGTTTTTAGAGTTTGTAGAGGCAGTAAGTCCTGCAAAAGGCAGTCATACCATAGGGCTACACCTTTTTCACGGCGAGTAGGATTTTCGGCTTGTTCCAAGGTTTAAAACTGGATTAAGTTTTGTTTCAAAATCATGAGTTATATATGGAGCAGAGGAGCTCCATCCTCTTCTCATGGTAGTAGTAAAGCTAATAAGCTGGTTAAAAATGAAACCTTTACTATAGAAAACCTTGAACAAAGTATTGACAATTGGGAGATACCCAAAGTCTATAAAGACCAGATTTACAAAATGAGGCCTTTATAATATTTTTAAAACAGATTATGTTATCTAAACCCAAGAACGAGATATCCATTTAACAAAACCTATTGATACTATCAAATTATTTTCAGCAAAAACCTTGCAAAAACATATTGAAAAAGGGTATCGATACATCCATGTAGGATTGGTTCAAGTAGGCTTAAAACCCTTTCCTCAGTCCTTGTGGCCCTTAGAGATGGACGATTCAAAGACTTTAATGATTCTTTATTAGGAACTATTGAATCAAGTTTATCCATGGGTCCAGTGTCTTTCGGTTATTATCCAAATTTCAGTGTCTCGTTAAGTGATAAGAATATTTTATCCTCCTTAATTTTGCAGATTAAAACTCATAATTACAAAATGTTCCATGGTTCAATACCATAGCTTTGATCTATAAAGTCCATTACAAAGTTATGCTTTCCGGTATCTTCACTAACTCGATTCAAGAGCGTGTCAACTTTTAATACTAGAAATATACAACATAGTAAGAAAGGAGAAACTCTCCTCCTTCAAACCGACCTTTCTTGATCAAACATAAGAATCCCTAGGCCAATACAATGTAATGATGTCAATCTCCCTGAAGATTGGTTCCTCGAGGGAGCTGCTAAACCTGAAGCGCGATCCCCAACTTTTCCAAAACCTAATACCAACTTACAACAAGTTATACAATACTCCGATGGTAGTGTAAAACTTAGCTTTAACAGGAGCACTAACTCCAGATACTCAGACCATTCCTCTGTTGAAAGCTTAGGACGATCCTCTCACCTTCCTTCTATGAACAACATGCATTATAAACGACAAATCAGTTGTCTTAGAAACAATTACCCGGAAAAGCTAAGGTATTCTAACTCAGATTTGCCTTCACCATCCATTCAAAATGTAAAATATAGAACCCAAATACCACACCCGGTCTATGGTGAATGACAGTCTCCTCCAGACTCACCCTTAGCCTCAGTTATAACTGAAAATATTGCTAATGAGCTAAACGTCCTTGAAAAGGATTTTGAGATCAATAGAAAATTAGTTCATGAAGACTTTTATGCCCCACATAACCTCTCAAAGAGAACGTGGTTTCTTAAGCACTTTCTAGATATTCGAGAAAAGATCCAAGTAAGCTATTACAACTTTGTAATAGAACATAGAGCCCACATTTATTTTTTGATTGGTTTAAACTCCATAATTTTGACCATAAAACTGATTACCCTTTTAATTCCATAGAACCTGTCAACACCAACAGAAGGACACCCGTCTGGAAGACTCCAGATGGCACTACTCATGCTGACCATCCTCCCTTGTGACAAATTACCTTCTCCATAGGTGAGCACAAGGTAGAGGCTTCTCCTCTCAAGAAACCTCAGGAAGAATCCACCACAAACCTCAAAAATATTGTCCTACAAAACAATTTTACAAACATTAGCCTTAACACTTTAGGAAAGCAGCTTTCTAGAATTGAGAAACAAAGCCTTAAAGCAGAGACAAGCTTAGTCTCTAAACCTGTGGAAAAGATCATCCGAAATCCAATTTTTAAACCATTTCAGATTTCGCAAAAGGCACAAAAAGAACTCATGACTTAAAAAATTGAATTTCTTCAAGCTATCAAAGACCAAATTAGCAAGTTGAACCTTCTACCTCAAGAATAATTGAGGAAGAAACAGTCAAGAATAATATTGTCAGTGTCCTAGATTTATGTAACGACACCGATACCGAGACTAGCACCAACCATGACAAAACACCTGAATTAGCTAGACTCTCTTGGCAAAATACTGGACCTCTTGATATCATTCCTATAAGGTCTAGTTAATTCCAAGTTGGAAGTCAGCCTAACACAATTGTTCAACCAAAATATAATGCCTCTTCCATCTATGAATGAAATATAGATGGCATGAGTGAACACCAAATATTAAACCTCATGGAACAAATGACAATGGCTTCAAATGCTTATGATAAGCACGTAATATGTTATATTTTTACTCCATAATTTTAGTCTGATATTTGTCATTTATATATTATTTATATATATTTACCGACTTTTATTAGTAGTGGGTTATTTATGTTCTTATTATATTTTTATTGAATAAATAGCTTAAATTGTGTTATTTTTGTTATAGGGGCTTTTACTATTTCACATTGGAAGAGGAAGACCAAAAAAATAATCAGGGGAAGACAAATAGAACAAAAGAAAGGAGAAAAGAAAAGAAGGAAGAAAAAATATAAAGAAGATCAACAGGGCAAAGCTCACGTGAGCTTGTGGTAAATAAAAGGGTTGAAACTCATCTTCTACAAAAAGGAAAGTTGGAAACTTTCCTGCTTGTCATCAACCGGCAATTCCCTTACAAAGAAAAGATAGATTTTTTCTTCCACAATAAGAAATTCCTATCTTATTCTCAAAACCCTTCCTATATTACCGGTATCTTCACGCCAAAAGGGAGGGGGAGGCACCACAAAAATACAGAGGACGACGTGGCGCTACAGAGATAACGAAGGATGTAGTTCGAAAATTCGTCCCGGTTTTCTCTACTCTTTTTTATTCCTTTCTTTGTTTTCATGTCTAATTTAGAGTAGTCTACACTAGTAGGAACATGAAATTGACTATTTGATATATGGGTTTATGAGATTATGTTTTTGTTTGTGTTATAAACGATTAGTTTCTTTTCGGTATTTATACAAGGTTTATTATCAGGCTTTTGATTCATGTTTATTGATTTAGTTTGATCACCTAAACTATTTCATGTTTCTATTGTTAGATTAATAGTAACTTTAATTAGGTTGCAGCTTTCTGGTCTAATTATAATTGCTAGAATCTTGTGTAATAATTGAATTCAATTAGTTGCAGCTTACTGGCTAGTTTGGGTTCAGTTGATTGGTGTTTCTAATGCTGTCAAGTTTGATAATTTGATACATGCTTTCATGGTTGGATTAATTTAGCTTGATTAGGATTAAATTTGCGTAATTTCACGGGATTTAACGAGAAATAAAGATAAAACTAGTAATCTACTTGCTTTCAATGGGTTATATAGTTAACCAATCTATCCTAGGCTAGTCGAATGAGTCAATGATTAAACCCTATCTCAAGAGGAAATTACGTGTCTCCTATTAGCTTCTTTATTATATTTTAAAACCGAATTTATTTCCTGCAATTTATATTTTCATTGTTTTAGTTTAATAACTTTAATTTATAAAATAATAGTTATTTATATAATTAAATAATTAGTTTAAGATAATAAGGCAGTCTCTGTAGGTTCGACCCTTACTTTCCCTATCTATTTGTCAGAGTTAGTGAGTGATTTATAAATTTAGTTTTGTTGCGGAAACGACATGCATCAAATTTTTGGCGCCGTTGCCGGGGACTGTTGTTTTATTATCTTAAAGCTAGTTATTTTTTTAATTAGTTTTTCTTGATTTTTTTTAATATACTTTGGTTAGTTTATTGCTTTTTTTTAATTAGTTTAATAATGATTTTGTAATGTTTTGGAACTAAGAAGCACTAAGCCTATATGGCCGATTTAGAGTGGATCAATAAAATTAAATTAATGGGATTAGTCTTGCTAGCTACCGGTTGTCACATGTGAGCAATACTGAATTCATAATTTGCTGTAAAGAAAACTTGAATTTCTTATTAGATAAATTTACTCAACAGTATAGAATAAACATGTGGGTATTGAATGAATTATGATAGTTTTGCATCTTATGATATGATATGATCTGGTAATTTAAGCTTGAGAAAAGTTCTGCTTAAACTTGATTTGCTTTGTTTGTTGAGTTTACCATTCTCTTCTGATATGCAGTTCTTCTTCAGATTAATAGAGCAAATAGAGTACTCATAGTGCAGTTAGGACATTATTTCTGTTTGCCTTTCACAGAAAAATATCTCTATTATTGACAAACTTATCATGCCATTCAAGAATTCAGTTCAGAACAGGGCTTCAGTTTTGTTTAGAATGCAATTCTTCACGTCAATTTTCTAAAGTTTTAGTTATAAATTCTACCATTGCAAACTGCCTATAGGAGTCTATATGAGTGTCATCATGCTGATCCTTGCTTGAATACTTATGTTTAGGGATAGTGGAGTTGATTAAAAAAAAACACACAAATGTAGTTCAAGTGTTGAGTTCTAAACTTTCATTGATTAGTCTAGTCTTATGGACTAATTATTCGGCTTTTTGTGAGTGCTCTCAACTCTTTATCTTTGTCCTACTTGGTTTTTCTTCAAATGCTTTTCTAAACTATTTTGAGCTCTATTATCTGCAAGTGCGGTTTTCTATTTCTAAACTTCTAATCGTTGCTATTTGCACGTTGTCATAATTGTATTTAGATATGAAGCAACATATGTTAGTTACTATATGACACTTTAATCCATTGAACTGCTACCTATCTGCAAATTTTATTTGCCATCTTGTCATCTCCACCTACTGCACATATTTGAATTGAAGTTAATATATTAGTGGGAATGCATGTTTTATTGTTTTTGACCTATGTACCTTTGCGAGGGTCAGCTGTTAGTATTCTGATATCTAAATAATAGAGACCATACAGTGATACAGGTTGGAGAAGAAAATTTAGAGACTTTATTAGATGAGATGGCCAGCACTTTAGGCCTCGAACAACTATTCATAGCTGCTCTATATGAGAGTATTTTGCAGGAATGAAGAGCATATTAGGTCGAGCCAACGACGTAAACTAAGGGTGCTATTTGGGAGGCAACCCAAGACTGATTTTATCGCTTTATCTCGTTACTTTCTTTTATTTTCTTAGTGTTATTTTAGTTTTATACTTACCATTCTTGACATATGCTTCTCATAACTAAGGAAATCTAGTCATAATCTAACGTGTTTGTTCTCCCATATACAGTTCTGCTTTACTCACAACCAGGACAAATCAGTTTCTACTTGCAGCTTTAGCATCTAATGATTAATAATCTAGAAGTGGCGAAGCAACTGAAGTTTCCAGCGAGCTTCATATTAGGAAGACAGAACATTAAAGCAACACATATGAACAAGGGAGCCTGCTATGATCTCCATTATTTCTCTTTGTTGAAGAAATGTGCACATAACCAGCTAAGTTCTCTCATTTTTTTTGTTTAATTCTTTTTCATTGAGGACAATGACAAGTTTTAAGTGTGGGGGAAACTAAGTATTTGCGTTATTTGATACTAATATGCTGAGAATCAGGTTGAGTTCACAAATATATTGTGAAAATATTAGGATATGTTCAGTTTAGTGGAAGTACTGCTGATTTTTCTATAGAATATTATTTAGTAAAAAATAAAAAACAACAAACAAAAAAATTGTGTATTCTATCTGCATTAGTTATAGGCTTTTATTTGCATTTATGTTTGGATTTTCACCTCTTAATTTCCTAAGAACTGGCTTATTAGTAAGTTGATAAGAAACTCTAATCTAACTTGTTTTTAAAATAAAATAATTTTTTTTAAAATAAAAGATTTTTGGGAATGTTATATAATTGGAATATAATAGTCGATCTTGAGAGATTTATAATACAATTGAAAAATTATCTTGATTCTCTTAAATAAACGGCTAGATAAATAGACCAAACCTTGTGAGCTTATGAGCCTATTAGGCGCACACATCCGCATCGGTTATATTTTTCTTTCTTGTGTGATAGTTTCCTCAATGAAGTATGGCTCTTGAACTTGACTTGGTACTCTTTGAGACTTTTGTGACAAATGTTATGAAGAAGTGATTTAGGCGTTCTTTTCATATTTTTTAGCCTCAAATATTTTTCTTTTATATAATATTTCCCTTTGTTTTGCCCTTTTGAGCCTTAAAATCCTTATTTCTTTATTAACCATACATTACAAACCTGCGGCCTCCTACATATTCTACCCAAGCCTCGCTAAGGGGAGTTATTAAGTTGAGTTTGTATTGTAAGTTTTTGTTATGATGAAAAAAAAATATTGTGAAAAGAAAAGGGAAGAAAAATAAAACAGGAGTTGTGACATTGAAAAAAAAATTATTTGAGAAGAAAAAAAAAAGTGTTTGAAGATTATAGATTGGTAGAAATGCTATGAATATATTTGGAATTGTTGCAATTGCATTATTATTTATGAATGAGTGGTTAATGATATAATGTTAAGAAGAAAAAAAAAGTTGGAGTATGATGTTCAATATATAAATGGAGTTTGCTGTGACTGAAACATCTTAAGTCATGTATTTTTGCTCCCTTTAGTTTGGCTTCTTTTAGCTCCACATTCCTAAATATTTTCCCTACCCTTTAACCTTAGCCACGTTACAACCTTTTAAAAGACCTTTTGATCTTTATTCATCGTGTCACTCTTAGAGTGGAGAATTGAGACAATAGTCAAGTTTAAAGAAATATACTTCATTTTGAGTCGACTTGGTTATAGGTTTGAGTGAATATTATTTAACCCCAAACACATGAGAGTTGAGTGTTTCATTCATACTTGTGATGAGGGTCTATTTATTGAACTTGATACGCAGACAAGTGTGTATTCATGCTAGATATTATTGAATTGTGAAGATAACAATTTGTTCATGAAGTATTATGAGTTTTGATAGTTCGATTGTTTAAACACTAAGAGTATGACATCTCCACTAACATTTTCTCAACGTTTTTCTGACTAACTTAAAATGTTTTAGTTTCTTGTAGTGTACTTATCTAATTTAGTTATTTCCGACAAAGAAAATTGTGGTGGTATATTAGGTCTTGCATTCATTATTAATATCATTCTGATATCCATGTTGCTAATTGGTTTGGTTTATGTTAATAAGGCTTTGTGGGTATGCCATCTGAAAATCCTCACGAGACCGTACTCGTCCTCTAGGGTAGTCTAGGAGTTTAAAGGGCTTGTTGCACATGTTAAGTGCAATCGTGATTCCTACGACAGTGAGTTAGGTTTTATTGCTTTCTTAGTATAGTCTTTATTTTTATCTTAGTAGTGTTTTGTCCGAGGGCGACCAAAGGCTAAGTGTGGGGGGATTTGATAAGCACGTAATATGTTATATTTTTACTCCATAATTTTAGTCTGATATTTGTCTTTTATATATTATTTATATATATTTACCGACTTTTATTAGTAGTGGGTTATTTATGTTCTTATTATATTTTTATTGAATAAATAGCTTAAATTGTGTTATTTTTGTTATAGGGGCTTTTACTATTTCACATTGGAAGAGGAAGACCATAAAAATAATCAGGGGAAGACAAATAGAACAAAAGAAAGGAGAAAAGAAAAGAAGGAAGAAAAAATATAAAGAAGATCAACAGGGCAAAGCTCATGTGAGCTTGTGGTAAATAAAAGGGTTGAAACTCATCTTCTACAAAAAGGAAAGTTGGAAACTTTCCTGCTTGTCATCAACCGGCAATTCCCGTACAAAGAAAAGATAGATTTTTTCTTCCACAATAAGAAATTCCTATCTTATTCTCAAAACCCTTCCAATATTACCGGTATCTTCACGCCAAAAGGGAGGGGGAAGCACCACAAAAATACAGAGGACGACGCGGCGCTACAGAGATATCAAAGGATGTAGTCCGAAAATTCGTCCCAATTTTCTCTACTCTTTTCCTATTCTTTTCTTTGTTTTCATGTCTAATTTAGAGTAGTCTACACTCGTAGGAACATGTAATTGACTATTTGATATATGGGTTTATGAGATTACGTTTTTGTTTGTGTTATAAACGATTAGTTTCTTTTGGGTATTTATACAAGGTTTATTATCTGACTTTTGATTCATGTTTATTGATTTAGTTTGATCACCTAAATTATTCCATGTTTCTATTGTTAGATTGATAGTAACTTTAATTAGGTTGCGGCTTTACGGTCTAATTATAATTGCTAGAATCTTGTGTAATAATTGAATTCAATTAGTTGCAGCTTCACGCTAGTTTGGGTTCAGTTGATTGGTGTTTCTAATGCTTGTCAAGTTTGATAATTTGATACATGCTTTCATGGTTGGATTAATTTAGCTTGATTAGGATTAAATTTGCGTGCTTTCACGGGATTTAACGAGTAAGAAAGATAAAACTAGTAATCTACTTGCTTTTAATGGGTTATATAGTTAACCAATCTATCCTAGGCTAGTCAAATGAGTCAATGATTAAACCCTATCTCAAGAGGAAATTACGTGTCTCCTATTAGCTTCTTTATTATATTTTAAAATTGAATTTATTTCCTGCAATTTATATTTTCATTGTTTTAGTTTAATAGCTTTAGTATAGTTTTGATATCTAAAAACCCCTCAATTTATAAAATAATAGTTATTTATATAATTAAATAATTAGTTTAAGATAATAAGGCAGTCTCTGTGGGTTCGACCCTTACTTTCCCTATCTATTTGTTAGAGTTAGTGAGTGATTTATAAATTTAATTTTGTTACGGAAACGACACGCATCGGCTTACAAAACCCAACTGGGTATGCTTGGATAAAACGGTAGCGGGAACTCTTGATTGCGAGCTTCTCCGGCCGCTCAAAGGATGGTGGGATTTCTATCTCACCAAACAAGCAAAGAATTGGATATCTTAAATGCGATCCAGACAACAGAAGATGGGGTTCCCATTCTCAACCAGAATGGAGAACCGATCCAAGATTCTGTCTTGACCCTAATTTTTACCTTATCACTACATTTCATTGGAGATTCCTCCCATCTAAGAGACAAAAACACAGATCTTTTGTCTAATATTAGATGCAAGAAACTTAGTGATTTTCAATGGTATAAAAATACTTTCCTAACTAGGGTGATGCTCAAGGAAGATTCTAACCAACCCTTTTGGAAAGAAAAATTCCTAGGAGGTCTTCCAACCATCTTAGGAGAAAAAGTCAGAAACAGAATCCATGAAGATTTTGGAGAGCATATTATCCCTTACGATAGGCTAACCTACGGTGAGTTAGTAAGCCTAACCTCTAAACAAGGCCTTCAAATATGTCAAGATTTGAAGCTCCAAAAACACTTAAAGAGGGAGCTAAAATAAACTAAAAAGGAGTTAGGTTCCTTCTGCCAACAATTTGATAACTCCTCCCCTCAAATAAATACTTGTAAAGGGAGCTGTAGTAAACCAACCCCTTACGAAAAACCCTATATTGCCCGGAGGTTCTATAAGAAGGTTGAGAAAGTCTTCCCTAGAAAACCTTTTGAGCAACGGAAATGGAAGACCCATAAAAAACACCAACAGACCACCACAAAACCTGACTTTAAAAACATAACTTGTTTCAAATGTGGAAAAAAGGGTCATACGGCTAGATATTGTAGGATGGCTAACAAAATCCAAAACCTTGACCTAGATGATGAGACTCTAGGAAGAATTTCAGCTCTTCTAATAGAGTCTTCTGACGAGGAAACTGAATCTTATAATTATGCTGAGAGTCATGGCCCTCAAGTTGATGAAATAGATTCCTCATCTTCAGCAAAAGATAAACCATATACCCTAAACGTTATCACCAAAGAACAAAGCCTTATCCTAGATGTCATCCAGGATATATATTAACAATCCAGATCTACAAAAACAATACCTTGAGCGCCTTTGTGAATCCCTTGAAGAAAGTCCTAAAGAAAAAGACCTTAACCCCCTTCCTCAAGCACTGAACCTTACAACCTCACCTCTATTTTAGAAAAGAGAAGTTCTAGAAAGAAACCAGAAAGGACCATACAGGATCTTCAGGCTGAAGTAAGAACCATTAAAGTCGACATAAATATCTTAAAACAAAACAATAGCATGACTCTGCCATAATTCAATTTCTAACTTCTCATATGGCTACAGACATCCCTAGCGAGAGTGATCCTGACGCTGTCCCAGATGAAGAAAATAGCTCGAAAGTCCTAGATGATTTCCTTTTTGTTTTAAAGGAAATCAGTTCCAGAAAATACTATATAAAGGTCACACTTGAGTTTTCTAGTGATTTTAAAATTAATACTATAGCCTTGTTTGATACCGGAGCAGATTTAAATTACATTAAATCTAGTCTCGTCCCAAAACGCTTTCATCAAAAAACTTCTGAAAGACTTAACTCTGATAATAACACCAAAATGCAAATAGAACAGATGCAAGCATATAAAATCAAGGCCTTTCGCTAAAACGCCATTTTGTCCTTGTTACCAATATACATCATTCGGTAATTTTAGGAACACCTTTCATAAATATAATAACACCTTACAATGTCAGTGATGATGGGATATCCTTCAAAACCAAAAATAAAAGGCTTGAATTCCTTTTCTTAGAAAAACCTAAGACCAGAAATCTCAACATTATAAAGGCAAGCTCCATTTATAATAGTGAGATAAATTCTCTTATAAATCGAAAACAAAGTGATGTTCACGATCTAAAACAAAAAGTCCATTTACAAAATTAAGATCGAAGATAAGTTGCAAGGTAGTGTTCTAAAAACACAGATAGCTAAGTTCCAAAGTTCCTTGAAAGGGAAGTTTGCTCTGATCTTCCAAATGCCTTCTGGAATAGAAAGCAACACGTGGTAGACTTACCTTATGAGCCTGATTATGATGAAAAGAATATCCCTACCAAAGCCCAGCCAACTTAGATGAATGCCGACTTAGAACACCATTGTCGAGAAGAGATTAGATTCCTCGAAAGCAAAGGCTTAATTTCCAAATCCCGCTCCCCTCGGAGTTGTGCAGCCTTTTACGTTAACAAGGCTTCGGAAATTGAACGTGGCACACCCAGTGTAACACCCGGCCCATACGGAGTCGAGTATATCGTCACCAATGCGCATCCAGGGCCAACAACTGTCCTCAATAACCAACACAAGTTCTTCCGCCGCATTTTGTCCTCACTCATGCGCACCCAGAGAAACTTCCCAGGAGGTCACCCTTCCCTGGACTACTCCCAACCAAGCACGCTTAACTGTGGAGTAACTAAGGAAATGAGCTCCCTAAAAGAAAGATGCATCTTGTTGGAATGAGTAGCCTGCTAAATCCCTTTAAAGCAATCATGAGGGGTATTACACCCAGATTAGTTATAAATTACAAACCTTTTAACGATGCCCTAAGATGGATTCGTTATCCAATACCCAATAAAAAAGATTTGATGTAAAAATTACACCATGCTTTTATGTTTTCAAAATTTGATATGAAATCTGGATTTTGGCAAATACAAATCAAGCCACAACACCGTTGTAAAACCGCATTTACTATTCCTTTTGGCTAGTTTGAATGGAACGTAATGCCTTTTGGTCTTAAAAGTGCTCCCTCTAAATATCAAAGGATTATGAACGATATCTTCAACCGCTATTCAGATTTTTGCATAGTTTACACTGATGATGTGCTAGTCTACTCAAGCACAATTGTTCAGCATTTCAAAAACCTAAAGACTTTTTTCTATCTTATTAAGAAAAATGGTCTCGTCGTTTCTGCAAAGAAGATTTCTTTATTTCAAACAAAAATTAGATTCCTCGGTCATTTTGTGTCTAGTGGGACTATTACCCCTATTGATAGATCTCTTCAATTCACTAGCAAATTTCATCATAAAATCTTATACAAAACTCAACTACAGAGATTTCTTGGAAGTTTAAATTATGTTTTAGATTTTTATCCAAATCTTTGTAGAATTGCAAAACCTCTCCATGATAGACTTAAGAAAAACCCACCGCCTTGGTCTGATATCCATACCCAGGCTATTAAAACAATAAAAACCCGAGTTTTACAAATCCGATGCCTTAGTTTAGCAAACCCTAACCAGCGTAAAATTGTTGAAACAGATGCCAGTGACAAGGGTTACCGAGGTATCTTAAATCAGGTCGACAATGGAAAAGAATACATCATCAGGTTCACATCAGGGCAATGGGATAATACCCAGAAAAAATACTCTACTATAAAATAGGAAATATTGTCAATCGTTCTCTGTATTACCAAATTCCAATCTGATTTGTTAAATCAAAAATTCTTATTACGAGTTCATTGTCAAGCCGCTAAAGCTGTTTTAAAAAAGGTTGTCCAAAACATTGCTGCAAAACATATTTTTGCCAAATGGCAGTTTATCTTAAGCATTTTTGAATTTGAGGTTGAGAATATAAAAGGAGAATAGAATTATATCCCTGACTTCTTAATCAACCCGTGAATTTCTTAGAGAAATGCCCAATATGACAAAAGATAAGGAGAAGTCTCGACCTCCTGCTGAGAAAACCATAGGCACCACACAAAAACTCATCAAAACCTGGTACGAAGCATTTCAGAATATGGAGAGTGAAACCTCCTCCATCGATAGAACGCAGGAAGTTCAAGAATGGCTTCTTTCCATCTCTGAGCATCCCTCGTCTATCCTAAAACACCCCAACTCCTCCAAACCTTCCTAAACTCTATGCAAAACCAGGGAAGCTCAAGCAAAGCGGCTATAGGAAGTAAAAATTCCGCTGGAAAAAATATTACTGTCATTTCAAAACCAGAGGAAGGAGAATCTTCTCAAAAAACCCCTCCCTAAAAACAATTTGTAAAACCAGGTAGCTCTCAGGTTGTGGTTGCACAACCTAAGAATAATGAGACTTCCCAATATTGTGTTAAAAATGCTTCTCAAAATATTACAACAATTGAACATGGGTATCATGATGAAGATCGCTATGTTTCAATACAAAAAATCTTTGGAAAAAGTTGGTTCTATAAACCATGGGGTCATACTAAAAACAGCAGAATATTACCATACAATCCTTGAAGTCACTGGCTCCGCTGAATTCAAACACTTTTTTTACAAGAATGAACAAGCATATCCCTCTTATTCGACCATTAAAATCCTAAAGGTTCTCAGTCCTCACGACTGGAACCAAGACCTGTCAAAGCACAAAGCCTTCCCCATTAGCTTCAATAACACTTTCCCACATTGTAAAACCTTTAATTATTGGGATTACCAACAGGCATGGTTCTCCACTTTCCTAATACAAAATAATAGATTACTCATTCATGGCTAATCTACTTCAATACTAAAACCATACAGCCAGAAAATTTGCCATCTTGGTTTACACAATGGTGGAAATTATATGGCTCTTCTACAGAAATCCTTCACCCTGAAGTTGCAAAAAGCTATATAATACTTTTCGAACCCAATACAAACCTTCAAATATCGAAAGGTGTTTTCCCGCCTTATCTTTATTTTCAATGAAGTTCTACCTCCCTTAGTTTTGTAAATGGTTCCTTGAAATAAACTAAGATCAAGGGGGCATGGTACTCCAAAGAAAGTTTGAAACTAGATGGTGGTCAAACTTCAATGCACCATAGTCTATCCTCGAACCAGCAATTAGAGAATGTTGAAAGAAAAATTATAACACAGGTATCATGACATCAAGGCCAGAACAATCTCAGTTCCTTGCCCGAAAATCACAAGCAAATTCCATGCTCGCATAAGCAAAAACCCCGGAAGATTACGCACGGATCCTACGACAACTAGCTAATAGTATGTCTGAATCCTCCATAACATCGGACAACGAAACAACAACAAACTCCTCCATCCACCTCAGTGACGATGAAGAAGATGCTGTTTCCAGACTTAAAAATATAAAATAAAAAAAATAAAAAAGAGAGCCTTTCACTATTTTCAAGCAGCAATAGGGTAAACGCCGCTATGGACAAATTCTTCAAAACAACAGTACTTCCTAATAGTTTGTGAACAGCAACAGACAAACTCGTCAACAGTGTAAAGCTGCAAAACTATCCATCAACAGTTTAAAGCTTCAACAAGACAAAATTATGAACATTTTAAAGCATAAGACAAATTGTTCATGCATAGTTTAACAACGTCACATATTTGTTCTTCCCCGCCTATAAATGTGGCCTCTTCTCTAGTTTAAGGCGAGCAAAATATACACGGCTACATTAGCTCCTCCGAAAATCTTCTATCTCTCTCTCTCCCTCCCTCTCTCTCTCTCTCTCTCTCTCTCTCTCTCTCTCTCTCTCTCTCTCTCTCTTACTCACAAAAAATTGTAACTCTCTTTAGTATGAGTTTCATTTCAAGACAATTTGTAAGTCTAATATGTAAAACCATGGCCGGATAAACCACCTTACTTTTCTTTACGTTATTTATGCATATATTTTTATTTTCCTACGTTATCTGTTAAAACCCCTGATTTTTGGCTTATTCTGGTATCAGAGCCATAGGGTTGTAGTTATTTTGTTCCTTATAAAATTTTAACATTTTGAATTAAGTACTTACCACTCTTAATTTTGGCTTTTCTCCTATTTTTACACTGCTGTATTTAAAGTTTATAGAGGCAGTAAGTCCTACAAGAGGCAGCCAGACTATAGGGTTACACCTTTTTCACGGCGGGTAGGATTTGGGGCTTTTTCTAAGTTTAAAACTAGATTAAGTCTTTGAATCATCCATCTCTAAGGGCCACAAGGACTGAGGAATTTAATCCTTCTTTTGTAAGGGGTTTTAAGCCTACTTGAACCAATCCTATATAGATGTATCAATACCCTTTTTCAATATGTTTTTGCAAGGTTTTTACTGAAAATAATTTGATAGTATCAATAGGTTTTGTTAAATGGATATCTCGTTCTTGGGTTTTGATAACATAATTTGTTTTAAAAATATTACAATTTTTCTTTAACCATTCTCTCATGGCTGGTTCGAGGATAGATTGTGGTGCATTGGAGTTTAACTTGCGTGGACCTAGTCCGCAATAAGTTTATTGTGGACCAGTATCCCCACACGTGTGAGCAACCCAAAGTAAAATGAAGCCCAAAACAATACCTCATTCTCTATCCTCATTCGTATGAAACCCATAACTTTCCAGAAAAGATCTAGACATTCTCTCTTCTCATTCTCACTACACATCTCAAAGCAAATAGCGCAATTTCTCTCTCTTCTGATCAAAATCAGTAAATCTCGCAACTTTTCGATCAAAATCAGCAAAATTAGGAAGAAGATTATAGACTTTTGGAGCAACAATCTCACAATTTGATCTAAACACCAACGTAATCGAGTCGAAACAACAATGAAGGTATGATATTCGATTTTACGTTGACGAATCAAATTAAGTTGTTATTCCAAATTAATTTTGCTTGTGCAAGTAAGGATAATTAGAAATTCTTTCCAGGTTATCTAGAAATTCAAGCTTCAAATATTGAAGACGATGAAAACAAAAAATCTCGAAATTATTTCTACAAGTGCTGAAGGTAATTATTTCGAAAAATACTTGGTTATGATATTTGTTTTTGATTTAATGAATAATCGCAGTATAAATTTTTTTATGCTTATATTATTATGTTTTTTAGTATGTTTGTTTATGATCTGCTTAGTTGTAGCTCTGGAAGAAATTCATGCGATGAATTGATAGTGTTTTGATGTCGATGCTTTAATTTTGCAGAACTTTGAGTTATGGTGCTGAATTGGATGTTTTGGAGATGATTTCATTTCGTGTATGTTATTATATAGATTTACTGTAACTATAACTTCAGAGGAGGTCACTATATTTAAATCTAAACATATGCTGGTTAAAGCATATTTTTAGGTAAATATAGTAACTATATCATGCAAAAGGATAACTATATGTTTGATAATGAGTGTATTCCTGAAAATTGAATAACATATACTTAAAAACTCTGACATATATAAAATAAATGTCACTATGACATAAAGAAGGTAACTATATGTCCATATAATAAAGAATAACTAATAAAAACTTTAAGTAAAACATAGTTACATTTAAAATGACATAGTAACCATTTATAAGTTGAATTTGTTCTTACAATAAAAATAATAATTATCATAATAATCAAATACTTAACGGTAAGCCAGTAACTACAACTTATAAAAAGGTATCCTAAAGTACGAATAGTAAAAGCAAAATTATAACTTAGTTACTAGCTAAATGTGCTTCACGTTGACAACAAATAATGTTAATGAAGATATTTCAGGTTGGTTAGTAGGGCAAACAAGGGAAACACTTGATGATATATGTGAGTTATATTGTCAACATGCCATCATTGTAGGATTTAGTGTAAGTAAAGGAAAACAGGGAGTGTAGAAATCACACAAAAGTTTTTTCTATGCTCTGTAGCAGGACTACAATGGTGTGAAATGAGCTTTTAAGTAACCATCCTCTTCCTTCTTGGTCAATTCAAGCCATGGTTATCATAATGTTGCTTATTAGGTATATCCTTCTAGATAAACTTATTTTCTGTAACGTGACATGCTTGCTGAATTTGCAGGAGCCTTGCTTCAATTGGAAATTCTAGAACTTTTCTCCTACCATATGTAAACTCAAGTTCTTGAATAGATTCTTCAATGGAGAGGCTTTGGAGATTTATATAGTTGAAATTTTTCGAATACATTGTAAATGTTTTGTCCACTTACAGAATAATTAGATTGTTAACGAGCAAATATTGAGTGGTTATATCACTATATGTACCTATTAGCAGTTATGTTCGATAAGCCTATTAGCTCAATTGGTCGAGCACTGTGTACACACATTACATAGAGGATGTAGGTTCAAATCCTACATAGGCTGTTGGTTTCAAAACATATTAAAATTTGATTGAATGTCAGCATCGTCGTCATCATTACCAAGGAAAACTAATAATTCCTTCTTCTCACATTGAAGTAACCTTTGAAGGCCAACCTCTGCCTCATCTTCACATAGACAACATTAGGTGTGGAACAATCAGTCTTTATACTCTTTAAGACAGCCAGTTCTACAATGCTATAGATACAATATAGTGACCCCTAATTATATGTTATACATATAATTACCTCTATATAAACATAATCACCCTTTTCAATACATATAGTGACCCCCTACTTATATGTAATAGCCTTTCTTTATACATATAATGACTTTTATTTAAATATAATCACCCTTTTTTCACATTATAGTCACCCCTATCTAAATATAAACACCCGTTTTAATACATATAGTGACGCCTTGAATGTCGTTTGTCTCGTCTCACATGATTAAAATGGAGCAATCAAATTGGAGCCGGTCTTTTGAATCTTTTATTTGTCATCATGTTACCGTTCTTAATATATAGTGACCATATTTGTAATATGGTCACCTTTTTGTAACATATAGTAGAGACATATAGTTACTCTCTATTATAGATATCCTTACATAGTTACATTTCCTATTGTGGCGTTTTCACAATAAGCTGCCATAATTGAAGGTGCTTCTACTTTCTAACATAGTGATCATTTTTCTCATATAGTCACCTCTTTTAATATATAGTTACTACTCATTATAGTTATCTGTTTCAAACCATAGTCACCCTTCTTATACAAATAGTTACACTTAATAGTCACGCTTTTTCATTAGTTATCATAATTAATATTATCTTAGAACTTTTTGTAAAAAAACTTACCCCTTTCGTGTTTTGCTAAGTAATTGATTATCATTTAAAAGAGCAACATTTACAAACTAGCTTAACCCATAGGATAGAAAACCAACTAGGTTGGACTCCCCTATCATTGGGAAAGCAGAAAACTATCAGTTGTACAATAATGCTATCAAACAGCCCCAAGGCCAAGAATATCCATCACAGTGTATACCCACCAAACACACACCCTAAATGTTTAATTACAAGTATAAAACCAACCCCTATCAAACCTAGATATTTTCTTTGGTAAAACCGCAAAGATTCTCATTCTAACTACAGCTTGAACTTGCTTGACAATGTATTGGATGGTAGGAATTTTCTGATTCCACAAGCTATCGTTCCTGGCTTGCCATACAACATATACCAACAAGCCGGTCATTGCGGCTCCACAAGCGACCTTTTGAAACATAGATCTTACATTGTTTGTCGTCCAACAACAACGTAGACAAATCTTCCGAGAGAAGTCTAAAGCCCAACCACCTCTTATCGACCCAAGCACGCTTCTTTGTAGTGACATTTGAAGAATAGATGTTTTGGATTTTTCCTCCTCTAAAAACTTACCCCTTTCAAAAATAATATTAAGCGGGGATCTATATTTCATAGCCTATGTAGGATTCGAAGCTACATCATTGTGCAATTGCACATAGCTCTACCAATTGAGCTAATAGGCTTTACTTAAGATAAAGGAAACACTTCTCGGGAAAGGAAAAAAAAAAAAAGGAAACACTATCAAAGAAAGGTAGAGGCTTCATCATCATCAAACATAACTTCATGCTTTAAGGTGCATTCTAGCCATTTTAAAGAAAACTAACTAATGTAGTACAATCATAGAGAGATGAAATTAAGCCATTCTACATATAGTAGTCATTTTTACTTTCAAAATGTATCCTTAGTTGCAGCATAGTAACCCTTTTCTATATTAATAGTGATCAAATAAGAAGGATCATATTGTTATGGTTAGTTTTAACACGAGTGATATTTTTCTATATTATAGTGATCAAACAAGAAGAAACATTTTTATTTTTGAACTAGTATAGTTAGTTTTAGCACGGTGACCTTTTTCTATAATATAGTGATCAAACAAGAAGGAACAATTTTATTTTCAAAATTTAATCCTTGGTTGCAACATAGTAACCTTTTTATATATTGTAGTTATCAAACAAGAAGGAACATTTTTATTTCAGAATTTTATCCGAAGTTGCAACACAATATCCTTTTCCTATATTATAGTGATCGAGACAAGAATGAACATTTTTATTTTCTAAATTTTATCCTTAGATGAAATATAGTAACCTTTTCCTATATTATAGTGATCAAACAAGAAGGAACATTTGTTCTTATCTTTGCCATTACGTGTATCCCCGATATTATCTACACAATACATGAATAAAAATCGAGTGTTGCACAACAAATAGCCCAGAACATCATTCTACTACATATATTAACCATTATAGATGGAATAGTAACTCTTATAATTATGAACAATTAAAAGTAAATAGTGACAAAAAATAATACTATAGTAACTCTTATGATTTACAGATAACTATAGTAAAAATAAATAAAACAACTAAAATTACATAGTGACTAAAATGATAGTATAGTAAATCTTATGATTGTATAGGGAACTATATTCATAAAAAAAACAATTAAAATTACATAGTGACCAAAATAATAATATAGTAACTCTTATTTGTACATGTAATGAATAACATCTTGAAAGTACCTCTTATGATAATATAGAGACCAAAATGATAACATAGTCATTCTTATGAAAGTACATCTTTAACTTCAAAAATCGACGCCGTTGTTGAAGAATTGAAGCGTTTAACTCGTTGCCTCACCATAATCAAATCTCCGGCGACATTATCTTGGCCCATTATTCATCGATTATACTTAATTAGCCTCGTTTTAGGTTTTCGATTTTATTGTTTAGTATTCTTCCTATTATTCTCCCCTAATTCAGAGTTTTTATTCCGGTTTACACAATTTCACAAAATCGTTACGAAATTTCACAATTGCACAAAAAAGCCAAATTAACACATAATAACAACAAGTTCTAACTCATGAAACAAAGATACTTGAAATTCTAAATTCTAAAACCTAAAAACAAACAACTCAACTTGCAAGTCCAAAAACCTAAAACAAACCGCTGGAATTTCAAGTGCAAAAAATTGAAAACAACATAAAAATAAACGATATATGAGTCGATATCAAGAAAATTATTAAAAATTACCCGAATTATGAACGCCTCTTCATCCTATAGACAACACCGCCTCTTATTTTCACCATTGCAAAAGAAGAACAGAGGAGAGAGAAAAAATATGATAATTGCAAGTTAAAAACACAAAATTTAATGAAGAGAGAAAAAAGGAAGAAAACAAAAAATTTGAAAATGCGAGAGAGAAACGAGAGAGATGAAGAAGAAATGGATGGAAGCAAAACCGAAAAAATATAGAGAGAAAGGATTGTGTAGAAATGTTAGAAGAAGAGAGAGAAATTGAGATGCAGCGTAATAATAAAGACCCGACGCACGAAAAAAATATAAACTACTTTCACGCGTGTGAAAAAAAAACTTTCCTTTAATCAGGCTTTGGTCCACAATAAGTTTATTGTCAACCAGGTTCATTTAAGAATTTTACGGTGCATTGAAGTTCGACCACCATCTATTTTTAAACTTTCTTTGGAGTACCATTCCCCCCTTGATCTTGGTTTATTTCAAGGAACCATTGACAAACCCAAGGGAGGTAGAACTTCATTGAAAATAAACATAAGGCGGGAAAACGCCTTTCCATATTTGAAGGTTTGTATTGGGTTCGAAAAGCATTATAGCTTTTTGCAACTTCGGGGTGAAGGATTTCAGTAGAAGAGCCATAAAATTTCCACCATTGTGTAATCCAAGCTGGCAACTTTTTTGGCTGCATGGTTTTAGTATTGAAGTAGATTAGCTATAAATGAGATAATCTATGATTTTGTATTAGGAAAGTGAAGAACCATGCCTGTTGTTAATCCCAGTAATTAAAGGTTTTACAATGTGGGAAAGTGTTATTGAAGCTAATAGGGAAGGCTTTGTGTTTTGGCAGGTCTTGGCTCCAGTCGTGAGGACTGAGAACCTTTAGGATTTTAATGGTCGACTAAGAGGGCTCTGCTTGTTCATTCTTGTAAAAGAAGTGTTTGAATTCTATATATATATCAATCGAGATGCTAAATTTTCTATAAAGTATAATATAAAAAAAATATTGATTAAAGCATTATGTTACTTATCTGCATTAGTGTAATTCATTGTAGTTTTTTCGACAATCCAAGTGCTTAGCTATGAATGAACACCATCATCAGATCTTCATATTGATCTTCTTCAAAAAATTAACTTTTCCCTTGTTTCTTCTTGAATTTCAGTTTTTTGAACTGAATTCTTCCACAAAAATGTTGTTGCATGTAACTATTTTTCTAAAATCTACTATATAACCACATATTCGTATCTGATTACGAGATTTTTTGTTTTTTTTCGAACCAAAAAAAAATAAGAATTTGAGCTTGATTTTTTGTTTTCTTCGAATTTTATAGAGAGAAAATGAGGCCGGGAGAGAAAGAAGTTGAGTGTTTACTTGGTTAAACATTGAAAAAAAATCGGTTTTATTAAGCTTAGTTAAAGTTGAGTTGGCAATATAAATTGGTTCAAGAGAGAGAGAAAGAGGTGTTTATATAGTTAAGAGATTATGTGTGTATAATCTCTTTATGTAATCTCCTATTGAAAAAAAATGATGGGTCTACTATTAAAAAAATTATGTGTATATAATATATTTTTGTAACATGTTTTATATATGTGTTTATATATAGATTGAAAAAATAATATAAAGTTTATGTAATTTTTGTGATACAAAAGTTTTTTGTGATCAAAAGAGTGTTAGAGAGAAAGAAGTTAAGAGATTAAGAGATAGAGAATAAAAATGGATAAAATATATTGCAAAAATAAATTTTTATCCATATAATATAATCTTTACATGTTAAGATTAAGAGAGAGATATAAAAGTTTGCATGTTGAGATTGACAGAGATATGAAATGCTTGCTCTTATTTGTAAGAACTCACAATCATTGTGTTGTTTGTTTAGTTATATACTCCTCCACACCATTTTTTTTTACATGCAATCCATAGCTAATTTAGCTACATTTGTTAATGATTTATTTTGATTCCTATCTATTATAATATTAAACTAAAAAACCGATGTGTATGATAAACATATAAGATATAAAGAAGATCGAATAATTCTTTCTAACTGATTTGTGAGTTTGTTGAGTGTGTTTTTTTACATGAGATTGAAATCATTTGGAAGAATTGGTGGAGAAGATGAGATTATATAGAGATCAAATATTATACAATCAAAATAATATGCCCAAGTTTGATACGGAATAGTTTGTATTGTCATATACACATAGATAGTCATGTAATTTATGTTGTTTAGTTGTATTATATATAGATTACTATGCTCATTTATATTTAATTATTAATATTATATTTTCGTGTATAAGTTTTTTTATATATAACTTATACTCTAGAGCAATTATTTTACTATCATATTTAATCTATTTGATATATAATTTAAGCTTCATTTGGATTGTAGCCGTGTAAAATTTCTTATTGAATACACCATTACCATCAGAAAATATTAATTTTCTCTCAAATCATATGAGTCCCGAGACAAGATATTATAAAATCAAAATACGATGTCCAAGTGTGATACAAGAAGTATGTATAGTCATATATAAACAGTTTGTCATATAATTTACGGTTTTTGAGTTGTATTACGTATATATATAGCTAATGTTATCATTTATATTTAATTATTAATGTTATCGGTTCGTTTATAAGTTTTTATATAGATGACTTATTACTATGGATAAATCATAATATTTTCATATTTAATGTATTCAATATATAATTTATGCTTCATTTGGATTGTAGTCGGAGAAGATTTCTTATTCAATACACCAATAACATCGAAAATATTAATGTGCTCTCAAATCATAGGAGGCCCTTCTTTGGGCGTATATAATGGCAAAACATTAGTTGTTTTTAGTAGTATCTATAAATACAATTAGTGAAGTATATACAACATATAAAATACATTGTTCATTGATTAGAAAGTAGAACTCCTTTTATAAACGGGACCTATGATTGTCAATATGATTCGTAATCAATCAGCCCGTATTGCCTGGGAAAAAAGGTGTATTGAAAGACAAGCGCGAAGGTCTTTTTTGTTCTCCCGAAAGAATCGAAAGAAAACGAGACTCCATTGAGTTGTGTTACAAGTAATAGCCAATGTAATACCTCAATTTATTATTATAATTCATGAGGTTCATTTCATTTTTTCAGATTATTCTTACTTTTTTTTATATGTTAGTTTTCAAGTTTGCACACCGTCAAGATTACACCTGATAGCAATTTGAGGAGTAAGAAAAGAAAAATACTAATATGTAATACCTCAATGATCAAATACTTTGTCTAAGTTATAAATTGACTAAATTCATAGTACATCAAGTCTAATTACCATTATTAGGTCCAACTGACAAGTTAACTCCTGTAAAATATGCTGACTCATCATCCAACTCTAGTGAAGCCCATGTAACACCGCTTAGTAACATTACAAATGGTTAGTATTTTCATCAAATTGCTCAGTTGGGTTATGATAGTAATTATAAATTGCAATTCATTAATTTAATTATGTTTTTTTAGATATCAATATCAATGAAGATGGACGCGATTCCGTAAAATGTAATCAATATAAACGAATGGGCAATAATGAACGAGAAGTGTTTAAGAAAAGGTTGATCGTCATATATACTTATCAAAAATAAGTCGGTCGTACCCTATTCACCATAATGGTGCCGAAAGATGAATAATGTAAATTGCATGGACATGGATACTTTGTAGTTTAAACCGTATAATTATTTTTGTAGTTGTTCAAAATGATATTCAAGTATCATCTACGTCTTGGAGCATTGCAAATGATATGTGTACTTTTCTTAAGAGTATTACAACGAACCGTGAGTATTGTTATAACAAACTATGCATTACTTCCTTAGAGAATGATAACTATCCAAACTATCAAAGTGTTGACCTGTGTTAGTATATGGTTTTGGATTAAATATCCACGGTCGATCCGAAATCGGCACGACATAATAGAAGACTTTTATTGAATGAGAAGCGAAATTTAGGTATTTGTTATTTGATGTTTTAATTCTTATGCTTTAAATTATATACATATATGTGTGTGTGTGTATATATATATATATATATATATATATATATATATATATATATATATATATATATATATATATATGTATATATATATATATATATATATATATATATATATATATATATATATGTATATATATATATATATATATGTATATATATATATATATATATATATATATATATATATATATATATATATATATATATATATATATATATATATATATATATATATATATATATATATATATATATATATATATGTATATATATATATACATATATATATATATATATATATATATATATATATATATACATATGTATATATATATATACATATGTATATATATATGTATATATATATATATATATATATATATATATATATGTATATATATATGTATATATATATATATATGTATATATATATGTATATATATATATATATATATGTATATATATATATATGTATATATATGTATATATATATATATATATATGTATATATATATATATATATATATATATATATATATATACATATACATATATATATATATATACTTTTATTGAATGAGAAGCGAAATTTAGGTATTTGTTATTTGATGTTTTAATTCTTATGCTTTAAATTATATACATATATATATATATATATATATATATATATATATATATATATATACATATGTATATATATGTAAGAACATATGCATAAACAAAGTAAAGTAAAATGGTTTAACCGGCCATGGTTTTACCGAAAACACATACAAATTGTTTTGAAATGAAACCGATACTAAAGAGAGATACAATTTTTGTGAATGAAGAGAGACAGAGAGAGTAGATTTTCGAAAAAGCTAATGTAGTCGTGTATAATGCTCTGCCTTGAACTGAAGAAGCCTCAATTTATAAGCGGGGAAGAACAAATCTATCACGTTGTTTTACCTGTGCATGAACAATTTGTCTTATGCTTTAAATTTTTCATAATTTTGTCTTGTTGAAGCTTTAAACTGTTGATGAATAGTTTTGCAGCTTTAAACTGTTGACGAGTTTGTCTGCTGCTGTTCTAGAGTGTTTAGAAGTTCTTTTGCTTTGAAGAATTTGACCGTTGCTGCGTTTACACTGTTGCTACTTGAAGATAGTGAAAACTTTTTTTAAAGTCTCGGAAACCAAAGATCTTCTTCATCGTGACCGAGGTGGATGGAGGAGTCTCGTTGTTGTTTCGTTGTATGAAGTTATGGAGGATTCGGACATACTATTAGCTAGTTGTCGTAGAATTTGTGCGTAGTCTTCCGGGTTTTTGTTGATGCGAGCAAGGAATTTGCTTGTGATTTTCGTGCTAGGAACTGACATTGTTCAGGTCCTGATGTCATGATACTTGTGTTATAATTTTTCTTAAACCATTCTCTAATGGTTGGTTCGAGGATAGACTGTGGTGCATTGAAGTTTGACCACCATCTAGTTTTAAACTTTCTTTGGAGTACCATGCCCCCTTGATCTTGGTCTATTTCAAGGAGCCATTGACACACCCAAGGGAGGTAGAAATTCATTGAAAAAAAACATAAGGCGGGAAAATGCCTTTCAATATTTGAGGGTTTGCATTGGGTTCGAAAAGTATTATAGGTTTTTGCTACTTCTGGGTGAAGGATTTCAGTAGAAGAGCCATAAAATTTCCACCATTGTGTAAACCAAGATGACAACTTTTCTAGTTGTATGGTTTTAGTATTGAAGTAGATTAACCATGAATGGGATAATTTATTATTTTGTATTAGGAAAGTGGAGAACCATGCCCGTAGGTAATCCCAATAATTATAGGTTTTACAATGTGGGAAAGTGTTATTGAAGCTAATGGGGGAAGGCTTTGTGTTTAGAGAGGTCTTGACTCCGATCGTGAGGACCGAGAACCTTTAGGATTTTAATGGTCGAATAAGAGGGCTCGCTTGTTCATTCTTGTAAAAGAAGTGTTTGAATTCAGCGGAGCCAGTGACTTCAAAGATTGTCTGGTAATATTCTACTGTCTTAGTATGATCCCATGGTTTATAGAACTAGTTTTTTCCAAAGATTTTTTGTATTGAAACATAGGGATCTTCATCATGATACCCATGATTAATTGTTATAATATTTTGAGAAGCATTTTTAACAAAATATTGGGAAGTCTCATTTTTCTTAGGTTGTGCAACCATAACCTGAGAGCAACCTCGGTTTTAGAATTTATTTTTGAGGTGGGGTTTTTTTGAGAAAATTCTCCTTCCTCTCGGTTTTAAAATGATAGTAGTATTTTTCCCCCTGCGTGAAAGTTTTACCTTCTAAAGCCAGTTTTGCTTGAGCTTCAATGGTTTTCTATAGAGTTACGGAAGGCTTGGAGGAGTTGGGGGTGTTTTAGGATAGATGAAGGATGCTCATAAATGGAAAGGAGCCATTCTTGAACTTCTTGTGTTCTGTCGATGGAGGAGGTTTCACTCTCCATATTACGAACCTTCGTGCCCGAGGTTTTGATGGGTTTCTCTCGGAGGAGGTCGAGACTTCTCCTTATCTTTTGTCTTTTTGGGCATTTTTGTAAGAAATTCACGGGTTAAGAAGTCAGGGATAGATTTCTCTTCTCCTTTTATATGCTCAATCTCAAATTCAAAAATGCTTAAGATAGACTGCCATCTGGCAAAAATATGTTTTCCAGCAATGTTTTGGACATCCTTTTTTAAAACAGCTTTAGCAACTTGACAATTAATTCGTAATAAGAATTTTTATTTAACGAATCAGACTGGAATTTGGTAATACAGAGAACAATTGACAATATTTCCCGTTTTATAGTTGAGTATTTTTTCTAGGTATCATCCCGGTGCCACCGAGGTGAACCCGATGATGTATTCTTTTCTATTGTCGACCGCTTTTAAGATATCTCCGTAACCCTTGTCACCGGCATCTGTTTCAACAATTTTAGGCGGGTTAGGGTTTGCTAAACTAAGGCATGAGATTTCTAAAACTCGGGTTTTTATTATTTTAACAGCCTAGGTATGGATATCAGACCAAGGCGGTGGGTTTTTCTTTAGTCTATCATGGAGAGGTTTTGCAATTCTACAAAGATTTGGATAAAAATCTAAAACATAATTTGAACTACCAAGAAATCTCTCGTAGTTGAGTTTTGTCTAAGATTTTATCGGGAAATTTGCTAGTGAATTGGAGAGTTCTATCAATAGGGGTAATAGTTCCACAAGACACCAAATGATCGAGGAATCTAATTTGTGTTTGAAATAAAGAAATCTTCTTTGCTTGAAACGACGAGACCAATTTTCCTAATAAGATAGAAAAAAGTCTTTAGGTTTTTGAAATGCCGATCAATTGTGCTTGAGTAGACTAGCACATCATCAATGTAAACTATGCAAAAATCGAATAAGGATTGAAAATATCGTTCATTATCCAATATATCGAGGGAGCATTTTTAAGACCAAAAGGCATAACGTTACATTCATACTCGGCCAAAAGGAACAGTAAATGTGCTTTTATAACGTGTTGTGGCTTGATCTCGTATTTGCCAAAATCCAGATTTCATATCAAATTTCAAAAGATAAAAAAGCATTGTGTAATTTTTACATCGAGTCTTTTTTATTGGGTATTGGATAACGAATCCATCTTAGGGCATCTTTAAGAGGTTTGTAATTTATAATTAATGGGTATGCCACGTTCAATTTCAAAAGCCTTGTTAACGTAAAAGGTTGCACAGCTCCAAGGTGAGCGAGATTTGGAACGCCTTTGCTTTCGAGGAATCTAATGTCGTCTCGACAATGACGTTCTAAGTCGGCATTTGTAATACAATGAAAAATTTACTTTTTAATATCTTAATTGAAAGCAAATTTCCTTACTTTTCAAATATCGTGATTCTTTTGCACAAATTAACCTATGTTTCGAGGACAAAACTTCTTTTAAGGGGTAGCCTGTAATACTCCGTATTTTTCGACTATTTTATAATATTTCTAGGTGAGTTGTATTTTTAAAGGTTTAAAGAAAATAGGTGTTTTGATATTTTCATAAGGAAAAAAAGGAAGAGTTTTTACCTAGTAGGACTTAGTTATCCCTTTCTAGTTAGGGTTTAACTAAACCTAGATTTAATTAGTTTTATAAACAAAACTATCTTACTCATTCTCTCTCCTACTCTAACGTCTAAAGAAAAGAAAACCTAGATGAACTGTTTTCTTCTTCCTCTCGAAATTGCTACACCTTCTCTGTCAATCTTCTTCAATTTGATTACTCATCTCATTCAAGTGTAGGTATATATTGTTCACTTAGTTATATTATTAAATTTAGTTGTTGCTGTTTTGTTTTGTCATCCATTAAAATAAAAAAAAAGCTTGCATTACCTTCGTCGCAATCCTGCTGGAGTATCACTTCCATTTGCATATCTTTAATTAAGTTGATTGAATTACATGATTTTGTTGGTTTGATTAAAAAAATCATGATATGGGCACGCAACATCATTGTTGCTGTTGTTGTTTTGTCATGAAGTAAATTAAAACAGGAAAAAGAAAAAGTCATGATCATCATATCATGATCAATAGCACTGCAGCAGCATCTTCAATGAACTTTCGAATTTCGGTAAATTACAATAGTTGATTGCCGTTTGTAAAAAAAAGAACTTTTCTTGAGTCTCTTGAAAAATTTGGTAAAAGTTTTAATTATTAACGTTTCAAATAATTGTTGAATATATAATAGCATTTAATGGAGTTAAAAATCAAATTATAGCAGGCTTTTTAAATCTAATTTTTTGGTATCTAAGTAGTAATGTTATGTGAATTGAGTATTAATTATTACTCAATATATGTTTTAGGTATCCGATTCGTAGGAGGAAAGTTTTAGTGCATAGTTGTGTGGAAATCACATTTCGTAGGTACGTACTAGTACTAGGTATTACTAGTAGTATTAGTAGTTATAGTTAGTATGCTTAGTTATCTATTTCGGAGCATGATGGAACTTAGAATCATGATTAGGGAACAAAAATTCTGTGTTATAATGTGGTAGTACTTATAATACATACGGCTATATATATGATCTTTATTCCTATGAAAGAATAGTCTTGATATTATTGTACGTGAAGTAGTAATTTTTATTTGCAATGGACATGTTATTTTATGTAGCATGACTATTTGAGTCGGTATCATGATTAGGGTTGTTTATGAGTTTACTATATGACTTGTTCATGTTGAAAGTGCAAAGTTTGCAATATTTTAGAGTCCTTTGTGACTATTTTAAGTTATCTTTATTATTGAACAATGTTTAATTTTTTTAGGAGACTTTCTAAGTCCCCAATTCAAGGTTTAAAGGTTTAATAAAGGTGATGTTATTATTGTGTAATCACTCTTTATTAATGAGACAAAAATAAATTATAAGTGTTTGGATTTGTTATTATTTTTCTTCATACTTGTCGGACCTAATAAAAATTATTAAACACTTAAAGAGAAAGAGAACGACATGAAAACTCATAGGATGGATCCTCTATTGAGTATTGAACAAGGGGGAGAAGTAGTCTTTGAACTACCTTCTCCTACACATATTAACTTGTATGACGATATAGTTAATTATTTTATTATAATCGAGTTAGGTAAGTTATCCAAGCTTCTCGAGTAAAGTTAGTCAAGGACACTTCTCGGGGTATGATCATACCGATTTTCAAGGTTTATCTACTAAAGGCGGTCAAGGACGCTTTAGTTATTCAAGGTTTAGTAGCCCGTATGATTCCCAAGTAAGGACTTTCTGTTCCATGCCGATCAATGTTAATAAACATTGTGGAGTCATCATTTGTTTATCTATTTCTAAGTCAAGCATGATTTCTTGTTTACAACTTTCTAGTATCATGTTTAGGATTTATATTCTATTAATTTGGTTATGTACGTACTCAACAATAGATGACTTGTTCTTTGTGTGTTTGGTTGCATGTTCCGTAATGATCAATAATTTCTTATTAATTACGGGGATCAGGTTAGTAACAGGGATATCCGGATTCATGCATGGGAGTTAGCCGTTGGAATTTGATTTCATTTTTATTTTTATCACACATTGGGTTACATTTCTTTCTTAAGTTGAGAATTATGGATTTATGAGATTTTATAAGGGGACTTAAATGATTTCCAAATTGTAATTTAGTTATTTTCGGTTAAAGTCTTCCGCCGTGTTATTTTCAAAGGTTAGCAAGTTTGATTTTTAAAATTATTATTCAAATTGTAGTATGTATATCAACGTGGCGGTAACACCTTTAGATTCCTCTAATTTAGTTATATGGTATTTATTATAGTATGGAGGAATTTGGGGTGTTACAAAGTGGTATCGTAGTCATGAAGTTTCATTCCCGAAAATATTATTTTTATAAATTATTTTTAAAGCTCCTTGTAAAAAAGTAAATAAAATCTTTATAAAATGGTTAGTTAAAAGGGATTAGAAGCATGTAGATTGTAATTTTGTATGCATTTAGAGCTAATTATTAAGTTATTATGTGAAGCATTATTTATTTGCTTAGCAAATAAATTATATTCCCTTCATGTTAAGTGTTTTATGTTCTTTTTGTGGTAGAAGTACTCATGTTAATGTGTTTAACTAAGTATAACTATTATTCTATTTTGTTGTTATTTTTTTTATCTTTTAAAGATGTCTAGGTTCAACATTTTAAAAGTGTGCTCTTATTTTATTTAAGAGTGGGATTATGTGCTTTAGTGACAAGGTTGTCACAAGTCAGAAAGATTAAGGTACAAGGTATTAACTAGATATTAAAGGGATATTTCCTATAAAGATGTGATATTATTCGTATGTGAAAGTCAAGTGACTTGATTATATGTGTTAAATTCTTGTGCTAAAGTTTTAATTTTTGGAAAAGTTAGAAGGATTTTGTTTGATCAATTATTAGTAATTGATTTAATTGTTTCTATTTGAAATTTCGTGGGTTATGCCATAAGTTTAAAAGTGTATGCTTCACATTTTCTTGACCCGTGATTGTGTAGGGAACATGTTATCTTGTGCGGGACATTATCGAGCGAATTTTAAAATTTAGGTTATTGTGGGTCTCATGTTGAGATATAAATCATGTATTGGATTAAGGAGTGTCACTAAGATTCTTTTAAAGAAGTGTAGAGACGAGTAGATTGTATGAATCCAAAAATTTCAAGAGTCGATCGATTGATGACATGAAAACCAATTTTAGAAAGATGAATCTTTGTGATACCTTCCAAGAAGTAGTTTAGTTATGTATAAGGGAATCTGAATGATGGTAACCTTTGATAGTTGGTGAACCTTTTGAGGAAACTTTTGAAGGGGGAGATACCCAAAAGGGGATCTTGCATACATTATTTGAGATGTTTGATTTAATGATTTAGGAGGTAATGTAAATTATGGCAAACGTGGGTTGAAAGGTAACTTACTTATAGTTACCGATACTCTTGATGGTGACATTAAGGTTGTGCGTAATATATCAAAGCAAAAGGATATAAAGGTATTCCGTCCCACCCAACCCTTAGTTTTGAGCTTAACTTACTTATTTAGAGACCCTATCTTCTAACCCATATATATGTTTATATGAATTATGTTGTGATTAAATAAATGCGAATTTTGGGTTATGTTTCCTCAAGAGAAACAATAAAGTTATTATTTGAGGTACTGTTAAGTATGAAAGATATGCCTACTATGGAAGTCTTCAATCGAATTTAAAGTGCTCTTAATTACCTACAGTCCTTGCGAGAATAGTATGAAGGGTATTTACTGGAATTTCTAATTAAAAGAATATGTAATCCAATTCTTATTTGAGATTATAGTGGAGTAGGCCTATAATTTGAAGTTTAAGTTCGAGTTACAATTGTATTTGGGACTTTTAAAAAGTTAGTGTTGACTTAAAGTGCTATTATTTTGGTATGGTTTTAAAGTTAATTACTATCAAATATTCATAGAGCGGATGCCACTAATAGTTTGCAAACCAATATTAAGGGAATACGATATTGCTATTATGTAGGTTAGAACCATATATCAACACTTAGGGAGTGGTATCTAACCACAGGATGCATGACCTTTTTAAGTTAATTTATGAGCTTTCACTATTAGTAAGCACCTAAACTTATTGTGTTCCTATATGTTATGCCTTCAGTGTGCTCATGACTATGAGTTACAAAAATATTGTTGAGTGTAGAAGATTATATTATTGGCACCATTTTAAAGGATTTTGTAAGGAACCACACAATTTCAAAACAAGGAATAAGGAGTGACATGGTGAGTGTTGAATACTTTATTATAAGAATCATGAAAGTCAATGGATGATTAGTTGTTGCAAAAGATGGTCAAAGGACACTCGTGAAAAGAACACTAGTAGAAATAAGTACGTTGAGAATCATATGAGGAACTAGGTCATTTAGCATGTTAATGAAACATTGATGGTAATTGAGCATTTAATAACACTATTATGGTCGCAATTGGAAGCTATAGGATCAGTTATGTTCGTGGTGTATGTAAAGATATCGTTAAGGGAACCAAGGATAGCACTTATCATGGTAACTACATTATTAGATAGTTATTAGCATATATTTTGGTTATGTCTAACAACCCATAGGGATAAAGACACTGAGTTATGTGGTGAATATTATAAGAATTATCATATTACAAGAGGAGGTGTGGTGAGATTTACGATATGAGAATCATTAGAATAAGGATTTGTGGTATTTAGGGTTTTTTTGGGATGTTATGGTAAGAGTTAATACCTTCCATTTTAGTGAAACCATATTTTTTGTTTTCCAAACTACCATTTGAAGATGTAGCATGTGAACCATTAGCGAAGTAGAGAATCTAAGGTTTATTCACATAATTAAGCAGTTGTGGGTGAATTTTATCAATACATTTGAGAACTTTTGGGGGAAAATAGTGTATTGAGCGTTAATGTATTTGGGGAGAGCCAAGAAAGAGACACGTACTTATGAGGCCTCCTATTTCCCTAAAAAAATGGATCAGTCTCATCTACTCCTTCAAGTAATTGGTGTCCCTATGCGTGACTTCTACACTTTAAGTATAGTTAGTGTAATTTTGTTCCTAATTGTACTTGATAAGTAATAGAACATGCATGAGCTTGGGCATTTTATGGTACAAGTTTAAGTAATATGCTCGTAAAGATCTTGTTAAGTTTTAAGGAAGATATTGCTTTACAAAAATTATTGTTTGCTCTCACCTAAAGACATACTTTCAAATATAATTTTAAAATATACACTTTATTTGAAATTGTTTGATTCAAACACTTCTTTTTTTTAAAATAAAAACTACATTTAATTTACTAACCACGCATTCGGATCTAGTATAACAAAACATTTCCTTATCCTAAATATATTTATGAGCCTTTTGATCCTCGAAAGCCATTTTGTTGAATATCTTTAAGTAAAGTGTTATTTTTTTAGTGAACATTTTCTATAGTTTGTGATTTTAACTTTACTTCTTTATCAACTCTGTATTCGGTGAAGAAGTAACTCGTATATTAAAATAAAACTTGATATGTTGAACAATCTCAATTCTTCAAATTTTATAGTCTTTATTTATTCATTTAATTTGGAAACCAAATTGTTCATTATCTTCATAGATGGAAATTTTAAATTTTCTAAAATATTACTTTGAACCTTGAAATGACAAAATAAGTATCTTGTTTTCGAGACTTTAATTTCTTTAGCAAATACTTTACATAAATAGATTCTAATATTGTTTACGAAGTGAAATATTTAGAGACTTACTCGCATATCCATACTTGCAACTTCTTATTGATTTTGTGTATAGGATACTCTATAAATTGGTATACTCAAGTCATATCCTGTTGTATGCGTGTTATCCTACTTAGGGTCATAAAAAAATTGAGAAAATTTCACATGTTATGATGTCTTTTACTTTTTAGTGTGTAGAGTTATGGGGATGTAACTCCCTTTTTAGGGTGGAAAAATGCGATAGAATGTCACTCTTTTCATGTTTTAGCTATTTTACATATAAACAATTTAAGTTATGTTGTGTTTCTATTATTTCTGCATTTAAGGCAAAGATTAATGTTTTTACAATATCAAATCCCTGGTCAATAGCCCTTGGTTGATGTTGTAAAGAAAAGTTCTTTCTCATGAGGTTCTGGAAAATATCCCTAAGTTTCGAGGACGAAACTTCCTGTAAGGGGGTAGCTGTAATACTATGAAAAATTTACTTTTTAATATCTTAATTGAAAGCAAAATGATTTCGTTATTTTTCAAATATTGTGATACTTTTGCGCAAAGTAACCTAAATTTCGAGGACAAAACTTCTTTTAAGGGGTAGCGTGTAATACTCCGTATTTTTCGACTATTTTATAATATTTCTAGGTGAGTTGTATTTTAAAGGTTTAAAGAAAATAGGTGTTTTGATATTTTCATAAGAAAAAAAAAGGAAGAGTTTTTACTTACGAACTTGTTTGGTTCAATTTTAGTAAAGGAAAGAAAGAGAAGAGAAAGGAAAGGAATAGAAAGGAAAAGAAGGGAAGAGAAAGGAAAAAAAACCTTAACTTCCCATGTTTGGTTTAAATTTTTCTTTCCTCCCAAATTCCCCATTTTGGGAGGAAAGGAAATTGCAAATTTATTAAGGAGTCCTTTCAATTCCTTCCATTTCCTTTCATTTAAATTTATTTTCTTGAACCAAACATTGAAACTAACAACTTTCCTTCCCCTTCCTTTCTTTTCCTTCCAAATCCCTTCTACCAAACAAGCTGTTAGTAGGACTTAGTTATCCCTTTCTAGTTAGGGTTTAACTAAACCTAGATTTAATTAGTTTTATAAACAAAACTATCTTACTCATTCTCTCTCCTACTCTAACGTCTAAAGAAAAGAAAACCTAGATGAACTGTTTTCTTCTTCCTCTCGAAATTGCTACACCTTCTCTGTCAATCTTCTTCAATTTGATTACTCATCTCATTCAAGTGTAGGTATATATTGTTCACTTAGTTATATTATTAAATTTAGTTGTTGCTGTTTTGTTTTGTCATCCATTAAAATAAAAAAAAAGCTTGCATTACCTTCGTCGCAATCCTGCTGGAGTATCACTTCCATTTGCATATCTTTAATTAAGTTGATTGAATTACATGATTTTGTTGGTTTGATTAAAAAAAATCATGATCTGGGCAGGCAACATCATTCTTGTTGTTGTTGTTTTGTCATGAAGTAAATTAAAACAGGAAAAAGAAAAAGTCATGATCATCATATCATGATCAATAGCACCGCAGCAGCATCTTCAATGAACTTTCGAATTTCGGCAAATCACAATAGTTGATTGCCGTTTGTAAAAAGAAAAAGAACTTTTCTTGAGTCTCTTGAAAAATTTGGTTAAAGTTTTAATTATTAACGTTTGAAATAATTGTTGAATGTATTATAGCATTTAATGGAGTTAAAAATCAAATTATAGTAGGCTTTTTAAATATGATTCTTAGGTATCTAAGTAGTAATCTCATGTGAATTGATTATTAATTATTACTCAATATATGTTTTAGGTATCCGATTCGTAGGAGGAAAATTTTAGTGCGTAGTTGTGTAGAAATCACGTTTCAGAGGTACGTACTAGTACTAGGTATTACTAGTAGTATTAGCAGTTATAGTTAGTATGTTTAGTTATCTATTTCGGAGCATGATGGAACTTAGAATCATGATTAGGGAACAAAAATTGTGTGTTATAATGTGGTAGTACTTATAATACATACGATTATATATATCATCTTTATACATATGAAAGAATAGTCTTGATATTATTGTCCGTGAAGTAGTAATTTTTATTTGTAGTGGACATGTTATTTTATGTAGCATGATTATTTGAGCCGGTATCGTGATTAAGGTTGTTTATAAGTTTACTCTATGACCTGTTCATGTTGAAAGTGCAAAGTTTGCAATATTTAAGAGTCCTTTGTGAATATTTTAAGTTATCTTTATTGTTGAACAATATTCAATTTTTTTTAGGGAGACTTTCTATGTCCCCAATTCAAGGTTTAGAGGTTTAATAAATGTGAGGTCATTATTGTGTAATCACTCTTTATTAATAAGATAAAAAATAAATTATAAGTGTTTGGATTTGTTATTATTTTTCTTCATACTTGTCGGACCTAATAAAAATTATTAAATACTTAAAGAGAAAGAGAACGGCATGAAAACTCATAGGATGAATCCCCTATTGAGTATTGAGCAAGGGGGGGAGAAGTAGTCTTTGAACTACCTTCTCCTACACATATTAACTTGTATGACGATACGCTTAATTATTTTATTATAATCAAATTAGATAAGTTATCTAAGCTTCCTGAGTAAAGTTAGTCATTGACACTTCTCGGGGGTATGATCATACTGATTTTCAAGGTTTATCTACTAAAGGCAGTTAAGGACGCTTTAGTTATTCAAGGTTTAGTAGCCCGTATGATTCCAAAGTGAGGACGGTGCATGTTCCATGCCAGATCAATTTTAATAAACATTATAAAGTCATCATTTATTTATTTATTTCTAAGTCAAGCATGATTTGTTGTTTACAACTTTCTAGTATCATATTTAGGATTTATATTTTATTAATTTGGTTATGTACGTACTCAGCAATAGCTGACTTGTTCTTTGTGTATTTGGTTGCATGTTTTGTAATGATCCATAATTTCTTATAAATTACGGGGATCGGGTTAGTAACAGGATATCCTGATTCATGCATGGGAGTTAGCCGTTGGAATTTGATTTCATTTTTATTTTTATCACACATTGTGTTACATTTCTTTCTAAAGTTGAGAATTATGGATGTATGAGATTTTATAAGGGGTCTTAAATGATTTCCAAGTTGTAATTTAGTTATTTTTAGTTAAAGTCTTCCGCCGTGTTATTTTCAAAGGTTAGCAAGTTTGATTTTTAAAATTATTATTCAGCCTTATGCGTATCAACGTGGCGGTAACACCTTTAGATTCCTCTAATTAATTTAGTTATATGGTATTTATTATAGTATGGAGGAATTTGGGGGTGTTACATCATTCATCTGAGTTGGCCGGGCTTTGGTAGGGATATTCTTTTCATCGTAATCAGGCTCATAAGGTAAATCTACCATGTGTTGCTTTCTATTCCAGAAGGCATTTGGAAGACCAGAGCAAACTTCCCGTTCAAGGAGATTTTGGAAGTTAGCTATCCGAGTTTTAAGAAGACTACTTTGCAACCGGCCTTCGATCCGTTGTAAATGGATTTTTTGTTTTAGATCATGAACATCACTTTGTTTTCGATTAATAAGGGAATTGATCTTACTATTATCAATGGAGCATGCCTTTAGAATGTTGAGATTTACGGTCTTAGGTTTTTTTAAGAAAGGGAATTCAAGCCTTTTATTTTTGGATTTGAAGGATATCCCATCATAACTGACATTGTAAGGGGTTATTATATTTATGAAAGGTGTTCCCAAGATTACCGAATGGTGTATATTGGTAATAAGGACAAAATGGCTTTTTAGTGAAAGGCCTTGATTTAATATGCCTCGTATCTGTTTTCGCTTCTATTTGCATTTTGGTGTTATTAGCCGAGCTAAGTCTTTCGAAGTTTTTTTTATGAAAGCGTTTTGGGACGAGACTAGGTTTAATGCAATTTAAATCGCTCTCCGGTATCGAACAAGGCTATAGTATTAATTTTAAAATCGTTAGAGAACTCAAGTGTGACCTTTATATAGTATTTTCTAGAACCGATTTCCTTTAAAACAAAAAAGGAAATCATCCCGGGACTTTCTCGGCTATTTTCTTCATTTGGGACAGTCGGGACCACTCTCGCTAGGGATGTCCGTAGCCATATGAGAAGTTAGAAGTTGAATTATGGCGAGTCATGCTTGTTGTTTTGTTTAAGATCTTTTATATCGGCTTTAATGATTTTTACTTCACTCGAAGATCCCGTATGGTCCTTTCGGGTTTCTTTCTAGAACTTCTCTTTTCTAAAATAGAAGTAAGGTTGTAAGGTTCAAGGTCTTGAGGAAGGGGGGTTAAGGTCTTTTACGTAGGACTTTCTTCAAGCGATTCACGAAGGCGCTCAAGGTACCGTTTTTGTAGATCCGGGATTGTTGATATCCTGGATAACATCTAGGTCGAGACTTTGTTCTTTTGTGAGAACATTCAGGGTATATGGTTCATCTTCTGCTGAAGATTAGGAATCTATTTTATCAACCCGAGGGCCATGACTCTCGAGCGGGATTATAAGATTCAGTTTCCTCATCATAAGACTTTATTAGAAGGGCTGAAATTCTTCCTAGAGTCTAATCATATAGGTCAAGGTTTTGGATTTTGTTAGACATTCTACAATATCTAGCTGTATGACCCTTTTTCCACATTTGAATCTTCCCTAAGCATCACCCTGGTCAGGAAAGTATTTTTGTACCATTGAAAATCACCAAGTTTCTTGCATCTAAGATTAGACAGAAGATCTGCGTTTTTATCTCTTAGATGGGAGGAATAAATTAGGGTCAAGACAGAATCTTGGATCGGTTCTCCATTCTAGTTGAGAATGGGAACGCCATCTTCTGTTGTCTGGATCGCAATTAAGATATCCAATTGCTGTTGTTTAGTGAGATCGATAGATTTCCCACCATCCTTTGAGCCGACAGAAGCCTTGCAATCAAGAGATCTGCTACCGTTTTATCCGACGTGCCAGATTGGATTTTGTAAGCATTTGACGCCATTATCATTTGTTGCAAGAGGTTTAATATTTGGTGTTCACTCATGCCATCTATATTCCATTCATAGATGGAAGAGGCATTATATTTTGGTTGAATAATTGTGTTAAGTTGACTTCCAACTTGAAAAACACTAGACCTTATATCAAGAGGTCCAGTATTTTGCCAAGAGAGTCTAGCTAATTCAGGTGTTTTGTCATGGTTGGGGCTAGTCTCAGTATCGGTGTTGTCATTTATATCTAGGACACCGACGGTATTATTCTGGTATCAAAGCCATGGGGTTGTAGTTATTTTTCCTTATAAAACTTTATCATTTTTAATTCAGTACTTTCCAGTCTTAATATTTGTGTTGTCCTATTTTTACTCTGCTGTTCTAAAAGTTTATAGAGACAGTAAGTCCTGCAAGAGGTAGTCAGACCATAGGGCTACACCACCTTTTTAGCAGTGGGTAGGATTTAGGGATTGTTCCAAGTTTTAAAACTGGATTATGTTTTGTTTCAAAATCATGAGTTCTATTTGGAGCAGAGGAGCTCCATCCTCTTCTCGTGGTAGTGGTAAAGCTAACAAGCTAGTAAATAATGAAACCTTTACTATAGGAAATCTTAAACAAAGTATTGATAATTTGGAGATACCCAAAGTCAATAAAGACCAAATTTATAAAATGAGTAGATATAATATTTTTAAAACCGATTATGTTATCAAAACCCAAGAACGAGATATCCATTTAACAAAACCTATTGATACTATCAAATTATTTTCAGCAAAAACCTTGCAAAAACATATTGAAAAAGGGTATCGATACATCCATATAGGATTGGTTCAAGTAGGCTTAAAACCCCTTACAAAAGAAGTCCTTGTGGCCCTTAGAGATGGACGATTCAGAGACTTTAATGATTCTTTATTAGGAACTATTAAATCAAGTTTATGCATGGGTCCAGTCTCTTTCGATTGTTATCCAAATTTCAGTGTCTCGTTAAGTGAAAAGAATATCTTATCCTCCTTACTTTTGCAAATTGAAACTCATAATTACAAAATGTTCGATGATTCAATTCCAGTAGCTTTGATCTATAAAGTCCATTACAAAGCTATGATGTCTGCTTTTAATACTAGAAATATAGAACATAGTAAGAAAGGAGAAACTCTCCTCCTCCAAACCGGCCTTTCTAGATCAAACATAAGAATCCCTAGGCCAATACAATGGAATGATGTCAGTCTTTCTGAAGATTGGTTCCTCGAAGGAGCTGCTGAACCTGAAGCGCAATTCCAAGCTCTTCCAGATGCTTACAATAAGTTATACAATACTCTGATGGTAGTGTAAAACTTAGCTTTAACAGGAGATCTAGCTCCGTATATTCAGACCATTCCTCTGTAGAAAGCCTAGGATGGTCCTCTCACCTTTCTTCTATGAACAACATGCATTATAAACGACAAATCAGTTGTCCTAGAAACAATTACCCGGAAAGGCCAAGATATTCTACCTCAGATATACCTTCACCATCCATCCAACATGTAGAATATAGTACCCAAGTACCAAACCCGATCTATGCTGAATGACAGTCTCCTCCAGACACACCCTCATCCTCAGTTATAACTGAAAATATTGCTAATGAGCTAAATGTATTTTTTCATTATCTTCACAACAATTTAATGTATTTAATTGTTTATAGTTGGAGACAGAGACCTAATTCGATTAGGAGAAAGGCGTTCATCATTCAAATACAAAAAATATGTCGTTCAAAGCAAAAAGGTCATCAAACAAGTTAGACGACATATTAATTTAGGTATTCAACTATTTGTAGTATAACAAGTGATTTCTTATATTATATTATATTTGTATATATATTCTTTTTATTATATATATTTCATCATTTTTTTGGATTTCAATACGTATAGGAGATTCAACCGGACAATTTACTACAAACATAACAAACGGTATTGTTGATGGTGAAGTTCATAATCATGAAAATCTTGACAATAATGTTGAACTACAGAACAATGCATCAGGTTTTCAAAGATAAGAATTTTTTGATGTGAATTGCAATTCAATTAACAACATGATAACTATTGTACTACATATATACTTATTTAAATCATATATTACTTAAACTATTAATACAGTGAAAATGCTTTTATATTTAGAATACTTGGATAATGGAGATCTAATATGGAAGTGTCAGTATTGTGGCGCAATGATGTAGTACGAAGAAAGAGTAAAAACAACCCGCCAAAACAGACAAGCTCAAGTTCTCACTATGTTGTATGCAAGGCAAAATTGTTCTTCCTTTGTTGCGTCACCCTCCACAACTCTTGATCGACTTGCTGAAAGGAAATCATCCAAGAAGCAAGCATTGCATCGAGAATATTCGACCATATAATATGATGCATTCGTTTACATCGATGGGAGAGAAGATACAAGCACTGCACTCAAGGACGCGTACCATATAATTACAAAATAGGTGGTCAAAATCATCATTTAATTGGTAGTTTGTCTGAAGTTTTCTCAACTATACATATATGACACAGAATATGAGATTGCTAATAGAAAGGTTGCTTATAGGTAAATCATACATTACATTTTGTAACATATACTATCTTCATATACTAATTAAAAGTAGATGAAAGTAATAATGTAATAACTTCTTAAATGTTTATTACAGTTCTGGAAATATGGATAAGTTTAAAGATCTTTTAATTACCGCATTACAAGATATGATTGATCAATACAATCCTCATGCTAAATTTTTTTAGGATGGCAAGAGATCACTTTAAAAATGATCCGTGTGATAATGTTCGGTTGAAGCTAATGGGGATGAGAGAGATTGATGGTAGGACATACAACCTACCTACAACATCCGAGGTAGCTGCCTTGATAGTTGGAGATATTGATACTGCAGATAAAAGAGATGTAGTTGTCGAAACACGAAGTGGAAAGTTGAGGCAGATCTCTGAGCTCCATCCTTCTTATTTGCCTTTGCAATATTCTCTTCTATTTCTATATGGTGAAGATGGATATAGAGTTGATGTTTCACATAGAGATAAAATTCTACCTAGCGGCGATTCCAAAAAATGAGACAGATGGATTATGAGGGAATGGTTTGCATATCCAATGCAAGATCGTGAAGAAGAGGCGGACACCATTTTATTTGCTGGACGATTATGCCAGCAGCTTTGCATCGACAGTTATACAATGATGGAGGCTGAAAGATTGTCATTCATAATAAATAATCAACACAGTTTCAGGGCTGGCAATGTAAAGAACCTACAGGTGGAACAAATCGAGGAGATACAGAAAGAGCATATACCTGTAGTCGAGTTGTTATACCAGCTTCATTTATTGGGGGACACAACTACATGAGAGAGAATTATCAAGATGCAATGGCTATTTGTAGATGGTATGGCTACCAAAATTTGTTTATAACATTCACATGTAATCCAAAGTGGCCTGAAATCACACGATTTGTATCGAATAGGGGCCTAAGACCCGAACATAGATTAGATATTGTTTGTCGAGTGTTTAAGATGAAGCTCAATCAAATGGTCAAGGATCTGAAGGATAAAAAGATTTTTGGCTGAGTTGAAGCAGGTAATCAGTCAATAAGCTCCAAGGTTAATGCATATTTTTATGCTTTTAACATAGTGGCAACATCTTGTTACGCGTATGTATTTGATGGCATTTGGCACAATTTATTGAAGAAAATCTTAACATGTTGGCTAAACAATTATCTTATTATGATTTACAGTTGTTTACACTGTGGAGTTTCAAAAGCGTGGATTGCCACATGCGCATATACTTTTGTTTTTACATCGGAACGACAAATTTACTAATGCCGAATCAATAATCAAATTTATTTGTGTTTAGCTTCCGAATAAAATTATTTGCTTTGAACCTTGACGCCCCATGTACGATGGATAAAATGTACCAAACATTTTCCTAAAAATTTCAATAAGAGAATAACTACAGTTGATGAAGATGGCTATCCTGTTTATAAGAGAAGAGATAGTGGTAGAACCGTCGAAAAAAATAGCATCACACTTGACAATTGATTTGTGGTCCCGCATAATCCAGAGTTGTTGTGTAAGTATTGTGCACATCTAAACGTAGAATGGTGCAACCAATCGAGATCGATCAAATATCTGTTCAAGTATATCAATAAGGGGTATATGATGATCTTAAGGAAATTGATGAAATCCAAATGTATTATGATTGTCGGTACATATCCCATGTGAAGCCATGTGGAGGATATTTGGGTACACTATCCATTATAAAATCCCGGCTGTGGAGAAGCTAACCTTTCATTTACCCGACGAGCAGACCGTCCTGTGCACTGATGATGCTGACTTAGAATCGGTGCTTGAAAGACCAAACATTGACATAATAAAATTTCTGTCATGGATGGAATGCAATAAAAAATATTTAGAAGCCAAAGAATTGAGCTACGTCGAATTCCCAACAAAATTTGTATAGCAACAAGGTAAACGTGAATGGACACCTCGGAAAAAAGGCTTTTGCATTGGGAGGATTTATCATGTAACCCCAGGAGCAGGTGAAAAATTCTATTTGAGGACACTGCTAAATTTTGTTAAAATTGCAACGTGTTATGAAGACATATGCGTTGTTGATGGGGTATAATATTCAACATTCAAAGAAGCATGTTATGCTAGAGGTTTATTAGACGATAACAAGGAGTACGTGACGCCATAATAGAAGCCAATTTCAGATAATCAGGACAATATCTACGTAATCTTTTCTGCATGTTGCTACTGTCCTGCAGTTTGACCAAGCCTGAGGCTCTTTAGGAAAAGACTTGGCACCATCTTTATGATGATATCCTATTCAGGCAACAAAGACTTCTCAGAGTCAATTATGGTATATGAACATCTATATCCCTTGACTTAGTAAATTTATCTATAAAAGTAGCATTAAGGAATTAGTTTTGATTTAGTAAAAATGAAATGTGTTTGTTTTGCAGCATTGCGCTTAAGTGATGAACAATTACAAAACTTAGCCCTTGCTGACATTGAAGCTAAGCTACAAAGTAATGGTAGCACCCTCCGTAAATTCACCGAAATGTCATATCCAGATGATTTGATTATCTCATATGGTCAAAACAAGCTCATAATGGATGAGCTATCTTATGTTAGAGAGCAGTTAGAGAAGGAATTTCAAGATCTTTTTTTAGGATTGACTGTTGAGCAGCGTGGAATTCATAATGAAATCATATCTGCCGTATGGAGAGGGGAAGGAGGAACTGGCAAGACGTACCTACGGAGATTACTGTGTGCTGCATTAAGGCGTAAATGGGAAATTATTTTGCCAGTTGCGTCAAGTGGAATCGCCTCTTTGTTGCTTCCACGCGGGAGAATTGCCTATTCTAGATTTGGACTTCCCTTAAATGTTAGTGACAACTCAACATGTTTAGGCATTAGGCCAGGATCGGACCTTACAACCCTCCTTATAAGGACAAAACTGATCATTTGGGATGAAGCTCCTATGATGAATAAATATAGCTTTGAAACTCTAGATAGAAGCTTAAAGGATGTTATGCAATGCATGAATCCAACAAATCAATATATCCTATTTGGTGGAAAGGTGGTCGTGTTCGCTGGTGATTTAAGACATATATTGCATGTCGTTCCCAAAGGAACCAGACAAGATATTGTCTTCTCAACAATCAATAGTTCTTACTTATCGGATTTTTGTTGTGTGCTAAGATAAACGCAAAATATGCTCCTAAGAACAGGTTACAGTAACTCGAATATGGATGAAATTCAGGAGTTCTCAGAGTGGATTCTGAACATTCGAGGCGGCAAAGTTGCTGAACCGAATGATGGTGAAGCCGATGTAGAAATTCCTCATGCGACATTGATATGTGGAGGAGATGACCCTATTTATGCAATAGTCGAGAGTACATATCCTGACTTAGAGGATCGCATATGGGAAGCAAAATATTTTCAGGACGGAGCTATTCTCGCTCCAACTAATGAAATTGCTGACATGGTTAATGAACACATATTGTCTCTCTTGCCAGGTGAAGAAAAAACGTATCTGAGCTCAGATGCAATTTCAGTCGAGGAAGGGAATTTCGGAGTTCATGAGATATACTCTACTGAATTTCTAAATACGATCAAGTGCGGGGGTTCGCCAAATCATAATATGAGATTAAAGGTAGCGGCACCGATGATGCTCCTAAGGAATATCGACCAGACTTATGGGCTATGTAATGTTGCCAGGTGTAGACACCAAATTTTGAACCCTTTTTTCGTGTAAAATTTTAAAATAAAGATCTGAAAAGAAATAAAAATAACGAAACCCCTCATGCATCGTGGAGCGCGCTCCCCGTCAAAGGCACGTTTCGCCTCAGAGTTCGAGTTTCATTCTGTTGTATGGTTTTCCATTTTTGCGTATTAGTTTTGCAATTTCGGCTTAGAAATATAATTTTCCATAAGTTGTGGTCAATAACTACAACCACCATTTTAATAAAATGATTTGTAGTATAATCATGCTCGTCTTTTCTAATTTGACGAGTTTTCGTTAATTGTTTTAAGCTAGTTTTTCGAAAAACAGAAAAAACGAGTCACAATTAGGCGCCGGGATTTTAATCGTCTCCTAAAACCGATAGTAATCAGTTTTCTTGATGGTCAAGTCATTGTTCATTGGATAAAGAATAAGAATATATTCTTTAACCACCAATCACATCTTTTTATCCATTAGTTAAGGAATAAGAATCATGAAAAAGAATAAGAATAAGAATCAAATCCAAAGTGTAAGAGCCAAGAATCCGGATTTTTTTCCGACGATTCGAGTTGTGCGCTAGGTACATGATCATGCGCCAGACGCATGATCATGCTCCCAGCGCACAGTGGTGGCCTGCGCCAGACGCAGACCAGTGCGCCAAGCGCACGGTGCTGTGTCTAGCGCAGGGCTTTTCGCTAAGCGCAGTGATCCAGTCATTTTATCTTTTCATGTTTTTCAAGCATTTCTACGTATTAGGATGTACTTCCTCCGTTTCTTAATAGGTGCAACATAGAGAAAATGGGGGAATACCAAGGAATGTAGAGAGAGAAAGTTGGGACCACAATAAAGTAGAGTAATTCAAGTGATCAAACAAAAAAGTTGTGGTCCCCTCATGCTTTTTGGTGGCATATTTGTAATAATATTGAACTTTTTTTACCATTTTGAGCTTGGTTGCACTTATTGTGACTATTCCAAATAAGGAAAGTGTTGCACTTATTATGGAACGGAGGTAGTATTTAGGAAAGAATATTTTCTGAAAATATGATTTTGCCTCATTGATGAAAAAATCTAAAGAGAATAAGAATATTTGTATTTCCAAAGAGATTTGATGATGTCATTAGGGTGATGTCATTAAGGTAATTTAAAATGGGAAAAAATCAGATTTTTTGGGTGAAAAATATGATTTTTTACCTTCTTCAAACCCTAATTCACCACCTCATTTCCCTATAAATACCCCCCATTTTTTTACTTCAAAGGACAATCATTTTTAACACAACCTAAACCTAAAACAACTTCACTTAACTCTACAACTTCTAACTCCTAAGAAATTTCAATACTACTCTCCTCCTCCTTTATTTCTCCATCAAAAGAAAAACACAAAAAAGAGAGTTTAAGTTAGTAATTAAGTGGATTTAGGAACTCACTTAGAAATTAAGAAAATCACAAAAAAGGTAGAAAACTTTTGCAAAAAGAAGTGCGTCATTGAGTTAGCAAGATAAAGTTAAAGTTCTTGTTATTTTTCTTAATCCTTCTTAATCAGCTACTAACTTTCTCTTTGTTTCTTCTTATCATTTTTTAATTTCTGGAGTGATTTGGGTATGTGGAAGTCCTAATTAATTGGTACCCAACCTTAAATCACCCCACCTAGAATAGTCAACTCTAATGGGGAGACTCTTAGGAAACAATGTGTTTATGTGATTTTTCTTAATCAAGTTGTTGTTCATCACCAAAAACATGTTTTCATAAAAAAAATTCAAGTAGAGTTGTGCATAAACATCTTCATAAAAAGAAAATGTGATGCTATAATTGTGGTCAGTTTTAATTTTGTAATTCATTTCATTTTTCGTCTGCATTAACTAAATATTTTATAGGATTTAATATTTGTCCTATGAAATTCAAGATGTTTTCAGCAACTGGGATTTGGAATTTTTAAACAATGAGTTTGGCACAGATAATTAAAAATCATAGAACTTTATTGTGCAAAACTGATTTTGTCCAATACCACATAAGCTTGTCTTGTCAATAAAGTTTAATATAAAATCATTTAGACAAAACTAAAAACATTAACTTTAAAGTAGACATCAGTAGCTTTCCAAAAACATAAGAATCATGTTCATATGAATTTTATACAATTTTATATCATTTTTACAAAAATATTCATGTAAATCACTAAATTCTAGAATACTGATTTTCTCTTTAGTTAAGAAAATAAACAAAAAAGGGTCTTAAAAATGTTCAATTCAAGTGAAAATTTTCAGTCTAGTCCCTCAAAGTATCTAGAATGTTTATACCAAACTTCACTTCAAATTAAGTTAAGAAAGTCGGATTTCAAAGAACAAATTGGATAAAGGTCCTGTTTTAACCGGTTTTAGCATAAAATTCATCATAATTCTGTTTGTTACTAAAAACTTATGACATTTTGAAACAACATAAAGAACTCACTGACCTATCCATAGATGTATCACATGCTCAATGTTACGCTCCGTACCAAAAGTTATGATTTTTATAAGTCAGTACAAGGACAAAAATGCAATCTGAAAAATGAAATAAAGTGATTAACTCAAGTTTCATAAAAAATGTTTTCTTTTCATACGAAAATGTTAATTAAAAGCCATGAATTTTAAGTTTCTCTTAAAATAGTTCATTTTTATTATGTAATAAAAATCAATAAAAACCATCATAAAAAATCAAATCAAAGAGGTTAATTAATCTCTAATTGTTCACAAGTTTACAAATAAACATGAATTCCAAAGCCCATTCAAGAGGATGAAGATCAAGGAGCATCATGGTGAAGATCAAGATTGAAAACTTATATAGATCATAGAATTTGTACATATTGTTGTAATAATAATTTCTTTGTAAATAGTTCTTACATCACTCATTAATAAAAAATATGGAGATGTTTATTCATAATTTTCATAAATAATTCCATAATTCTTTTTGATAAAATGAGCAACCAATGTTACAAATGTTGCATGTTGGGCCCAATATATCATAGTATATGAATTAAATGACCCAATTTCAATTAAGAGGAAAAATTACAAATCTAACTAAGTTAAATTGTATGATGATCCATCTTACATTTTCAAAATTGTTCTCCATAATCTTCAAATGGATCAATTATATAATTTGACATAATTAGATTGGTAATTATGATCTCCGAATTGATTTTAGGTCGTTTCACGTGTCTCACTTTAAATGGCCAAATTCCAATTAGCCAAACACAATCTCCAAATTTGATCTCAAATTGATCATTTTTCTCAAAATGACTTAATAATCTTCAATTAAGATTATTTCTCAAAAAGCCTTCAATTAGGGAGCAAACCTCTTTTCCTAAGACCTCTTGAAAATTAAAACGTGATCACTAATTAAAGTGATTATTTCAATCCTAAAAATTTGATCACTAAGTAAGGAGATTATTTTTCTCCTAAGTATAATCACTAATTAGGGTGATTGTCTTAAACCTTGGTTAATCGCTAATTAGGGTGATTAGCTTAACCTTTTATCATATTTAATCACTAATTAAGGTGGCCTAACCTTCCTTTTAATCGCTAATAAAGGTGATTGATTTAATCTTTCATATATAATCACTAATTAGAGTAATTATCTTAAACCTTAATAATCGCTAATTAGGGCGATTAACTCAAACTCTTCATTTAATCACTAATTAGAGTGATTATCTTAAACCTTAATAATTGTTAATTAGGGCGATTATTTTTTCTCATTTCATCACTAATTAGAGTGATTATCTTAAGCCTTGAATAATCACTAATTAGGGTGATTATATTAACCTCCATTTCTAATCGCTAATTAAGGTGATTATCTTGATCTTCCTTCATATTTAATCACTAATTAAAGTGGTTATATATCTTAATATCATTTCAATCACTAATTGGAGTGATTACCTTATTCCTAATATATTTGTCTAATTCTAAAAGGTGAGTTATTCATAATCTATTCTTTCCTTTTCTTCCCCCAATGGAATTGGCCATTTAGGGTGAGACATAAGATCGAACTACGATGGTTTTGATCCATGATGGGATTCCAATCCCGCAATGATTGGTACGTAGTGCAACTTCGGTGCTCAAACCTACCATATACAAATGATATATTGGTCCTAAATAAAAAAATGGTTGATGTGTATATGTGCAAATTATGTGATTTTCTTTCTTTTGAATAGCCATGATTACTTTAAAATGAAAAATAACGCATTTAGTAAGAGCTCGTTCTGTAGAACGGAAGAGGAGACGAGTTCCAGAAGTTCGCACCTCTTAACCTAAACCCCGAACCCTATCTCATGGTATGAAAGACCAATTTTTCAAAAAAGCCTTATCCATATGAAGTCATCATCATTTTAAATGATATTTCTTGAAATTGATTTTAAAATGATTTATTAAATAAATCTCTCCCTATTCAGACATTAATAGGGTGGCGACTTCAAAGTTTTCTAAAACTCATAGTCCAATGAGATACTTTCGTAGGATTCAGACCGTTAATTAAGACAGTCAAAAATCGGATACCACAGGCCGGCGACTCCACATGGGAAAATACTTCCACTTGAAGTATATATGAGGTTTAAACTTGAACAATGCGTTATTTTCCATATGTATATATAATTAAAAAGGTTATTCATGGCTATTCACAATTTAATTTTTGTATATAGCACGCTTATGTAAAAAATTACGTGTGCTTGGTAGATTATCGATTCATACACGTGCACTCTTTTTAACCATTTTCTTATTAGGTCTTATACCTCTGTCTATTGGCAAGGGTCAGAATTATAGAACGACTAATTAAAGAATTAAGGGCGTAAAACCTGAATCCGTGAGCTATTGCGACCGACTCAGTCACGAGCGTCCACCCTCGATAGACACAATGGAAGTGACTCGAGGCCACTTTAACATAATCTCTCCTTAAATGAATCACGTTTTAGTTGACTTTTAGGACACAAGGATCAATGCACAAATGTCATTTATTTATTTCAGTTATTGAATAATGTGAAAAAATTTCGAAAATTCCTCAGTCTGTTTTCAGTCCGTCAATACTTCAATAATCATTAACTGTAGCTGAATTGCTGCCGAAATGATTATTGAAATATTAAGGGTTTCTTGTTTTTTTATCACAAGTGTCATGTAAAAAAAAAGTGTGTGCTCACCCATTTTCAAAAAGAAAAAACTCACATTCACTTCAAAATTCTTTTCATTCAAATTGGTTTTTCCAAAAACAAAATTGATTTCTAAAAAAAATCTTGTTTTGAAAATATAATCCCAAAATAAAATAAAAAAATTTGAAAAAATGAAAAATGAAAAGAGTCATAATCACGAGTTCAAAACGTGTCATGTTTAGGAATTAGAATGCAATTAAAATTCTATGGCTTAAAACACGAGAAGTCTAGTCTAAAAAAAATTGAAAAAAGTAAAAAAAAAAAAAAAAGATAAAATCAAAAAGGATAATCATTTTCTAAAAAAAAGAAAGGAAAATTCTTCCATTTCCTGCTAAAAACACATATAAAGAAAAATTCATGATTCTATGACTAACATTGTTAGTGCATACATTTCAGGTACTTCACATACGTCTAATCCTAAGAGGTGGAACAGACGTATTCAAACAGGAGAATACATGGTCTGGCGCCTAGCTAGTAGACTGAATTCGGAAAAAGGTTGAGAATAACCCGAGTACTTCACATTACTCTAATCCTAAGAGGTGGAACAGACGTATTCAAACAGGAGAATACATGGCTTGGCGTCCAAAAGACTGACTTCTGAAAAAGTTTGGGAAGTACCTGAATCATTTAATTGCTTTTATATTGTACTTTGTAGGTAGAGCTACGTGTGGCTTGATCCCCTAAAAAAAATTCCAATGTTGTAATGCATGTATCTTAGTTTCTCTACTATATAATGTACTAAAAGGGGTACGTAGGCAACTCATTTTCTGAGTGCAGCTGCAAAAAACTTTATATAAAATTTCGTTTTTAATGTATCAGAACTACGTTGGGCCTGATTCTCCATTAAAAAAAATCACAAGAAAAAAAATTTCTTACCCAAATCAAAATCTACCTATGGAGATACGTAGACAACCTTCGGGTTCGGCCCCTTTTGCATTTGATATGTTCTTTTATGGTTTCAACGCTTAAAAGCAATCAATACATGCAGATCATCACAAAGAAGAACGATATCTGGGGCATTATAATTTGCCAAAATGAGGACACATGCCTCGTTGTACCTCTTTTCTCTTATTTTTGTAGCCTCAGGAAATGGAAAGATATCACCAAATTGATTTTGTAAAACATTTGTGTATTATCCCAAAAAAAAATACGAGTCTAAAAAATGAAAATCTAAATTATACACTAGTGGAAAAAAACCTTATATGACACAACAAAACTGATCCAATTCTCTCAAAACCGGATCTGTAAATCCACCAAATTATGGGCGCTAAATTTTGGGTCAATTAACTGATCCGGCTGGGAGGAAAACCCGGATCAGTTTTCATTAATTGATCCGGTTCGTCCCAAGCGGATCAGTTACGGCCCAAAATAAACGGCCCAGCCTCTCCTCTCTCGCTTCACTTACCAGACCCCTCTCTTCTCTCATTTCACCCTACCAGACCCCTCTCCTCTCACTCTCTCTCCTCAACATAACCCTAAACAACACAATGAATAGCGAAACTCATCTATCTCCTCATCCCCCTTTCATCTCTCAACTCTCGTATCTCATCCTCTCCTCCTCCCTTCACGCCCTACCGAAAAACAAAGTAAATTCGATCATCACCGCCGTCAGCACCACAATCAACACCGCCATCTCTCTATCTTCATCTCCTTCTCTCTTCACCAACAACGCAATTAGCGAAGACCAACAACTCAGCGAGGCGATTTCAATTGATGCGATTTCGTTTCGTTTTCCTGCCATCAGTTAGTTGTTTACTTGTTTCATTTCGTTTTTTAGTTTAGTTGCGAATTCAAATCTTTTTTTCGTTTTTTTAGGGTTTAGAATGATATTTAGATGCGATTTCAATTCTTTTTTCTTTTTTTAGGGTTTAGAATTATAGTTTAGATGTGATTTCATTTTCTCGTTTTTTCCCTTGATAGCTTGCTGGATTCAATGAGTTTAATTTTTTTTATTGACAAAGATTCGTCACTTATGTTGATGTAGGTTGACATATCTTCATGAGGGTCTTGAACCCAAGGTTGTGCATAGACACATCAAGTCTAGCAACATACTTAATGATCGGCAATGGAATTCAAAAGTTTCTGATTTTGGCCTTGCTAAGTTGCTTGGTTCTGAGATGAGTTATGTAATAACTCGTGTCATGGGTACTTTTGGGTGAGTGTAACTCTGCATGATAGTGCCCTTTAGTCAAACATATGCACTCGCTGTTTATCTAATCAATCTTCATGTTGCAGATATGTAGCTCCCGAATATGCTTGTACTGGTATGTTGAATGAGGAGTGACTTTTATAGCTTTGGAATACTTATTATGGAGATAATATCAGGGAGAACCCCTGTTGATTACAGTCGCCCACCTGGAGAGGTAGATTTTATATATTGTTATCTTATAACTTGCACCCTTCTACTTATATTTGTTCTGATTATATTTGTGCAATATATCCCTTGTTTTACTAAGAGTTAGAAATATCAAATTTATTATAGGTAAATTTGGTAGACTGGTTAAAGACAATGGTGGGTAATAGAAGATCTGAGGAAGTTGTGGATCCTAAATTGCCTGAGATGCCAACTTCTAAAGCATTGAAACGTATTCTTTTAGTTGCTCTTAAGTGTGTTGACCCAGATGCACAGAAGAGGCCGAAAATGGGACATGTTATCCACATGCTTGAGGTGGATGATTTGTTATTCCGTGATGTAAGCAATCCCTACTCCCTAAATTCCTCTGAATAATTTGCTTTGTTTTGCTGTAATTCTTAAGTTAATTAGTTAGGGTTCAAGATATGCTACTTGAGACTTGCCACAAAAGAAGTTCTGATGCGCCTAGTTGATAGCTGATGGTGGTAATGACAATGAATTTATATGTAATTTTGTGAAGAAAATATCATGGTTGATGCCCATTGTAGTGAAGCTTCATCCCCAAACATGTCTCTCTCTTCTCAAAGGAGGATGTATCTGGGGATCGATAAGCATTTTCGTGGACTTTCTTCATGAAATTACCTATAGATTAATGACCATTGTCACCATAAAAACTGCCTATCGAACGGGCCGTGAGTGCCAGATATCTCCTGATTGAATATTATTCATACTATATGCAGGAACGTCGAGCTGGGAAAGATTCGTCCACTTCTAGTCATGACTATCCACAAGAGAAGTCTATTGCAGTTAAAGCTGATGCTAAGCATTTGCAGGAAGGCAGTTGAGACAAGAGTGAAAGTGAGAGTGAGATTAACAGAGACCATCATCACCAACCAGACAGCCGGAGATAGTTTGTAAATGGGTACCGTTTGCTTTTATTTTTACACTCAAATTCTAGAAGCTCAGTTTATCCATTGATTATAGGAAAAGTTGTCAGGAATAAGTTAACCTTTACCCGGTCTCTTTTATTAAGTTAACCTTTGGATTATCCTAGAATAAGTCATCTTTTATATCATTTAAGCATTTAACAAGTCAGACATGGGAGTGACCTGCTAATCCCTGTAAACTACCGGTATTTTTTTACCGTTGCATTTTTTTGTTTTTTGTTTTAATTGTTTTTCCTTATGTTTAGTCTATTTGTCCTCCAAACCCTTCCCTGTTCCTTTTCTCCCTATTTCTCCTCTCTATTTTCTTCATCTTCAACCTGTTCTTCATCAACCCACAAAAACTCGATCCAATTCTGCTTGGACCTAAACCTCGGGAGTTTGTTCCTTCCGAAAGTGGCCCGTCTATTTCTCTCTCCTCAAATTCTGCTATTAATGTGTTGTTCTATTATAATGTGTTGTTTATATTTAGTGGAAAGCTGTGGCCTTTAGAGTTTGAGTGAATTAATTGGGGGGCAACCATTTTGATGATGTGTTCAGAAACTGGTTATATTTGGGTATGTAAATTATGTAATTTGTTGATACGTCGATTGTGGATTGAAATTAGTACCAAAATGTTGGAATGTTGCGAATGAATTTCGTGCCTACTTGGTTAATGTTTTATAAGTTTTGTAATCTAAATCTCCAAATAAGTAGCAGCTTTTTATGTGAAGAAGAATTGTTTTGTTGTTTGCATTGGATCCTTGGCCGCTCATTAAAGCTATATTTGTCAGGAGGCAAGCTTGGTGCGCTTGGTGATGAATGCACTGCAAGGTGTGCAGTCAGCAGTTGTGAGTATTGAGCAGCTCTCATCATTACTATGTGCGGATCTTGTTCGCCCTTCAAGTTTCGTTCCTTCTTCAGTTTCCACAAGAACAGAGAGAATTTTGGTGTAATTGAAAGTGACAGGGAGAGTTAATGCAAAGGGGTTCTTTTGCAGGAGGAGAGAGAAATGTTGTGGAGGGAAATTTTTTTTACAAACCGGTCAAAAGGTCAACTGAAGGGGTTAAGAGGTTTAGTTTACAGGATTAGCAGGTTAACAGTAATCTGACTTGTTAAATGCTTAAATGATATAAAAGATGACTTATTCCAGGATAATCCAAAGGTTAACTTAATAAAAGAAGACCGGGTAAAGGTTAACTTATTCCTCACAATTTTTCCTTGATTATATTCCCTAATTTTTCTCACTTTGTAACTTTATCTTCTGCAAAGTATTATATTTCACTCCACTATATCCTTATTTTTTCATTCAAATTTCTCCCCTCTTTAAAGAAAAATTATGCCTGCTCCTTAGGACCAATCTGTACAGTGAGACCTTTTCTTTTTCTTAGTTGAACTATTTCATAATTGAAAGAATTAATATCTACCATATTCCCTCCTTTTCACATAACATTTGGATGCTTTAACTAGATTAAATTAAAGAAAAGTCCTTATCAATCTTGAACATCAGATGGATTTTAAAATTTTGTCATTTTATGCATCACTATTGTAGATCAACTATTCAATATCACTTGTAAAATAACTCTAAATTGTTTGAACTTTAGCGCTTTGCTATGGGGTTTGTGGACCCTTTGAAACAGTTATGCTGTGATGTTGCCAAAATACACAACCTCTTGCCTTACGCACATTGTGGGCACTCCTAGTCCTAGATGTACCAGCAAGATGGGGAACCTAACATTCTAAAGAATTATTTGTGGTTGTGCTTCTGAATATCGATGTCGTTGCCAGGACAGAATGATCTGTCCTGGGACTTGAAAAAGATATTTCATTTTTTGTGTGCCTGCCAAAGCCACCACCTTGAACATTAAAGGTAAGCTTCCAAACTGGCACTGACAGTTTTCGGAATATTGTTTGTCTTTCATCCTGCATCTCATGATGTCTTGTAGTTTGCTATGTAGCAACAACTCCTCTAGGCTGCTTTTAGTGCTGAAAACTCCGGTAGGATTCTTCTAGAGCTGGCAATGCGGTTGATCATCTGGTGTTCATGTTTAGTTTTGTGTCGATTTCATATTGCTATCATAATATGTATCGAAGATGATATCATGATATAGAAATGGAAGATCATTGCATTGTATGATAAAGTCATCAAATCAAGTCAGGTTCAATATGTGTGCATCTCGTGTTAGTTTCGTGTTTCTCTCAATAGTAATCTTGTCATCTCAAAGATTTTCAGCTCTAATTTCTTACTTTTTTCTTTCAATATATGAATTTTGTTGTGTTTGGCTTTTGGTTAAGGAATGGGATGGGTAAATGCTGATGCAACGTACTCAATTTTTACATGTCTAACGTAAAAAAGTAGTTATTAGCATGTGGATGCCTTAATTACTTGCCAGCATATATAATTCATAGTAGTATACTATATATTATTTTTTTTCTTTGGATACATAAAGAGAAGAACTCAGCGAAGACCAACAACTCAGTTCTTGAGTCTTTAGTCTCTCTTGATATAATCGAGATAAGTCCATAGCAGCCTGCAATTTTAGTCGAAGGTACTCATGTTTCCTCTGAAAATTTATAGGTTATGTGGTAGGGGATGTTCATGGGATACCTGCCAGAAAATGCTTAGGGAACATCAAATATGGAGATCAGGCCGTCATTGCAGCAGCTCTGGAAGCTTTAATTGTTGTTGTAAACTCTCACCTTTTCAATTTCTTTTGGTATCATGTTAGCCAATAATTCTTGGGTAGATCATCAACGTCTTTTGACTTCTTTGTAACGATGGGGTAGGATTACAGATGCATTTGTGGCTACCTGCCGAATCAAAATTTCAGTAATTCTCCGAGTCACATAAGTGAAGGTTTGATTTGTTCCTTCTATATCAAATGAGCATTCTATATCTCCTGCTCATTTGATTTTATTTTTTAATTAATGCATCCGAGTACAGAGCAATTCGAGCCTGCTTGTGTTTCTTGCCCGTATTATATTTTCCCTCCATTTGCTTAATTTGTGAAAATTCATTGTTGGTATTTGCTTCAGGATTTTAATGCCAGGAGGTACATCGATTAGAAAGTTGAAATTGCAGTTTGCCATCAATTAAGAAGGCAGAAAGCTTATCGTTATAAGTTGTGTATGCCATAACTAAATAATCAATTAGTTTCTTATTTCTTTCTTATATCTCCCTTCCCTAATGCGTTCTTCTACTGCCAGTCCATAATTTTGATTCTGAGTTCTTTGGTTTCTTCAGGGTCTCGATCGTCAAACTAGTGGCTTTGATGTTTTGCGGTCTATAGAATCCTTCTTCAATACCTTTGGGGCATCCTGCAAATCCAATGTTTCATCCTTTACTGTTGAAGTGAGTTTCACATAATCATTGTCTCTTGTTTCTATTTTCTTGATCAAACTGCAAAAAAATAAGTGTACACTCTTCATAATGGTTAGGTAAGTGTATCAAATGATAATTACCACACTATATTGAAGACCGATGTCAAACAGCTTGATGAGGTTTCCACTTACCTGCACGTGGCTGAAGCATCTAGGAGTGCAAGCTGTTCAAATTAGTTTTGCAAGGCTGCACATGTTCTTAGCTTTTACTTGGTTGGGTCCTAGATGCTGTAAATAAACAATGTATCTAGTTATAGTTAAGTATGATGTTAAAATTATAGTTGTTAATATTTGTATGTATCTAAGTATTTATGCTTATGCTTCAATTGAGCATAATATGCTTAATAAAATGAGTATTGATATATATTATTGATTTTGTATTGATTAATAATGAAAAAATGAAGAAAAAAAAATTTGGTTTTCGCTCCCCAAAACCGGAGCAGTTTCACCCAAAATCAGATCGGTAAATGATTAACTGATCTGGTTTAGGACCGGATCAGTTAATCATTGTTAACCACTGCTAGCCCACCCGATCCGGAACAAAACCGGATCGGTAAGCCCTGTTTTGACAGGATCGGATCGGCTTTTTTCTACTAGTGATAAAAGGTCCAAGTTTAAAAAATAATAATTACAAGTCAAGGAAATCTAATGAAAAAACTAAAACAAATGATAAAGTTAAGGTTTCACCTTTAATAAATGATAACTGAAATTAGGGTAAAATAAAAAAAAAATTCCCAAAGATATCATTTCTTTCATTCCCTACACACAAATAAAAAGAACAAATTCTGGACAAATTTTTGTGTTAACTTTTCATTTCATTTCACAGGAACTCTGCCTGGGACCGCTTAGGATCTAGGCTGATTCGCCGAAGTTCTGACCATAGTGAACGTTCTCTTTCGGTAATACTATCATCCTTGTCTACACCAGCTGTATTCTCTACTACACGTCTCAGCAACATGTTTGAAATTCCGAACAACGAGCACCAACAGAACTCTACCCCTCCACCTGATCCAATGACTGAGCTCCGAGGACTTGTCCAAGCAATACTTGACCGACAGGATAATATTTAACAAACTGTGTTGGGCATAGTGCGCCAAAGCGCCCAGATGCCTCCTCCTCCTCCGGAGTCGGAAGTAGCTTCACCTTTTCACCTTGAGCCTATGAACAATGAGAGAGAAATTCCCACTAAGCTCGAGGAAGAAGTAGTCAAGCTCAAGGAAGTCTTAAAAGGCATGACTAAGGCTGAACCATGGATGGGCATTCATGGGTTAACACTTTTCCCGAAGGCACGATTACCTCATGGTTTCAAGATGCCTAATCTGACAAAGTTTGATGGGACCGGTAGCCCCACCAATTTCCTGAAGATGTATGTGGGGGCAATGAGTCCCTGGGGAGTGGGAGAATCTTTGATGGCCCAACTCTTTCAACAGTATTTAGATGGTGCCGCAGCACATTGGTTCCTCAATCTTAAGAATACGAAGAAATCTACTTGGGCTGATATAGTCAGAGAGTTCTCAAACCAGTACAAGTACAATGAAGAAATTGATGTTACTAGAAGTGTAACACCCCGTCCTTCTACTACTAAGATACTAACAAAGTCTAATCAAGAAATACTAAAAAGACGCTAGCGAAAATAACGTCGGGACGGTTATGCTACTCTAAAACAATATTTAAAGATAATTCTTCAAACCAAGTTTCATAGCTTCAAATGAGAATTAATATCCAAAAACATAATAGTTCTAAAGTAAAAGAAATATCCCAAATACTTCATAACATCAATCCAAAAACTATGAGACATGCAAGTCTTCCGATAAAACTGAGATAAAAACTAAATGTCCTTGAAAGCTATCCAAAAGTAAGTCTCCCTATGGTCAACATAGATTTCATCTACCAAAAACAGTACTAAGAGCTTCTTCTCACTACAAACTCTCACTCTGCTAGCCCAAGCAGTCACCAGTCTAGCAATAATTTCCATCTGCAAGGATATATATTAAATAATTCCACGATCGGTGGGGAGTAACTAGCGGTTCTCCCGAACAATAGCAATCAAAGCACAATTCAGAAGTAGATTATTAAGAAAGGAAAATCATGCAATCATTACATCAATAGCGTGCACATAAAAATCATAAAGCTCATAGGTAAAACAAGTGATCATCAAAAATAAGTAAACAAGATATAATGAGTGTAATAATTCTAGAATATATAAATAATGTTAAATCAAAACTACAACAAGTTATTGAGTCAGAAACCGAAATAAGATATAATGAGTGTAATAATTCTAGAATATATAAATAATGTTAAATCAAAACTACAACAAGTTATTGAGTCAGAAACCGAACGCCAGTGATTCGCAAATCACTTCCTAAGGTTTGTCAGATCGCAATCTCCAGGTTAGTCTATGGGCTTATGTTCCCCACTGCCTGTGTCTAAGAATGGCCAAACTCCCGATGCATGGTAGAACACGCAGAACTCCCTGTCCTCTCGGACGACAACAATTAACCCAGGTGTACCCCTAGTTCGCAAACCAGGTGGTTGGCATGTTCTTCACTGGGGACTACATCTATCCCACCGGATATTCTTATCTCAAAATAAAATCATGCATATAATCCAAGTATCTTTCATCTAAAATATTCATCAAAAGGGATGCCACCCGGCCTTATACCCACAGTTCATCAAAACAGTTCTTCATAATTCCTCAAACTAAATTACTTGCAATTTCTCAACAGATACCTCCTACAATAAACACTTGAACATCACTAAACATCATCATGATATTATACTAATTTTTACAGCAACCACACCTCAATCAAAAATACATCACCAATTAATTCTAAATCTTATTCAATAAAAGAGTAGTAACAATTAATCATTTTCTTTCATAAATCAAACATAAACATATGGTTACCCAAAGATACATACTGCATACTAATGAAAATCAGCAACCCAGAATAAAATAAATTATGAATTATATCTGACTTACAAGCCCTCAAATGATTTAAAAGTGTATCTTTAATTTCACCACAAAAACACCATAATAATTATTAAACTAATAATTTCGAGCAGTAAAATCACAAAAAATTATCATAAGACCCTAATGGCTCTACTGAAATGGTAAAATTTTTATTTATAATTTTCGGAGTCCAAAAGTATTTTTAACAGTTCATATACAGATTACTCAATAAAGCCAATATAATAATTAAAAATATAAATTAACGCCCAAAAATTACCAAAAATTTACAAAACATGCATACACACACGGAAATACATAATATACAAAGAAATTAATTTTTCGGCCTCCAGAAACAATTTTTATAATTTATATACTGACAGAAACGAAATTGCAAAAACAGACATATCAATTAAATAAACCAGAACACAATAGGCAAAAAATTTTCTAAGACATTAAATACATACTAAGTATATAACATGATTTAAAAAAAATAATTTCAGAAATTTTAACATCCGTTTATTAATTATTATGTAATTTAGCCAAAAACGCACAAAACACCAATTAAATCAAATAAATACCAAAAACAATACGAAAATTATTTTCCTCTACACAGTATTCACATAGCATGCATCAAGTATATCCATGTCAAATTTCGTCCATAATTTCACTCACAAAGGTTTTTAAATAATTCCTAGCGCAATAAACTAATACCGAATAATACCCTAATCACTATGGTTCTAAGACAACTACTAGTTATCTGGATCGTCGGAGGCGAGCTGAATATTTCTGGAAAATCCCAATATAGGCGTGTGATCCTCTTCTTCTTCAAATTCCAAGCACCAAGTATAAGAAAAAGGCAACAAGAACAATTCACGAACAATTAACAAGAAGTAGAAATGAAAATTTTTGAGAGATTGAGAAAGATGATGATGGCCGAAAATGGCAGCAAGGAGTTTCTGATTTTTAATCAGAAATTGAAGTGATGATGGTTGGTTTTAAGGAGGTTTAATTATGAAGAATCATTAGGGGGGGTTATGGGAGTTACAAGGCATCAAAGAGTCACAAGAAAATAAAAAGCAAAGAAAGAAAAGAAAGAAAAGAATGAAGCTCCCTTCTCCTTCACTTGGCCGGCTGTCCAAGCCCACAAGCCAACAAAAATTTTCGGCCCAATTCAACAATGATCCATGCCTCAAAAGCCCGCTACGCGATAAAACGATTACTTCCTAAATCGTGCTTAAACTTTGAAAATACTTAATAATGAAAATAATTCTAATAAATTATATTATAAATATAAATATAATAAACACATTAACACGCCATAAAAATAAAAATAATAATTCGGCTCCCAAAATTATAAAATAAAAATAATTAATTTAGAGAAAATAATAGTTTTAGAGAAAACTTTTGCGAAAACACTAGGAGCAAAATTATGGGTTGTTACAATCTCCCCTCCTTAAATAAAGTTTCTTCCTCGAAACTTCGAAAACACACAAACAAGACAAGAACACAAATAGTACCTGAAACGAATAGTTCTGGGTATTTCAGTCGCATTGACTCTTCGGTTTCCCAAGTAGCTTTTTCGTACTTTTGACTTCTCCAAAGTACTTTAACCAAGGGAATCACCTTCCTTCTAAGAGCACGGTTCTGACGGTCCAATATACGAAGAGGTCGCTCTTCAAAAGTCAAATTCGGCTCAACTGATACCGACTCAACAGGGATCACATGCGAAGGATCACTACGATACCTGCGCAACTGCGACACATGAAACACATCATGAACCTTCGACAGCTCTGGCGGCAAAGCCAAACGATACGCGACCTCCCCGATCCTTTCAAGAATCTTATAGGGACCTACGTACTTCGGACTGAACTTGCCCTTTTGACCAAACCGCATCACTCCCTTCATAGGAGAAACCTTCAAAAGCACCTTATCCTCCACCTCAAAAGAAATAGGGTTCCGACGCAAATCAGCATACGACTTCTGCCTATCTTGAGCAGCCTTCATCTTCGCTTGAATTACTTTCACCTGCTCAACTGTATCCTGAATTAACTCCGGGCCCAAAATCAATGAGTCACTAATGTCGCTCCAACACGTAGGACTACGACACTTCCTTCCATAGAAAGCCTCATACGGAGCCATTTGGATACTAGCTTGATAGCTGTTGTTATAAGAAAACTCCACCAAGCTAAGAGACTTGACCCAAGACTGTTCAAATTCCAAGGCACAAGCACGAAGCATATCTTCCAAGGTCTGAATAGTTCTCTCAGTCTGACCATCGGTAGCTGCATGAAATGCAGTACTAAGCTTCAACTTCGAACCAAAAGCCTCTTGCAAAGCAATCCAGAAATGGGATAGAAATCGCGGATCACGGTCAGAGACGATGTCTTTGGGAACCCCATGAAGACGAATGATCTCATCAGCATAAGCTTCAGCTAACTCTTCCATAGACCAAGTGTTCTTCATCGCAATAAAACGAGCCACTTTGGTCAACCGATCCATAATTACCCACACAAAGATTCAATCCACCAAGGCTCTAGGCAAACCCATCACGAAATCCATCGAGATCGAGTCGAACTTCCAAGCAGGAATAGGCAAAGGTTGCAACAAACCACCAGGCATCTGATGCTCAATTTTCACCTTCTGACAGACCAAACACCTAGCTACGAACTCAGCGATCTCTCTCTTCATACCAGGCCACCAAAAATTAGCCTTCAGATCCTTATAAAGCTTGTCACCCCCAGGATGAACGGAATAAGGAGTACTATGAGCTTCCTTGAGAATCTTTCTCTTAAGCTCACCATCATTGGGCACACACCAACGCCCCATAAACCTCAAGCTATCATCAGCACAGATCTCAAAATTCTCTGCACTACCTTACATCTTTGCTTCACGGATCCTCTCTAGCTTCGGATCACCTCTTTGCTTGCTTCTCAACTCTTGGAACAACTCGGGTTCGGCACTCATGGAACCCAACAAAGGCGGACACATAACCCCGAGGAACAACCTCGATATCAAGCTTGCGAAACTCTTCACACAACTCACGAGGCACCACCATAGCAGCATTTAATGAATGCCTACTCTTGCGACTCAGAGCGTCCGCTACTTTATTCACCTTACCCTCTTGGTAATCCAGGGTCAGATCATAATCCTTGATCAATTCAAGCCACCTTCTCTGCCTCATATTAAGATCACGCTGAGTGAAGATGTACTTCAGGCTCTTGTGGTCAGTATACACCTTACACAAAACACCATACAGATAGTGTCGCCATATCTTTAGTGCAAACACCACAGCCGCTAACTCCAGATCATGGGTCGGGTAATTCCTCTCATGCACTTTCAGCTGCCTCGAACCACAGGCTATTACTTTCCCTTGCTGCATCAAAACACAACCCAGACCATTCTTCGAAGTATCACTGAACACTTCATACCCAACGCCCTCAGATGGCAAGGTAAGAACAGGAGCAGAGGTCAAACTCTTTTTCAGCTTCAAAAATGCCCCTTCACAATCCTCAAACCAGACGAACTTGCAGTCCTTGCGCATCAAGCGAGTCAGAGGTTGAGCTATTTTGGAGAAATTTTGAACGAACCTCCCAGCCAGACCCAGAAAACTCCGAATCTCGGACACATTCTTAGGACTCTCCCACTCGACAACGACCTTGATCTTAGCGGGATCCACCTTGACTCCTTCCTTGCTAATTACATGCCCCAGAAAAGCAACTTCCTTCAGCTAGAACTCGCACTTAGACAGCTTTGCGAACCACTTTTGCTTGCGCAGAACATCCAACACCAGTCTCAAATGCTTCTCATGCTCCTTCTCATCCTTAGAGTAAACGAGAATATCATCGATAAACACGACCACACAAGTATCCAAGTACTCATGGAAAGAGTGATTCATTTGATCCATGAAAATCGCAGGAGCATTTGTGAGACCAAAAGGCATCACTTCAAATTCATAGTGCCCATACCTGGTGCAGAAAGCAGTCTTCGGAATATCCTCCTTCACGGGATGATATCCGGATCTCAGATCGATCTTGGAAAATACACCTGCACCTTTCAACTGATCAAAGAGATCTTCAATGCGAGGCAACGGATATTTATTCTTGATCGTTACCTTGTTCAACTCACGGTAATCGATGCACAGACGCATACTCCCGTCTTTCTTCTTGACAAACAGAACAGGAGCACCCCATGGAGACACACTTGGCCTTATGAAGCCCTTATCTATCAGCTCTTGCAATTGAGTCTTCAACTCGTGCAATTCAGACGGCGCCATTCTATACGGAGCCTTGGATATAGGAGCAGGTGCCGGTACCAAATCAATGCAGAACTCCACATCTCTTTCAGGAGGAATACCTGGTAACTCTTCAGGAAACACATCAGGATAATCCCGAACTACCGGAATACTCTCGAGCTGATCTTCAGATGACAAATCCTTCACCATGCAAAGGTATACCACATCACCTTTTTGACGCATCTTCCGCATTCTCAGAGTGGAAACCCACTTAACACCCTTCTTCACTACAACACCAGAATAAGAAATCCTTTTTCCCTTAGAATCTCTGAGCACCACCTTCTGATCACGGCACTGAATGCAGGCATGATACTTCGATAACCAGTCTATTCCGAGGATCACATCAAACTCTGACATAGGAAACTCCTTAAGATCAGCTGGCAACTCGGAACCCATAATGCTGACAGGCACGCCCTTAAACTCAGAATGACAGGGATAATTCTCACCAGACGGAAGAGATATTAGGGACTTAACAAGAGATCTAGAGGAAAGATTAGCTTTTCGAACGAAGGAACTAGCAACAAAAGATACCGTAGCACTAGTATCGAACAGAACAAAAGCAGGAGTATTATTTACAAGAAAAGTACCAGTGATGACATCAGGATGGACATCGGCTTCAACTTGCGTCATCACATAAATCCTGTTCTTCGGAGGAGCAGAAGAACTAACTGGCTTAGCGAGGACCGGCGAAAAAAAGACGGAGCTCTAGGATTCTTAGAACACTGGAAAGACTTGTGCCCCACTTCCTTGCAATAGAAACAAACAACGATCGATCCATCACAATTCTTCCCCGGATGAGCGGCCTTACCACGCATTCGACACTTGCTCGGATCAAAACTCGGACGATAACCGCATCCAACCCCGTTGATAACCCCCTCGACCGGACGGCTCATACCTCGGCTTCTTGGCCGGGAACCGAACATAGGTAGCGACGAGGCTTCTTAGCGGCAACCTTAGCGAGAATCCTCCTATTTCAAAGAGGCGTGAATACTCAGGGCTATCTCATAGGCTCCCTGGAAAGTCGAAGCACCCGAACTCAGAAAATGGGTCCTCACCCTAGGATCCATTTTCTTGATGTACCTTTTTACACGCTCAGCTTCAGTAGGTACAACTGTGGTAGCAAACCGGGACAGCTCGGTGAACTTATCAGTGTACTCCTGCACACTCAGAGTACCCTAAGACATAGTTAAGAACTCTTTCTGCTTCTGCCAACGGAGCTCATCAGGATAAAACCTCTCCTTCAGCTTAACACGAAACTCATCCCATCCAAATCCCGTGTAGCCATGCGGCTTGCACGAACAAGTACTCCACCGCTATCGGCTTCCATCTTCGATATAGTAGGTACCAATAGGCACCATTTCAGCAGCAGGGCAACCAGTAGCAGCAAACAGCTTCTCCATCTCCCTTATCCACCCTTCTAGCACAACAGGATCAGAATTCCCGTCAAAAGTAGGTGGACGGTGACGGTCAAACCGATCAAAGACAGATTGCCCACTAGGCGGAGCAAAAGACCGATTAGCCATGGCTATGATAGCGTTCTCAAGAGCTTGGCGCCTCTTTCGGGCAGCTTCCTTTCTAGCACTAGTCATACCTCGAGGCGGCATTCTACAAACACAAGTTAAACATTCGTTATTTAACACATTATTAGTTGTAAATAACAACTTATCACATCAGAGTAAGAAAAATAATTTCCTGTGGTTTCCTACCCAAGTGACCCTCTCACCACTACTTTGCTTGAAGCCTAAGATTCTAATGATCCTAGTTACTTCAACTAAACATTTCCCGGGAGTTTCTTAATGACTAAGTAAGGGTCTCGGGTAACTTTGCTCTGATACCAACTGTAACACCCCGTCCTTCTACTACTAAGATACTAACAAAGTCTAATCAAGAAATACTAAAAAGACGCTAGCGGAAATAACCCCGGGACGGTTATGCTACTATAAAACAATATTTAAAGATAATTCTTCAAACCAAGTTTCATAGCTTCAAATGAGAATTATTATCCAAAAACATAATAGTTCTAAAGTAAAAGAAATATCCCAAATACTTCATAACATCAATCCAAAAACTATGAGACATGCAAGTCTCCCGATAAAACTGAGATAAAAACTAAATGTCCTTGAAAGCTATCCAAAAGTAAGTCTCCCTATGGTCAACATAGATTTCATCTACCAAAAACAGTACTAAGAGCTTCTTCTCACTACAAACTCTTACTCTGCTAGCCCAAGCAGTCACCAGTCTAGCAATCATTTCCATCTGCAAGGATATATATTAAATAATTCCACAGTCAATGGGGAGTAACTAGCAGTTCTCCCAGAACAATAGCAATCAAAGCACAATTCAGAAGTAGATTATTAAGAAAGGAAAATCATGCAATCATTATATCAATAGCGTGCACATAAAAATCATAAAACTCATAGGTAAAACAAGTGATCATCAAAAATAAGTAAACAAGATATAATGAGTGTAATAATTCTAGATTATATAAATAATGTTAAATCAAAACTACAACAAGTTATTGAGTCAGAAACCGAACGCCAGTGATTCGCAAATCACTTCCTAAGGTTTGTGAGATCGCAATCTCCAGGTCAGTCTATGGGCTTACGTTCCCCACTGCCTGTGTCTAAGAATGGCCAAACTCCCGATGCAGGGTAGAACACGCAGAACTCCCTGTCCTCTCGGACGACAACAATTAACCCAAGTGTACCCCTAGTTCGCAAACCAGGTGGTTGGCATGTTCTTCACCGGGGACTACATCTATCCCCACCGGATATTCTTATCTCAAAATAAAATCATGCATATAATCCAAGTATCTTTCATCTAAAATATTCATCAAAAGGGATGCCACCCGGCCTTATACCCACAGTTCATCAAAACAGTTCTTCATAATTCCTCAAACTAAATTACTTGCAATTTCTCAACAGATACCTCCCACAATAAACACTTGAACATCACTAAACATCATCATGATATTATACTAATTTTTACAGCAACCACACCTCAATCAAAAATACATCACCAATTAATTCTAAATCTTATTCAATAAAAGAGTAGTAACAATTAATCATTTTCTTTCATAAATCAAACATAAACATATGGTTACCCAAAGATACATACTGCATACTAATGAAAATCAGAAACCCATAATAAAATAAATTATGAATTATTTCTGACTTACAAGCCCTCAAATGATTTAAAAGTGTATCTTCAATTTCACCACAAAAACACCATAAAAATTATTAAACTAATAATTTCGAGCAGTAAAATCATACAAAAATTATCATACGACCCTAATGTCTCTACTGACATGGTAAAATTTTTATTTACAATTTTCGGACTCCAAAAGTATTTTTAACAGTTCATATACAGATTACTCAATAAAGCCAATATAATAATTAAAAATATAAATTAACGCCCAAAAATTACCAAAAATTTACAAAACATGCATACACACACGGAAATACATAATATACAAAGAAATTAATTTTTCGGCCTCCAGAAACAATTTTTATAATTTATATACTGACAGAAACGAAATTGCAAAAACAGACATATCAATTAAATAAACCAGAACACAATAGGCAAAAAATTTTCTAAGACATTAAATACATACTACGTATATAACATGATTTAAGAAAAATAATTTCAGAAATTTTAACATCCGTTTATTAATTATTATGTAATTTAGCCAAAAACGCACAAAACACCAATTAAATCAAATAAATACCAAAAACAATACGAAAATTATTTTCCTCTACACAGTATTCACATAGCATGCATCAAGTATATCCATGTCAAATTTCGTCCATAATTTCACTCACAAAGGTTTTTAAATAATTCCTAGCGCAATAAACTAATACCGAATAATACCCTAATCACTATGGTTCTAAGACAACTACTAGTTATCTGGATCGTCGGAGGCGAGCTGAATATTTCTGTAAAATCCCAATATAGGCGTGTGATCCTCTTCTTCTTCAAATTCCAAGCACCAAGTATAAGAAAAAGGCAACAAGAACAATTCACGAACAATTAACAAGAAGTAGAAATGAAAATTTTTGAGAGATTGAGAAAGATGATGATGGCCGAAAATGGCAGCAAGGAGTTTCTGATTTTTAATCAGAAATTGAAGTGATGATGGTTGGTTTTAAGGAGGTTTAATTATGAAGAATCATTAGGGGGGGTTATGGGAGTTACAAGGCATCAAAGAGTCACAAGAAAATAAAAAGCAAAGAAAGAAAAGAAAGAAAAGAATGAAGCTCCCTTCTCCTTCACTTGGCCGGCTGTCCAAGCCCACAAGCCAACAAAAATTTTCGGCCCAATTCAACAATGATCCATGCCTCAAAAGCCCGCTACGCGATAAAACGATTACTTCCTAAATCGCGCTTAAACTTTGAAAATACTTAATAATGAAAATAATTCTAATAAATTATATTATAAATATAAATATAATAAATACAATAACACGCCATAAAAATAAAAATAATAATTCGGCTCCCAATATTATAAAATAAAAATAATTAATTTATAGAAAATAATAGTTTTAGAGAAAACTTTTGCGAAAACACTAGGAGCAAAATTATGGGTTGTTACAAGAAGGGATTTGGAGACCACTTCTCAAAACCTTAACGAGACATTTTCTTCATTCATCACTCGTTGGAGAAACAAAGCCTCCAAAATGATGAGTAGGCCTAATGAAGAAGAACAATTGCAAATGGTTGTGAAGAATCTTCTTCCTGTTTACCAGAAGCATATGGCGTACCAATATTTCCCGACTTTCAAAGCTTTGATTGCTACGGGAACTCTAGTTGAGGATGCTGTGAAAAGGGGAGACATCAAGAAAGATGAACCTACTTGCGGCACTACTTATAATGCAAAGTTTGGAAATAACAAAAGAGCCCCAAACAATGATTCAGCAGTTCCTAAAACAACTAATGCGATCCATGCTATCGGCACATCTTCTGCATTCCAGTTGTGACCACAAAGGAACTTTACCCCTTTGAACATGACTTATTACCAATCTCTCTCCAAGCTAAAAAAAAGGCCAATCTCATTCAACCCTTGAATCCACCTCCTCAAAATCCTTACCCTAGTTATGACCCAAACCAAAACTGTGAATATCATCAAAGCCCGGGGCATAATACTGGAAACTGCACGGCTCTAAAGCATCAAATTCAAAACCTTGTGGATGATGGAAAACTTTCTTTAGAATCCACTTCCACTAAACCAAACAACTCTCAGCCCAACATCACAAAAAACCCTCTTCCTAATCATAAACCCTCATTTGCGATTAATGCAATCTCTTCTGTGTCAGACGGATGCGATCCAATCCAGTTAATCCGTAAGACAACTCCCCAAATGTAAGAAATGTCAATAGCCGCAGGTTACAAGTGCCTAATTTATGACTATTCCACTCAAGAAAAAGTTAAAATGACGCCTTGTAAAGACCCCAGTTTCACTCTCAACAAGGATCCATTCTCTAACATGTGTGGAACCTTGGATTATGATGGTGCTTTCTTCATCTTGTACTCTAATGCTGATGAGGATGCTGATGAGGTCTTGACAATTGTGGAGAAAAGCACTGGAGGTCACTTCACTACTCCAAATACCTATCGGCGCCCCATCTGCCTCGATGATCTTAGTGATGAGGAGTACGTGGATATATCTCATTTGACTAGAGCAGGTCGCCATTTTAAACCATCCTATTTGGAGGATGAAAATCCTTTGGAGGTGTTGAGAAGGAAGGAAAAGGGCAAGGAGCCAATGACAGAGGATAGTAATAATGAAGATGATGCTATCAAGCGCATGAAAGAAGTAAATACTAATGTTTCCATCTAGAAGTTGTTAATGCATTCCCAGCCTCATAGGGCAGCCGTTCTAAAGCATCTCAATGAAGCCTCTGTAAGTTCTTCCATAACACCTGACCAGATGGTGGGGCTCATTCATGGTGTAGATCAAACTCTCATGTTCACATACAATGATCTCCCTGATAATATCAACCACAACAATTCGTTGCACATCACTTTACGCTGCAATGGATGGGAGATACCTAGAGTATTGATCGACAATGGCTCTGCGATCAACGTTTGCCCTTTGCGTGTGCTAACAAGACTCGGGTATTCAAAATAAGATCTGGTACCATCCAAACAGGTGGTCCGAGTATATGATAATGCTAAGAGAGAAGTACTAGGTTTAATCAGCCTCCTCATTGAATGTCATCCTATGGCAAGGAAGGTGGAATTCATGGTCATTGACATTCAAGCATGTTTCAACCTCTTATTAGGAAGACCGTGGTTGCATGAAAATAGAGCAGTAGCCTCTACTCAACATCAGAAGGTAAAGCTTCTCACTGATTAGGGTGTTGTGACTATTTCTGGTGACCCAGAAATTATGACAATCTCCAACATCGGAAAATCGGTATTATATCTGAACGAAATAGAGGGCACTAGGTTGGATGGTTACACTATCCACTATATTCTAGCGGGGCTTGAGAAATCATGGATGAATGAGATCCCAGCGGTTAGGGGTGTTCATAAGTATCCGATCCGGTCGATCCGATCCGTGATCCGGTCGATCCGATCCGATTTTTCGGATATCCGATCCGCTTTTTTAGTTTTCGGATCGGATACAGATCAGAATTTTTCATTTTCGGATATCCGAAAATATCTAAAACATGGAAATTTTTTGGATTTTTTCGGATATCCGATCCGAAATATCCGTTTTCAAGATCGGATATCCGAAATATCCGATGATCCGATCCGAAACTTTCTTTATAGACTTTTCCATTGAAAATTTCAAATTTTTTTAGTTTTCGGATATCGTATGATCCGATCTGAAATTGCGGATATCCGATCCGAAATTTTTCGGATCAGATTCGGATCGCATTTTTCCCGATCCGAAATTTTCAGATCGGATCGGATCAGATATCCGAAATGAACACCCCTGCCAGCGGCCACACCAAATGTAAGTGCTGAAGAAACAGAGCCAAAATATGAACCAAGTGAGGATGATGAAGAAGATGTAAGAGCTCCAAGCATCGGCACACATGATACGTCATCTGAAGTACCAGAAGAATCCTGGATTGTCAATCCTCCAGAAATGGAAGGAAATGATGATAATGAGTCAAAGAAGAGATCTAGAACTGACGATTTTGACCTGGACTTTAATGTAGTAGGCCCTATCCGAGAGGTTCACACTGAGTCACTGATTCTCTTTCCAGGATATCAACATGAAGATCATTATCGTGAGTTGCCACAGTTCAGGAAATTTGATGGGAACGGTGATCCTTTTGTCCACTTAGTGGGTTTTGTGAATGCATTACACCCATGGGGCATACTAGAGGAAGATTACCCCATGCTCTTTGACAAGTGTTTAGAAGGACCAGCTCTGGACTGGTACTATTCTTTAGATTATGTGGATAGAGCTAGTTGGGAAAATGCTAGCCAAGCTTTCATCAATTGGACTCTCGAGCATAAACAGACTGATGTCAAGAAGTTCAAGCTAGTCACTTTGCGTCAAAGCGCCTTAGAAACTTTCTCGCACTTTTGTTCGAGATGCGCTTACATCCGCGCCCAGCTTCGTGTCCCTATTACTGATCAGGAATTCATGCTTATATTACTGCGAAACCTGAACGACTTCTATTATCGTCAAATGGTTACCATCAAGTACACCTGCCTTAGCCACATGGAGCAGCATGGCTTCGACATCGATACTCTAAAATTGCAAGAAAGACGACCCCGAGAAAATCTTGAAACTCCCACTACAAATCCAAGGGTTTATGCTAAGATAGATGAACCATTGAGTATGGTGTATGATCGTCTTTAGAGCCAAGGTATAATTCAAGCCCCAGCGCATGTGCACTGTTTACCCCTTCCCGGAACAGACATGAGCAAACTCTACGCTTATTGTCGCTAATTTGGGCATGAAACTGATGGATGCCATGATCTTTACTACAAAGTGCAAAGCCTGATTGATCGAGGCATCATTAGTCCAACCCACAAAGAAGTACCTGTAAGGAAGGTGTCGTCACATCCTCGACCGCAATCCCAAGTCGATATCTTTCGCAAACTAGTTGAACAAGGTCAGATTCATCCACTTCCTAGACGCCCAGGGGTAAAACCAGTTGGGTCAAATCTTCACAAATACTGCCATTATCATCGGTTGCATGGTCACGGCACAAACCAATGTCATGCTCTCAGCTATCGCATCAAGCAAATCACCAACATAGCTCTTGTCTACCGCAAAGCTACTTGATCGTCTCACAGAAGGGGAAAAATCTTTGGTAAAAGTCCTGTAGGGGGTTAGCCCATCGAAAAAAAAAATCCTTCAGTTCGTTAGTATCAGAGAACTACGTGCAGCTTGAATCCTCATTATCACGTACACTTGCACTGTGAGATCATTCCACCTATGTAACACATGGGGTACGTAGCTAGCTCAATATGATCAGTTGATCAGCTGCTTTATTAAATAAAAAACTTTAGTTCTTTCTAAAATAACAAACTACGCTGAGCCTGATTCCCCATAAAATGCACCTGGAGCAATGGGGATATGTAGGCAGCCTTCGGGTTCGACTCAAATGTACTAACTATTGTATTTCTAGCAATGTGATCAGAACTCAAGATGTTAGTCATCACAGGAGCAATTTCAAAATGCTGAATTGACACATCAATGGGGATACAGGCCCTAATCTCTATATTTTCTGTCTTTGTTCACTATTAAAGCAGGGAATGGAAAAGTGAAGAAAAACATCTGTTTTTAACCCCAATGACAGTAAAATCATTCAAGAGAGTCAAAACAAAAAAAAAACCAAAATTGCAAAGGTGGACCATTCCAATCAAAGTATTGCAAAATCGTTTTCGAAAATTTTCTTTATTCTACAATGCATTCTGCAATATGTAGCATTCTTCTCTGTTCTTTTAATTCTTTTTCTCTACCTTTAGGTCCAAAAAGAAGAAATTTGTCCCTTCTCTAAGGATGACCAATTACCATCATAAAACAAACACCTCAGCCATATCCACAAATGCGGTTAAAGAGCCTGTAGGGTTTGCCATGCAATCTCTGTCCAAAGGATTTCAAATCATGATGAAGATGTGTTATACTCAAGGAACCGGATTAGGGCGTGATGGTAGGGGAATAAAGAAACCAATCCCCATAGTAGACAAAAAAAATCGGCATGGATTAGGATATGATCCAAACAACACTTCTTGCAACATCAAATAACCTTCTTTTACCCTTAATGGTCAGTTCATCCTGCAAGGAGATACTGAGCCATACTATGAGTTTCTAGAACCTTGGCTGAGTAGGAAGGAACAGAAGATTTTACCGGGATTGGAGATATTCTTCAATGAGGCTAGAATTCTGGACTTAATCAAGAGTTGGTTTGTCCAAAAATAAAAAATGAAAAAGGAAAATGATTGGGTGGATAATCTGGAACATGGAGTCCTTAAGAAGATTTTCACTTTTGAGTCTCTTGAAGAAGGGGATTTTGACCCAGTGTCTTTGATGATACCTTTTGGCGAAAGCATTGAACATAAGTGGAGTGTTGAGTGTCAGGCAAAAGACGGGCCTATAGAATTTAAAATGTTTTTAGGAAACCATCCTCCACATCCATCTCATGAAACTACCCTTTCACCCCTTTCAGATGGATATCATACTGATAGCTCATCTTCCAGCCAATCTACTTTGCATACCTAGTCCGAAGATTCTTATACAGAGAAAATTGAATGTGAACCTTTATCTAAGTACATTTGCATGCAAGATGTTATTTCTGACGGTGAATTTAATAATGATGAATCACTTGATACAACTGAAACATATATAAAACCCATGGAAGAGTCCATTGTAATTAATATTGGTATAGAAAATGCTGTAAAAGAAGTCAAAATAGGTTCATCCCTCTCCCCAACTGAACAATCTGTGTTTATTGCATTGTTGAAAGAGTATGTAGATGTGTTTGCATGGTCTTATGATGATATGTCTGGTGTTAATAGAGAAATTGCGGAACATCGCATTCCGTTACATCCTGAAAGAAAGTTTAAGCAGCAAAAGCTCCGCCGAATGAAGCCAGAGGTTAGTCTGAAAGTGAAAGAAGAAATCCAGAAATGGCTTGATGCTAAATTCATCCAAGCTGTAAAACATCCGAGTTGGCTTGCCAATGTAATGGTTGTACCTAAAAAGGATGGAAGAGTTCAAGTGTGCATTGATTTTTGTGATTTGAATGTTGCATCACCAAAAGATTGCTTTCCTCTACCCCATATCGCTGTACTCGTGGATAGTACGACCGGTCATGCAATGTTTTCCTTCATGGATGGATTTTCAGGGTATAATCAAATACTCATGGCCTAAGAAGAGATGACAAAGACGTCTTTCATCACTCCGTGGGGTACTTTCTGCTATCGAGTTATGCCTTTTGGTCTCAAGAATGTCGGAGCTACATATCAAAGGGATGCAACCACTATCCTTCATGACCTCATCCACGACATTGTGGAGGTCTATGTAGATGACATGATTGTGAAAAGTGAAGACAGTGAGGGGCATATTCCTGCACTAAGGTCCTTCTTTGAAAGAATCAGGAAGTACAATCTAAGACTAAACCTTCAAAAGTGTGTGTTTGGCGTCACTTTAGGGAAATTGTTGGGATTCATTGTCAGTCAAGACGGCATTAAAGTGGACTCGAAAAAGGTAAAAGCTATTCAAGAGCTACCTCCTCCAAAAACAGAAAAAGAAATAAGAGGATTTCTCGGCAGAATTCAATATATCAGCAGGTTCATCTCACAACTCACTATGAGATGTGAACCTATATTTAAGATACTCAGAAAAGGGGCATCTCATGAGTGGAATGAGGAATGTCAAGAAGCTTTCGATTCCATGAAAGAGTACCTTTCAAATCCACCTGTTCTAATGCCACCTAGACCAGGAGAGCCCTTGATTTTGTATCTCACTATCACAGAAACGGCTATGGGAGCTCTCTTTGCCCAATATCAAGAGGGAACAAAGAAGGAAGTTGCCATATACTATCTCAGCAAGAAATTCCTGGAGTATGAGACAAGATATACCCCACTGGAAAAAGTATGTATCTCTTTGGTTTATGCCACGAAGAAGTTGAGGCATCACCTTCAAGCTCATACCACGTATCTGATCTCAAGAGTTGATCCAATCAAGTATCTGTTCGAAAAACCCATTCTTAGTGAATGATTGGTGAAATGGCATGCTATGCTTTCTGAGTTTGATATTCAATGTGTCGCTCGAAATCTATTAAAGGAAGAGCCATATCTGAAGCCCTAGCAGAAGGACCAGTGTCAGGAGATGAATATGATGATGCATTCCCTGATGAGTACTTGTTATTCATTGACAATCCACAATGGTGCATTTATTTTGATGGAGCTTCTAATATGAGAGGTAATGGAGCAAGGTTTTGTTAGTAGATCCTGATGGAGTCCATATTCCATTTGCTGTCAAGCTGGATTTCTCAACAACAAACAATATAGCTGAGTATGAAGCCTGTATATATGGAGTAAAAGCCGCTTTGGTAGCAGGGGAAAGACATCTCATTGTATATGGAGATTCTAATCTCATCATATCTCAAACAATAGGAACTTGGAGGGTTAGAGATGAGAGACTTCAGCTCTACACAGAGTACGTACCTTCAAGACTTGATCCCTTATTTTGATGATATCAGCTTCAAACATCTTCCTCGGAACAAAATAGTTTCACTGATGCTTTAGCCAATCTCGCTGTTAATTTAACATGGGAAAATGGTACAAAAATCCAGTCAGTTTTAATTGAAGAAAGGAAGGGGCCTACAATGACGGTAGCACAAATTGTCTCCACACTGGCTCAACAAGATGATGATGATGTCTGGTATAAGGATATCAAGAATTTTCTGGAAATTATGCAATATCCAGAGGGAAGTGGCAAGAAAGACCGCATAGCCATCAGAAGGCTAGCTGCTCATTTTCTCATACTAAAAGGCAGACTATATCACAAAGGGTTTGATGGTACTCTACAACTCTGCGTGAATGATAGCGAAAAGCAAGCCATCATGGAAGAAGTTCATGGAGGAGAATGTGGACCCCATATGAACGGAACAATGCTGGCTCGTAAAATTTTGCGAGCAGGTTTCTATTGGAGTACTCTAGAAGGTGATTGCATCAGCTTTGTCCGTGCCTGCAAGCAATGTCAGATATTTGGTAATCTCAATCATATGCCACCTGTGTCACTACATAATATGACTTCTGCTTGGCCATTTTCAAGTTGGGGCATAGACATAATCGGACAAATTCATCCAAAGGCTTCAAATGGGCATTAGTATTGTAGACACATAATCGTGTCTCCCCATTTAAAGATCCGATGATATAACATACTGTGGTCTTAATTGGTCCGACCCAAGGGCAGAGCAGTCTAAAAAGCCATTCAAAACCATTTCGAAAAGTATTAAAGTCCTATTTTAAAGCCCAATTAATTATTCATGATAATTAATTGTATTTGAGCCCAATTCTTTGAAAAGCTCAATTAATTGATAATTAATTAATTTATTTTAATAAATAAATATTTTCAAAAGATATTTTTTATAAATTAAAATCAGATTTTATCCCGTAAAATCAGATATCCGTAGTTAAAAGATAAAAGAAAATCTTTTGGAACGCGTTTTTATCAAAAACTATCAAAACATGTCAAAAACAAGCGCTGCGTTGAGCGCACTTGCTGCACCGAGCGCACGTGTCCTGACACGTGGGCTTCCACATAAGCTGCGCCTAGCGCACAAGCTGTGCCAAGCGCACCAAAACTACCACGTAGACTTCTGTTTCATGTAGAGTCCTGCGTCAAGCGCAATTCTCTGCTTGAGACGCGGATTTTCTTTCTTATCTTTTTTTAAAAGCGCGTACCACGTGTACGCTTTTTACTGGTTATGCGGCGTCATGCGCTTGCCACGTCAGCTGCGCCAGGCGCAGCTAGCGCGTGAGGCGCAGTGTCGTTTTCCTTATAAATAGGCATGTTATCCGTACAGATTGAAGAACGGATTTTTCACATTAACACACTTCGAACTCGACGAATATCTTACGAACCTCTCTACGAACTACAAAACTTCCCTACAAAAACTCATACTTTCAAACACAAATACATTCAGACATTCAGATTTTCAGGCTTCACGATTGCTCGTCCCGAAGGTTGTCAATCTTGCAGACCCAAGCCACGGTATAATCCCGAGGGTCCTTAAATAAATTATTTTTATAATGAAGTTACTAACAGTTTTCTTTCCTGATGTGAATCTTTAATGTAAAATCGCTATTTCCTTTATTTTATTTCTTTATTTATTTTAATTATTTTCTTGAATTAATTTTTTTTAAATGAGTGGGTGAAACTTGAAAAATACGATTCATTCTTATTTTTATGGCTTTGAATAATATACAGTTTTGCATATGCATGGCTATTGTTCAGCCACCATAAGGACAATCTACCTTGCCTCATTAGCACATGTTCTATGTGTGAGGTCACCCCCGGGGGGTTTGCGCTTTGTCCTTCCAAAAAGCTTCCTGAGCGATAGTGTTGGATCTTAGTCATAAGCAAACCTACCCAACCATGGCATTGTTCTCTTGTTCCTGACTTGAGACTGGAGTGCGTCTTACACGTGGCCACCTCTTTAAGCAGGGGTACGAAGCGTGGGATCAATCTCTTAGTCATGGACCCTTTCAGCCTTAACCTAAACCTGACCAATAGTTGAATGTAGAACTGGACTTTAGGTTGAGAACTTTTGCATCCATGTTACCTGACATTTATGTGTGATTGTAATTTTTGCCTGCTAATATGCTTTGTGCCCGAAAATATTGCGAGTCGCGTCTAAACAAATCGTCACTTTCGCCCGAACTTTCGTCAATTAATCAATACGCGTGCCGCAGAGCATTGCGCCAAACGCATTAAGTTGCGCCTGACGCAAAGCTCCTGTGCCAGACGCATAGACTGCGCGCCGCGCGCACCAGTTGTGTGGCACGCAGTCTATTCGTCCCATGCTTATTGGTCTTTTAACCTTTGTTCGAGTCAAAGATAACAAGTTTGCATCGTATCATATTAAAAAAAATCAGTCTTTTCATGCAAGGTCGAGTCTGTCCTAAAAAAATGCATCTAATGTGGTCATTATAGAGTTAGAGTTGTCATGCATGTCTACCTCTTCCCACCTTCTCCCTGCTGTTCAACAAATCTTTCCTATCAATCTCACTCTACCATATTCAATCATTTTCAAAAAAAAAAAATTTTACATTTTTCAAAATCAATTCTACACCATTTTCTATTCTACTCTTTTTCGAAGAGCATTTATTAAACACCATCATATATGACATTTGACAAAAAAAAATTATTTTTAAAATTAATTCATCATCTTTTCCTAACAAAAGATAAAAACAAGGGGTCCCTTTTCAAAAAAAACAAATTTCGAAAATTCTAAGCCCATAAACACCTTCAATCCAATCCAACCCAATAAACCAAATCCAATTCACTTGCATTCATTCTAGGCCCATATGCATTAGAGTCCATTTTGCATTCATTTTAGGCCCATCAAAATTTGAGTACATGCATGCATATTAGGCCCGCTAGCATTAGAGTCCATCTTAGGCCCGTATAAGTCTAGTTCAAGTCAAAGGTAGGCCCATGTGCATCTCTATGTGAACCCTAGTCTATGTCAAGCCCAGTCCAAGTCTAATCCCAGTCTATCCCATTCTAAGTCCAATCCTAGTCCAGCTCCAATGTCAAGCCCATGTGCATCTCCCAGTCCAAGTCAAACCTATGTGTCAATTCATATCCTAGGTCTAGTTCGCATCTCCATGTAATCCCTAGTCAGTCTTCGGACTATAAAAATTCAGTCTTAGGACTATAAAAGTTCATCCCTTAAAGTCTAGCCTATAGGTAATTCTTTTGTCTAGCCTGCTTGCTCACCCGTAAGTTCAAGGTCTAACATTCCCTAAGTCCATAGGCAATTTTTGTGTCTAGCCTGCTGCTCACTCGTAAGTTCAAGGTCTAGCATTCCATAGGCAATCTTTGAGTCTAGCCTGCTTAGTTTAATGTAAATTTCAAAGTCTAATTGTCTAGCCTGCTTGTTCACCCGTAAGTTCAAAGTCTAGTTGCCTAGCCTACTTGCCTTAAGTTAAGAGTTTGGTCTCGGTTATTGTCCAGCCTTCCTTATTGTCTAGCCTACTTGCTCACCCGTAAGTTCAAGGTTTAGCATTCCATAAGTCCACATAGGCAATTTTTGAGTCTAGCCTGCTTAGTTTAATGTAAGTTTCGAAGTCTAGTTGTCTAGCTTGCTTGCTCACCCGTAAGTTCAAAGTCTAGTTGCATAGCCTGCTTGCCTTAAGTTATGAGTCTAGTCTCCCTTATTGTCCAGTTTTCTTTAAAGTCTAGCCTACTTGCTCACCCGTAAGTTCAAAGTCTAGTCTCTCCTATCATTACCAAAACCCAATCCAGTCTGCTTGCATAGTCCAGTCCATTCCATGTCTGCATATGCATATAGTTAGGCCCATGGCTCCATCATGGTCAAGCCATACTAAGTCCATAACCATACGGCCATACCCATTCCTAATCATTTCTCATTCCCATTTCCATTTCTATATCCATTTCAAAATCATTTTCCATTTTCATTTCCCATTTCCATTTCCATTTCTCATCTCCTATTTCTATTTAACATCTCCATTTCTCATTTCAAAAATATTATTTCATAAAATTCACGAGGTCCATTCGATTTCTGTTCAGGACAGGTCGTGAGATTATAACTTGGGAACGTCCGACAGAGAGGCAACAAGGTCGACCCACTCCCAGACTCGTCAAGTGTATCATTTCAGACGAATCCTCTGATTCTTCTGAATCATCATCTGAAATGGGAGACGCTAATGAATAACTCAGTGCCATCATGGCTCAACTTCAACTGATGAACTCTCGTCTTGAGGAACAAGACAAAGGGATTAAGGCTCTGAGAGAGAAGCTGAACGAAGAAGACGAGCAAGGCGACACGCCACGACCAATCAAGACCAATACGGATTTGAGGTTTGAAAAACTCGAGCAATTGATCCAGTCAATTCCTGCACTCGAGAGTCAGGCTCATGGCCATGACATCATTGATCCTGAACTGAGGGACAAGCTCCCTAAAAAGGTAACATTGGGTGACCATCCAAAATTCAAGGGGGTCGAAGACCCAGATGATCACTTGAGAGCATTTTCCATCTCTATGGCTCTCAAAGGCATGAGCAAGGACCTGTTTGCTTATGTCTTTCCTTTGACCATGGATGCACATCCATCCAAGTGGTTCAGATCACTGAATAAGGCCAAGCTGAATGACTGGGACTACATCAGAGAAGAGTTCCACAAACAATATGTATACAATACTCAGCTTCCCATTGGCCTTCGTGAGTTGGAGTTAACCAAACAAAACTTCAACGAAGACTTCGTCACCTTCCTTAACAAATGGAGGGATAAAGCTGCACAAATGATTAACAGGCCATCTCAAGAGGATCAAGTCCGCCTGGTGATCCATAACCTGAAGCCAAAGTATGGTGATCATATCAAATTTCAACCCATAGAGTCTTTCACGAAGCTCTATAAGGTAGGCCTGCTGATTGAGGAGTAGGTACAAGCGAACAACGAGGGTAACAACAACAACTCTTTCAAGAAGAGTAACAATAACCCTTCTAGTTCCAAAAGCAATGAGGTCAATGCCATAGCTACTGAAAAGAGAGGTTATCAAAAGCCTCAAAGAACATTCACACCTTTAGGCATGTCCCTAGAAGAAGCCTTCACTAGACTTCATGCAAAGGGAGCACTTCAGCTTATTGGCCCTACTCCAGACCCTGCTCACGAGAATAGATCCAAGAGGTGGGATCCTAATGCATACTGCAAGTACCACCAAGGAAAGGGGCATATGACATCACAGTGCTGGATCTTAAAGAATACTCTGCAGGATATGGTTCAAGACGGAAGATTGCCAATTCCACATGCAGCAAAAGTCAGCAATAGCGGCAACCCCTTGGGAAGTGCCTAAATAACGCCGGGGCATAGTCATTGAACGCTAGTTTTCTAGGTTGAGTCGGAGAGTCCTTCCCTTAGCTCTTTCATTTCCCTTCCTGTCAAGTCTATGTCATTTAGGATTTTATTTTTAATAAGCCTTGTTCTATTTATTCTAATTAATAAAAGAATTGCATTTTCATTTCCATTTTCATTGGCCTTCCATCATTTTATTTATGCTTCTAATTCAATGATGAAACTTAAATCACCTAATGAACTTGACTACAATAATAAAAAGAGATCTGAAATTAAAAAAAGAAAGATAAAAAAAAGAGGACATCCTTTGGATCAGGAGTTACTCCCCTCTCCCTTCCATTACCTTTCATAAGCCATCCTCATACAACCAAAGAAAAACAAAAACCCTTTAAACCATCATCTCCATTAGCCAAATAATCCTTTCAAAATGAAAGCTCCACAAATATCCTTCAAGTCTTCCAATATCCTAAACAGGCAAAAATGAAAAACAAAAACCCTTTAAACCATCATCTCCATTAGCCAAATAATCCTTTCAACATCAATGCTCCACAAATATCCTTCTTCCAATATCCTAAACCAATAGTTGTTGTGCAAGCCTTACTACATAAAAAAGATCAATGCCCAGGCAAAAATGAAAAAATGAAAGAAAATAAAATTCAAAGTGCGAAAGAAAAATAAGCAAAAGCAAAAGAAAACGCACATGACAAAAAAATTGCAAAAGGAAAGAGCCAATGGCAAAGAAATAAAAAGTCAAGCTAGGGGGCTTGCACACAAGTTCTACCCCTCATTCAAATCCCTTCGATTCATCAAACCTTTAATCCATATAACCCAAATCCATGATCCTTACATTAGCCTAACCAATTCAACATTCCTCAAGCCTTAAACCCTTCAACCTTTCATCAACCCTAACTCCTTTTTCAAGGTATGTCCAAGCCCGCCAGGTTGAAAACCCGAAAGGGCGGCGTAGGCAAAAGTTAGGGCACACAAAAAAAAAGGAAAATTCTCAATGGTAATCCTAAACAATGACTTTTTCTCTTTGGTAGCCAAACTTAATTTTAATTTTCAATGGTAACCCCGTGTTTATGGTTATAATTGAGAAAGTGGTATTAACAGCCATTTGTTATTATAAAAAGTTGGAGAAAGGGTTGTTTATAAAGTAATTAAGGTTCTTTAGACTAGAATGACATAAGTTCCCTTAGAATACACTGATTTTCCTTTTTCTTTCATTGAAAACCTATTTAATTCCCGTATTTAGAAAGAGATGAATGAGAATGTGTTTTTTAAAGGAAAGTTATGTCTATCTACACTCTAAAATACTTTTTTAGTTTGAAAAGAACCATTTTAGCAATTGTATATAATGAAAAATTGTTAATGATACCATCTTTTCAAGTATGGCCATAAATACGGAGTTACCATTGAGAATTGAAATTAATTTTGGCTACCAAAGAGAAAAATCCAGAACTCAGGGATACTATTGAGAAGTTCCCAAAAAAAATCAGAGCCAGAACTACGAATGGTCTGATTCCGCAAGGATACGTAGGAATCCTCATCTCGAAGTCCAAACGCTTTAATAAAATAAATTAGTCATGGTCTAATGATTTGACTTTCTAGAGTTTAGGAGCATAATCTCTTTCTAGATCCCGACATAGACTCGAGTTTGAACCTAGCCTCGTTAAAGCCTTTTCCCACCTACATTTACTTAAGTCATAAATTTAAACCTTTTTATTTTTCAATCCAAGCTCTCATTTTCCCTGAAGGACTCTCCAACAATTCCATGGTTTCTGGCGATATTTGACTTTGCCTATATCAACTTCCCAAAGAAGAATCCCCAGCGACAACTTTTAAAGTTCAAGACAGATCAATTACATTACAATATCGGATCAAGTACATGACAAATTCAAGACAAGCTCACCCAAAGTGGGGGCTTCCTATGTGTGGTGGTTCCTCCAATTCAAGTCAAACTCCCGAAAAGTTGTAATCCACGGACCTCGTTTACGGACCCCGAGAAAATTATTATATTCATTTCATACTATCATTCTACATATCCACATCCTCTAGCCTTGCAAAATCCTGACCTTGCATTGCAGCCTTGCAAAACCCTGACCTTGCATTGTATTTCATACATTATAGTCTTGCATAACCCTGACCTTGCATGACATGTCATCCCTTAGCTTTGCATAACCTTAATCCTTGCATAGCGTCTCATGCATCCTTAGAGAGTCTAAGTTTGCATTATTGCATCATTATGTGCTTATCTGAGTTGTTTGCACCTATATGCTAACATCTTCTCCTGCAGGTAATCAGATTGCTTGTAGTTATTGTCCTGCATACTAACTTTGAATCGTTCTCCGTCCCGACACCGTATACTTTGACTTTCGGTTTCCTGAACCTCAGTCAAAATGGGGGCTTCTATAGACACATAATCGTGTCTCCCCATTTAAGGATCCGATGATGAAACATATTGTGGTCTTAATTGGTCCGACCCAAGGGCAGAGCAGCCTAAAAAGCCATTCAAAACCATTTCAAAAAGTGTTAAAGTCCTATTTTAAAGCCCAATTAATTATTCATGATAATTAATTGTATTTGAGCCCAATTCTTTGAAAAGCCCAATTAATTGATAATTAATTGATTTATTTTAATAAATAAATATTTTCAAAAGATATTTTTATAAGTTAAAATCAGATATCCGTAGTTTAAAGATAAAAGAAAATATTTTAGAACGTGTTTTTATCAAAAACTATCAAAACATGTCAAAAACAAGCGTTGCGCTGAGCGCAGTTACTGCGCCGAGCGCACGTGTCCTGACACGTGGGCTTCCACGTAAGCTGCGCCTAGCGCACAGGCTGTGCCAAGCGCACCAGAACTGCCACGTAGACTTCTGTTTCATGTAGAGTCCTGCGTCAAGCGCAGTTCTCTGCTTGAGACGCGGATTTTCTTTCTTATCTTTTTTTAAAAGCGCGTACCACGTGTACGCTTTTTACTGGTCATGCCGCGTCATGCGCTTGTCACGTCAGCTGCGCCAGGCGCAGCTAGCGCGTGAGGCGCAGTGTCGTGTTCCCTATAAATAGGCCTGTTTTCCGTACAGATTGAAGAACGGATTTTTCACATTAACACACTTCGAACTCGACGAATATCTTACGAACCTCTCTAATAACTACAAAACTTCCCTACAAAAACTCATTCTTTCAAACACAAATACATTCAGATTTTCAGACTTCACGATTGCTCGTCCCGAAGGTTGTCAATCTTGCAGACCCAAGCCACGGTATAATCACGGGGGTCCTTAAATATATTATTTTTATATTGAAGTTACTAATAGTTTTCTTTCCTGATGTAGATCTTTAATATAAAATCGCTATACTGTATATTCTAACCCTTTTTCTATACTTTCTTTTATTTTATTTTTATTATTATTCATGCCTTTGTATATTATATGCTTGCCTGATCACTCTATACATTCTTATATGATTGTCCTGCTTTACTACTTTTATCACCCACATGTTATTTTTGCTAAATAAGACCTAAAGAATTGTTCTAATATTAATCAGATTAATTAGGACAACATGTTAGGTTCCCTATAATATTATTTGCATAATAACTTGTCACTAAAAAAATAGTCTTTTTATGAGTTTCCTGAACCAATTTAGACTAAATATTTTAGGGTGTTTAAAAATATTATATGATTATTCTTTGGCATAAAATCTGTTATGAATCGATATTTAGTAGAGGCCAACTTTGGGCGAATGTGGTTCATTATGACTATATTCGTACCCTCACCCTCGAACTCAATCTTTGGTTCATTTTGACTATCTATGGAGTCAGGACGGGGAAATCTACATTGGATAATTTTAACCTATGTTTTTTCCCATATCCAATTAGGTTTATGATTCTTCCTAAAAAGATTTATTGGCGACTTCTTTTAAAACAATTTTCAATAAAACCTTTACAGTGGGGTAGCCAAATCTAATACGCGCTCACACCGCGTAGGCGAAATAAAATTACGCCTACAAGTATATTCTTGTAGCAATTGATTACTTTTCGAAGTGGGTTGAAGCTGCATCATTTTCAAAGCTAGGGGTAAAGCAAGTCTCGAAATTTGTGATTAACAACATTATATGTCGGTATGGCATACCTTTTGAAATCATCTCTGATAATGGATCACAATTTGAGGGTCATTTGAAGACAACTCTCGCACAATATGCAATCAAGCATCATCAGTCCTCACCTTATCGTCCCTAAACAAATCGAGCGGTGGAAGCATCCAATAAGACAATCAAGACTATTGTTGCCAAGATGACTGAGAAGACTAGGGAATGGCATGACAAACTACCATATGCCCTTTGAGGATATAGAATATCAATCAGAACTCCAACAGGAACAACCCCATATTCTTTGGTTTATGGGATGGAGCCAGTCCTACCGGTTGAGGTGGAGATACAATCTCTCAGGGTCATAGTAAAAATTGAAATCTCGGAAGACCAATGGTACAAAACTCGTTATGATGAGCTTGCATTTGCAGATGAGCGCCAACTACAAGCTTTGCATAACATTTAACTCTATCAGCGGAGAATTGCTCATGCATTTAACAAAAAGATTCGAGATAGAGACATTCAAGAAGGTGATCTAGTTTTAAAGGAAAATAGAGCTCCATTGCATGATCCTCGAGGAAAATTCTAGCCTTACTGCTCTGGGCCATTCCTAGTCAAGCATGTCACCACGGCTGGAGCAGTAAAGCTAATGGATTTCGATGGAAATGAATTCACCCATTTCACTAATCTTGATCAGTTGAAGAAATATTACGCTTAGGCATCAAATTAATTGTAATTGTCATGGTCAAGTAACCAAGCAGTTTCTGGATTTTGTATCCTATCTAGTTATTCTTAATAAACATGCCATGTGTTCGCAGGTAGTCATAGAGTGTGTACGAGAAAAAAGAAAAAAAAATGAAATGAAAAAAAAAGAAAAAAAATCGAAATGGAAAGAAAAAGAAAAAAAAGAAATGAAAAAAAGAAAAAAAACGAAAAAAAGGAAAAAAGAGAAAAAGAAAAATGATGAAACATGCAAGGATGTTTTTGATTGTTAAGGTTTTATGTGTTATGCTTTTATGTGTCATATGATTGATTAATTATGATTTGTGTTCACATGCAAGAAAAATGATGTGCACGTGTTTAGAATTGTGTTCACATTGAATTTCTCACAAGCAGATAATTCTCACAAACACATTTTTTTTATTCATCCCAACTGGGGTACTTCATTTCATACATAAAGAGACATAATGCCTCTATTTCTTACCAAACTAAAAAAAAGAAAACAACATAGAAAATAAACATGATATTTCTCTCAAACCCTTCTCCTCTTCATGGTAGGCCCTTCTGAACCATTGTCTTGACCAATATCAGCCAAAATCCATTGAAGATAATCTTCATTAATCATTGGAAAGGGAGGTTCCGGCAGTGCTAATATAGTTCTAGCCCCCTGCTATATTGTAGGCATTCTTTGAATAGCACTCATATCAGCCTCATAAGTGGTACATGTTGGAAGAGTCTGGAGGGCAGGAATATGTTGCTTCCTCCAACCAATTTGCCTTAGACACCTCCATGGAAGGTAAAAAGTGACTTGGCCAAGTCCCGGTAGTTGTACACCTCGACGACCAGAATTGCAATATACAATTGCACTAATGCCAAGGTGGCTTGTGACCCACTTTATGTCTTGTTGTAGGAAATAATCCTCCCACCCACCATTTTTACTAAGTTGATAGAAGAAAGGATGAAAGCCTCTTTATCGGAAATGATTAGTCTTGTAAGCAAGATTCCCATGAGGTTTCATAAGAGAAAATTTTTCCAATAACCACAAGTGAAGGGCTAATGGACATCCCTTCACGAAGCTTTGATGGTTTCTTTTGAGTTCATCTAAACCAAGAAATATTTCCCCCAAAATAAGCGGTCCAAGACGACCCCCACTAACAATTTGAGGAATAAGTGAAAGACACCGAACGTGGCATGTGTTTAAAGACCATTTAGTGAGGGTACTTCCCAAAATCATAAGAATGCAAGCATTTTCTCTAGCAATCGTATAGCTGGCATTATTAGACAATTGCCAAATGCAAAATTGAAAAGTCAATAATAAGTTAAGAAGAAGCACCTCACCATATTGTAGGTAGTTGCCATGAAGGTTTTCAGGAAAATATAAAATTGTTGATAAATCTCTCGAGATCCTTGTACGAGACTTAGGTGTAATAACTGGACCGTTGGATGGTAAGCCTAGCAATCTCTCGACCTCTTCAACAAGAGGCACAATCTCCCGGTCTCTAAAGCGGAAGACATGACGAGTTTCATCCCAAAATTGGGAAGCAGCATGAATCATTTCATAACAAATAGAAAGTGAAAGCAAAGGCATAGGAGCCTTAGTAAAGCGGGAAGAAGAAGAAGACTACCTTGGTTGCTCCAAATTCTTTGTGATTCCCGAGAGTTGTTTTTTCTCACCATTCCCCATTTCATTAGCTTCTCCATAATTAGGAGCCATTTTTTTGTGAAAGAAGAAAAGTTAGAGAAGATGTTGGAGTAGTGAAGATGGTGCATTTGGAAATGAAGAACCATGCCCATTTATAGATGAAGAAAAGATGATCATCCATGCGATGGATAATAAGCTTGAGTATTGTCCATGGGGTAATAAGGAGCATCCCTAACAATGGTTAATGACCAAGCATTTGTGGTCTGGCAATTTTTTGCTGAAGCCGAACATCGAACAATGGTTAATGGCCTTGATCAATTTTTTTTTATATAGTGATCATCATTTTCCGATAAAGCGAATAAGCATTATGCATGAAAAATTTCCTGAAAGATTTTTGAAAAACAGATAAAATTTTGTCATATGATGATTGGTCCACCATAGTTTATCTAGAGGGTAATAACCTTTTGTCAACCCTTTAGACGACATGACTTGACAATGCATCACTTTAAGGTGACATGACCTGACAATGCATCACTTTAAGGTGGCATGACTTGACAATGTCCTAATTTAAGGTGACATGATAACACATGAAATCATAAAAAGTGAATGATGGTGACTTGACAATTTGTTTGTCATCAATACAATAAAAAATGTGATAAAAACTGGAGTCAACCTGTTAATTGTCGGAGTCTCTCACGTTAATAAAAGACAAATTCATAAGACAAATCTTAAAAGACGACGTTAAAGTCGCATTTTCAACTTTTAGAAAATTCATTGGGATTTTCTATCTAAGACGACGTTAAAGTCGCATTTCAAATTTTAGAAAATTAATTGGGATTTTCTATCTAAGACGACGATAAAGTCGCATTTTCAAATTTTAGAAAATTAATTGGGATTTTCTATCTAAGACGACGTTAAAGTCGCATTTCAAATTTTAGAAAATTAATTGGGATTTTCTATCTAAGACGACAATAAAGTCGCGTTTTCAAATTTTAGAAAATTAATTGGGATTTTCTATCTAAGACGACAATAAAGTCGCGTTTTCAAATTTTAGAAAATTAATTGGGGTTTTCTATCTAAGACGACGTTAAAGTCGCATTTTCAAATTCCAGAAAATTAATCGGGATTTTCTATCTAAGACGACGATAAAGTCGCATTTCCAATTTTAGAAAATTAATTGGGATTTTCTACTTAGAGCGTCATCAGAAGTCGCAAATCATGTTTTCAAAAGAGCATTGATGATAACTATTTTCTATGGAGAATATGTAATCTCAAAATAAATTTTCTGTCAAAATTTTGTGTCTTTTCAAACATTGGTCATCATTTCATCCAAAATTCGACCAATGTGGGGCATTCTGTAGACACCAAATTTTGAACCCTTATTTCGTGTAAAATTTTAAAATAAAGATTTTGAAAAGAAATAAAAATAACGAAAATTATCATGCATCGTGGAGCGCGCGCCCCGTCAAAGGCACGTTTCGTCTCGGAGCGCGAGTTTCATCCCGTCGTATGGCTTTCCATTTTTGCGTATTAGTCATGCAATTTCGGCATAGAAATATAATTTTCCATAAGTTGTGATCAATAACTACAGCCACCGTTTTAATAAAATGATTTGTAGTATAATCATGCTCGTCTTTTCTAATTTGACGAGTTTCGTTAATTGTTTTAAGCTAGTTTTTCGAAAAACAAAAAAACCGAGTCGCAATTAGGCGCTGGGATTTTAATCGTCTCCCAAAACCGATAGTAATCAGTTTTCTTGATGGTCAAGTCGTTGTTCATTGGATAAAGAATAAGAATATATCTTTAACCACCAATCACATCTTTTTATCCATTAGTTAAGTAATATGAATCATGAAAAAGAAAAAGAATAAGAATCAAATCCAAAGTGTAAGAGCCAAGAATCCGGATAATTTTTCCGAAGATTCGAGTTGTGCGCCAGGCACACATGCGCTAGACGCATGATCATTCGCCGCACAGTGGTGGCCTTCGCCAGACGTAGGCCAGTGCGCCAAGCGCACGGTGTTGAGTCTAGCGCGGGGCTTTGCGCTAAGCGCAGTGATCGAGTCAGATTATGTTTTCACGTTTTTCGATGCATTTCTACGTATTAGGATGTATTTAGGAAAGAATATTTTCTGAAAATCTGATTTTACCTCATTGATGAAAAAATCTTAAGAGAATAAGAATATTTGTATTTCCAAAGAGATTTGATGATGTCATTAGGGTGATGTCATTAAGGTAATCCAGGATGGGAAAAAATCTGATTTTTTGGGTGAAAAATCTGATTTTTTTAGCTTTTCAAAACCCTAATTCACCGCCTCATTTCCCTATAAATACCCCCCATTTTTTTACTTCAAAGGACAACCATTTTTAACACAACCTAAACCTAAAACAACTTCACTTAACTCTACAACTTCTAACTCCTAAGAAATTTCAATACTACTCTCCTCCTCCTTAATTTCTCCATCTAAGCAAAAGTTGAAATTAGTAAGTAAAGAAGTTCATCTAAAGAAAAACACAAAAAAAAGAGTTTAAATTAGTAATTAAGTGGATTTAGAAACTCACTTAGAAATTAAGAAAATCACAAAAAAAAGGTAGAAAACTTTACAAACGGAAGTGCATCATTGAGTTAGCAAGGTAAAGTTAAAAGTTCTTGTTATTTTTCTTAATCCTTCTTAATCACCTACTAACTTTCTCTTTGTTTCTTCTTATCATTTTTTAATTTTTGGAGTGATTTGGGTATGTGGAAGTCCTAATTAATAGGTTCCCAACCTTAAATCACCCCACCTAGAATAGTCAACTCTAATGGGGGGACTCTTAGGAAACAATGTGTTTATGTTATTTTTCTTAATCAAGTTGTTGTTCATCACCAAAAACATGTTTTCATAAAAAAAATTCAAGTAGAGTTGTGCATAAACATCTCCATAAAAAGAAAATGTGATGCTGTAATTGTGGTTAGTTTTAATTTTGTACTTCATTTTATTTTTCGTCTGTATTAACTAAATATTTTATAGGATGTAATATTTTTTCCTATGAAGTTCAAGATGTTTCCAGTAAGTGGGCTTTGGAATTTCTAAAAAACGAATTTTTCACAGATAAATAAAAATCATACAACTTTCTTGTGCAAAACTAATTTGTCCAGTACCACATAAGCTTGTCTTGTCAATAAAGTTTAAAGTAAGATCATTTATGAAGGAATATGTCCTTAGACATCCCGGTAATTACTAAATATAAATAGGAATTAAATTGTGAAGATAATAAAGTTAATTATTTTAGTAATCGTATTTTCTTGCTAGAGAATAAATATGATTAATAGGACAATATTGATTGGGCCTATAACTAAAATAGATTAATCCTATGATGTCACACATTGTAGCACAAGTTGGACAAAGCAATCCAAATCCATTTAGGATTAGGATTGGGCCGGTCCAAAGGGGAATAGTAGGAGAATTAGTTCTCCTAACTAGCCTATGACTCTTCTATTATATATAGGATATAATATTAGGGTTTAGGTGATCAATTCATTAATCAGTTTCTTTTCACAAGAGAGAGAAGTGAAACCCAAATCTATTCCCTCTAACCGGCGCCTATACCACCAAAAAGTAATGGATCTTTTCTCTTCCGTTCTAGTAAACGTTGGTGTTCAAGTGGTGCTCGTGGACTGATTAGAGGAGCAACACTTGGGGCTCTCGGATCTTCAAAGCTTGCATACAACAGGGAAATCACGCTACAAAGGTTTGATATTTAATCCCTATTGAATGATTTATGTGTTTGATTATATTTGCGATCCTATGATAGATGTTAGGAAATTGTTTCCTGAAATTACGCTATTTGCATCTATATATTCCTGCAGTGGTATTAGTTTTGCCTAATTCAAAATATTAATATGATCATGTAATTGTATGCAAAGTTATTATTTTTATTCAATTAAGGGAGGATTTATTTATGGCTTAAATTTGCATAATTGATATTTGATATTAATTGATTGGAAATTGTAAATAATTGATTTATTTGTGATTTATGCTCAAATAATTTTGTAAAATTCCAAATTTTTTATATTATGGACGAAATAAATTGGTTAATTCACTCTAAAATTTTCTGATTTTTATAAATATATTTGTTAGATTTAAAATTATCTAATATTTAATTTGATTAATCATTGAAATAATTTGTTAAAAATTAAAAGATTTCATTTTGTACTTGTTAAATAAATCTAATATTCATCACCCACTTAGATCTAGAATAATATGATGGCTGAAAATAATTTGATTATTTTTCCCACTAATTTTCGAATTTTATCATATTATTAGTGAATTTTGGTTAAATTTTATGTTTAATTTCATTATTCATAATTTTTAAGGATAACAATTAAAATATTTGATTTTAATTATTATAATAATTCACTAGATCACCCTAAAAATTATTTTTGGATTTTTCCAAATTTAATTTTTAATTATCTGAATTTTTTGGATATAATTTGATTTTTGCCCTAAATTTTGAATTCTTGTTAGATTTATTGTTTAATAAAGATTATGCATTCAAATCTAAACTCAATAAATCTAAAAATTTGTTTAAGATTTGTTGATTGATTCAAAAATTCTGCCACATATTTTCGGATTATTTAACCTAATTAAATCCCAAATCTTTAAATAAATGTTAGTTAAAGATTAAATGAATTTTTGTAAACTGTTACAAAATTCAAAGGAAAAGCCAACCATGTCTGAGTGGCCCACCGTTGACGGTGAGCCACAGTGGCTGGCGGAAAAGGACCGGAATCCGGCGGGGGTGGGGGCAGACTGCGGGTGGGGTGGCCGGGCGGCGCGCGTGCGACGTGCGCAGCTCCTCCCTCCTCGCGTGAGCTGCTGGCGCACGTTGGTGGCGCTTGCTGCCGGCGTGTGCTGGCCGTCGATGCTGGCGGTGTAGGGAGCGACCCTGGCAGGCGGTCCGGCTGGACTGCTGCTGTGCCGTTGTGGTCGTGTGTGTGTGGGGTGATGTGCAGGTTGGGTTTTTCGATTTCCAGCGGGGGTTGCTTGGTTGGCTGTTGACTGGCATCCTTGTGCTGCTGGTCAACGGTCAACAAGTCAACCTTATTTAAAAATAATAATAAATTGTTTTTAAGGAAAATCTGATTTTCCAAAGTTGAGCATAAATCCAAAAGTTTCCTATTTTGCAAATTTGTGAATAATAATGATTATTGCCATGTTTAAATAAGTAATTGAATTAAAATAATAAAGTTTCCTAAATAATTTATGGCTTAAATTTGTTAAGTTTTAAAATTATTTTGAAAAGTTTTGTTTGCTTATTAATTGTTAATAAGTAAATAGATTGTGTTTATTTTATTTTAATATTATAAATGCGTGGATGGTTAATGTGATATGTATGATATTATATTTTGCATGTTATGACTAGTATGGCCAAAATTAGGATAGTAAATACGATCTGCGAATCGTTAAATTTGAATGTAAATTAAATACAATCTGCGAATCGTTTGTATTTTTGTAACTTTAAATTTTCGTTATTTATTTAATTCAAATTATGTAATTAAACATGAGGATCCAAGGAGTTTCAAGGATGGTGATCCATGGAGATTCAAGGGAAGATTAGTTATTTTTCTAAGTTTAGGGGCCATACTAGTTCATTTTAATTATTGTTTTTATTAATTTCTTGCATTTATTTTGTTTAAATGCTTGCTTCTAAGTTTGTTTGTGGTTAATTGATTCATGTGTTCACTATTGATTGACCATATTAGTAAACTTAGGTCCCCAAAAGTAATATTGGGTTTTAATTGCTTTGCCAAACAACACCTATAAAGCCTTAGATCATGAGTAATGGGTTCTGCCAAAGCCTGGTTTTGCTCATATTTCCGGGAATAGTAGGGTTGGTTTTTGAAACTTACATGTTAATGTTTGGTTTAACTCAACAAAATCATCAAAAGACAAAGTTTTGGATTTTGAAGCTAAGAGATAGGAGTAAACAAGGAGTTGTTAATCTGTCTACCAAGAATTATAATTAGTTATAATTAGTAAAGTGGTTACTTACCTCAACTACTATAAATTGAAGGCAGGGCCAAAGTCCGTTTGATTGTAGTGGGAGGGGATCTTGGTTATTTCTTTATTCAATAGGGGACTTTCATTTTGAATAAAGGGTAGTAGTTAATTAAAATTTGTTTAATTATTGCGTTCTTGATAAACATTGATTGAATCTTGCTTTATTATTTGTTGTAGTAATTATGTCTAGTAACAACAACATCAACACCAACAATTCTACTTGTAATTTGCTCCGTCCTTTCGAAGGACAAATTGAATGCTGAATGTTTCATTGCAAATGAAAGGGAAATGAGAATCGTTCTCAGAACTGATAAGTTCAACGACTTTCACATGCAAGGGGAGGAAGCAATGATGCAAGAGATGCATGAAAGGCTAACTCAGACTGAGCGAAACATCCCTAACCAACCAAGAAAAGAATATGAGGATGTTCTTATGGTTAGAAAAGGGCAATCGCTCAATAGGATTGGGATTGCTATTAAGAAGGACGAAAGCAAACAAGTTGCCAAGTCTGAAACTTCTGAAAAGCAAAAGACTACACCAAAACCAAAAGTTGATGATGAGCACTATTGTTACAGCTGTAACAAGGTTGGCCATTGGAAAAGTAGTTGCCCCAAGTATCTGAAGGATCAAAAGAAAGGAGTTTCTAGTTCAGATATGTATGTTATAGAAGTTAACTTAGCAACTTCTGCTTATTGGGTATTTGATACCGCTTGTGGTTCGCATATTATTTGCAATATGCAAGGCCTCAAAAGAAGTAGAACATTGGGGAAAGGAGAAGTAGATCTTCGCGTTTTCAATGGAGCACGAGTTGCTACATTGGCAGTGGGAGTATATAGTCTACTTTTACCTTCAGGATTAGTTTTAGAACTTAATAATTGTTATTATGTTCCTGCTATCACAAAGAATATTATTTCGATTCCTGTTTTGGATTCTGAAGGTTATTCATTTACAATAAAGAACAATTGTTGTTCTGCGTATTTGAATGATATGTTATCATGTCTCCGCTAAGTTATCAAATGGTTTATATGTGCTAGACTTAGAAACCCATATCTATAACATAGACAGCAAGAAACATAAATCAAATGATTCAAACCCTACATACCTATGGCATTGTCGATTTGGCCACATAAGCTCAAAGCGCATTGAGAAGCTTCATAAAGATGGAATTCTCAAATCATTTGATTTCGAATCATTTGATACTTGTGAGTTTTGCTTGATGGGGAAAATGACAAAGGCTCCTTTCACTGGTTCAAGTGAAAGGACCAATGACCTTTTAGCCCTCATACATACAGATGTGTGTGGACCTATGAGTACGTTGGCTAGGGGAGGGTACAGTTACTTCATTACTTTTACCGATGATGTTAGCAAATTTGGATTTGTTTACCTCATGCGGCATAAGTCGGAATCCTTTGAAAATTTAAGGAATTCCATAATGAAGTACAAAACCAACTTGGGAAGAAAATTAAGGCATTGCGATCCGATCGTGGTGGTGAATATTTATCTCAAGAATTTGGTGATCATTTGAAGGATTGTGGAATACTTTCACAATGGACTCCACCAGGAACACCACAGTTAAATGGCGTTTATGAAAGAAGGAATTGAACTCTACTTGATATGGTTCGATCCATGATGAGTCTTGCTGATCTTCCTATTTCATTCCGGGGATTTGCGCTTGAAACAGCGGCATTCACACTTAACAGAGCACCATCCAACGCAGTGGAAAAGACACCATATGAAATGTGGACTGGAAACGTTCCAAAATTGTCTTTTCTAAGGATATGGGGTTGTGAAGCTTATGTAAAACGTTTACTTTCTAATAAGCTTTCACCCAAATCCGATAAATGTCTCTTTTGGGTAGTCTCTTTGTGGGTTACCCAAAAGAGACTAAGGGATACTACTTCTACAACCAAAACGAAAACAAAGTGTTTGTTGCTCGTAATGGTGTCTTTCTGGAAAAGGAGTTTATTTCCAGAAAAACAAGTGGGAGAAATGTATATCTCGAAGAAGTTCGAGATGAGCAACAAATGGATGAGGTTAACACCTCATCAGAGGCGGCCCGACATGAAAATGCTCAGGAGGCGGTGCATTCAATTCACGTACCTCCTACCGTCCCACTTGGAGATACTCCATGCGAAGTCACTCAACCTAGTGAGGTAGAAATTTCTTCTATTGTTCCCCAACGTAGGTCTAGTAGGACCATCATCCCGTCAAAGAGATATATTGATTTCCTTTTGACTGAAAGTTATGAAATAACGATTTTAGAATCAGAAGAACCTACTAGCTACAAAGAAGCTTTGGATAGTCAAGACTCCGAAAGATGGCTTGAGGCCATGAAATCTGAAATGGATTCCATGTCTGAAAATCAAGTATGGGACTTGGTTGATTTGCCTGATGGGGTAAAACCCATTGGATGCAAATGGATTTTCAAGTTGAAAACAGACAAGGATGGAAACATTAGTGTTTTCAAAGCACGGTTGACGGCGAAAGGTTTCAAACAAATTCATGGTATTGACTATGATGAAACCTTCTCACCAGTAGCCATGCTGAAGTCCATTAGGATAATCCTTGCGATTGCTTCCTTTCATGACTATAAAATATGGCAAATGGATGTCAAAACCGCTTTCTTGAATGGGTTCTTGAAAGAGGATGTGTACATGACACAACCTTAAGGTTTTGAAGATCTAGAAAATCCAGGGAGGGTATGCAAGCTTAAGAAGTCCATTTATGGACTAAAGCAAGCATCAAGGAGTTGGAACCTCAGATTTAATGAGGTAGTCAAGAAATTTGGCTTTCTCAGAAATGAAGAGGAATCTTGTGTATACAAGAAGTTAAGTGGGAGTAGTATTACTTTTCTGGTCTTGTATGTGGATGACATACGTCTTATAGGAAATGATAAGACCATGCTTGAGTCAGTCAAGGAATGGCTTAAAAATTGTTTCTCTATGAAAGACCTATGAGAGGCTGAGTACATATTGGGAATAAAGATCTATAGGGATAGGTCGAAAAGGCTGATTGGACTTAGTCAAGAGACTTATATTGATAAGGTTCTTGCAAGGTTCAAGATGGAAAACTCCAAGAGAGGTTTCATTCCCATGCAACATGGCATAACACTTGGCAAGACTCAGTGTCCTTCGAGTCCTGATGAGGTCAAGCGTATGAGTAATGTTCCATATGCTTCTGCAGTAGGATATATTATGTATGCCATGATATGCACTCGACCGGATGTTGCATATGCTTTGAGTATATACAGCAGATACCAGTCAAATCCAGAAGATGCGCACTGGATTGCAGCGAAAAACATCCTTAAGTACTTTCGAAGGACTAAGGATAATTTTTTGGTTTATGGTGGAGATGGTGAGTTGATTGATATTGGATACACCGATGCAAGCTTCCAGAGTGACAAAGATGATTTCCGATCTCAATCTGGTTTCATATTTTGTCTCAATGGAGGAGCTGTGAGTCGGAAGAGCTCTAAGCGAAGTACCATCTCAAATTCTACAACGAGGCCGAGTATATTGCAAAGAAATGATGCAAAGAAAGGAAGCCGTTTGGATCAAAAAGTTCATTGGTGAGCTTGGTGTAGTTCCTAGCATTAAGAATGGCATTGAGTTGTACTGTGACAACAATGGTGTCATTGCTCAGTCTAAGGAACCCAGATCGCATCAAAGGTCTAAACATGTGCTCAGGAAATCCCATCTTATTCGAGAGATCGTTGGAAGAGAGAATGTGAAAGTAAGTAAGGTTCATACTGAGGATAATATTGCAGATCCTCTGACTAAACCGCTTGCTCAACCTAAGCATGAGTGTCATATTAGGTCTATGGGGCTTAAGCATATGGGAGAATGGCTTTAGGTTGTTTACTTCATGTTTACAATTGTAAAGACATTTATTATGCTTTGAATGTTTATCAATAAAAATTCTTTTCTTATTTAATTATTTGGTTTAGTATTAAATAAAATGTCCAAATAATTTGTGTTTTCAAATAAGATTATCGAAAACGTTTTGATAATGGAACCCTATAAAGTGAACAGAAATCACAATTTATTTAAAGTCCCTAATTTAAATCACTAAATTGGACATAAGTGATTTATTTAAAAGACTAGTATATAATTAATTGATAGCGCAGTTCCATGGGCTATGGAGATATAGAGATGTCTAATTGATTATATGGATGTATAGTTGATACATTGAGACTTGACCTAAGTAGATTATAAAAGTAGAATCAAACTACTATATTTAGTGGATTCCTTAGACATGAGTATGTCTTAATAACCACAATATAATTAGTTTAACTTTGACACTGTTAAACGCCGCGCCGTAAAAGGAGGTTATAAAGGCAGTGATCAGGTGGACTAAGAATTGAGTGGGAGTTATGGTCATACAAGAGTGGGTAAGTCCTCCTATTAAATAGGAATGGTGTCTGGGCCTCTTGATGAGCTAGAATGGAAAATTGCATGGCCATGGGGAATAGGAGTAAAGAGTTGATCCTTATTTAAGCAGTTCGAACTCAGCGATCAAGGAACATAAATTTGAGAATAACATGGTGTTATCAAATTTGGCATTAAGTGACTTAAGGAATTTAACATTGTGCTCTTGTCTTCGGACAAGTGGGAGATTGAAGGAATATGTCCTTAGACATCCCGGCAATTACTAAATATAAATAGGAATTATATTATGAAGATAATAAAGTTAATTATTTTAGTAATCGTATTTTCTTGCTAGAGAATAAATATGATTAATAGGACAATATTGATTGGGCCTATAACTAAAATAGATTAATCCTATGAGGTCACACATTGTAGCACAAGTTGGACAAAACAATCCAAATCCATTTAGGATTAGGATTGGGCCGGTCCAAAGGGGAATAGGAGGAGAATTAGTTCTCCTAACTAGCCTATGACTCTTCTATTATATATAGGATATAATATTAGGGTTTAGGTGATTAATTCATTAATCAGTTTCTTTTCACAAGAGAGAGAAGTGAAACCCAAATCTATTCCCTCTAACCGGCGCCTATACCACCAAAAAGCAAGGGATATTTTCTCTTCCGTTCTAGCAAACGTTGGTGTTCAACTGGTGCTCGTGGACTGATTAGAGGAGCAACACTTGGGGCTCTCGGAACTTCAAAACTTGCATACAACAGGGAAATCACGCTACAAAGGTTTGATATTTAATCCCTATTGAATGATTCATGTGTTTGGTTATGTTTGCGATCCTATGATAGATGTTAGGAAATTGTTTCCTGAAATTCCGCTATTTGCATCTATATATTCCTGCAATTTAGACAAAGCTAAAAACATCAACTTTAAAGTAGACATCAGTAGCTTTCCAAAAACATAAGAATTATGTTCATATGAATTTTATACAATCTTATTATCATTTTTACAAAAACGTTCATGTATATCACTAAATTCCAGAATACTGATTTTCTCATCAGTTAAGAAAATAAATAAAAAAGGGTCTTAAAAATGTTCAATTCAAGTGAAAATTTCCAGTCTAGTCCCTCAAATTGTCTAGAATGTTCATACCAAACTTCACTTCAAATTAAGTTCATCAAGTTGGATTTAAAAGAACAAATTGGATAAAGGTCCTGTTTTGACCGGTTTTAGCATAAAATTCACCATAATTCGAGTTTTCACTAAAAGCTTGCTAAATTTTGACACAACATAAAAAACTCACTGACCTATCCATAGCTGTATCACATGCTCAATTTTATACTTTCTACAAAAAGTTATGATTTTTATAAGTCAGTACAAGGACAAAAGTTCAATCTGGAAAATGAAATAAAGTGATTAACTCAAGTTTCATAAAAAATATTTTCTTTTCATACGAAAATGTTAATTAAAAGCCATAAAATTTTCAGTTTCTCTTAAAATGGTTCAATTTTTATTATGTAAATAAAAATCAATAAAAATTATCATAAAAAATCAAATCAAAGAGGTTAATTAATCTCTAATTTTTCACAAGTTTACAAATAAACATGAATTCCAAAACCCATTCAAGAGGATGAAGATCAAGGAGCATCATGGTGAAAATCAAGATTGAAGACTTGTATAGATCATAGATTTTGTACATATTGCTGTAATAATAATTTCTTTGTAAATAGTTATTACATCACTCATTAATAAAAAATATGGAGATGTTTATGCATAATTTTCATAAATAATTCCACAATTCTTTTTGATAAAATGAGCAACCAATGTTACAAATATTGCATGTTGGGCCCAATATATCATAGTATATGAATTAAATAACCCAATTTCAATTAAGAGGAAAAATTGCAAATCTAACTAAGTTAAATTGTATGATGATCCATCTTACATTTTCAAAATTGTTCTCCATAATCTTCAAATGGATCAATTATATAATTTGACATAATTAGATTGGTAATTATGATCTCCGAATTGATTTTAGGTCGTTTCACGTGTCTCACTTTAAATGGCCAAACTCCAATTAGCCAAACACAATCTCTAAATTTGATCTCAAATTGATCATTTTTCTCAAAATGACTTAATAATCTTCAATTAAGATTATTTCTCAAAAAGCCTTCAATTAGGAAGCAAACCTCTTTTCCTAAGACCTCTTGGAAATTATAAACGTGATCACTAATTGAAGTGACTATTTCAATCCTAAAAATTTGATCACTAAGTAGGGTGATTATTTTCCTCCTAAGTATAATCACGAATTAGGGTGATTGTCTTAAACCTTGGTTAATCGCTAATTAGGGTGATTAGCTTAATCTTTCATCATATTTAATCACTAATTAATTTGATTATCCTAACCTTCCTTTTAATCGCTAATTAGAGTGATTATCTTAAACCTTAATAATCGCTAATTAGGGCGATTAACTCAAACTCTTCATTTAATCACTAATTAGAGTGATTATCTTAAACCTTAATAATCATTAATTAGGGCGATTATTTTTTCTCATTTAATCACTAATTAGAGTGATTATCTTAAGCCTTGAATAATCACTAATTAGGGTGATTATATTAACCTCCATTTTTAATCGCTAATTAAGGTGATTATCTTGATCTTCCTTCATATTTAATCACTAATTAAAGTGGTTATCTTGATCTCATTTCAATCACTAATTGGAGTGATTACCTTATTTCTGATAGATTTGTCTAATTCTAAAAGGTGAGTTATTCATAATCTATTCTTTCCTTTTCTTCCCCCAATGGAATTGGCCATTTAGGGTGAGACATAAAATCGAACTACGATGGTTTTGATCCATGAGTGGATTCCAATCCCGCAATGATTGGTACGTAGTGCACCTTCAGTGCTCAAACCTACCATGTATAAATGATATATTGGTCCTAAATAAAAAATGATTGATGTGTATATGTGCAAATTATGTGAATTTTCTTTCTTTTGAATAGTCATGATTACTTTTAAATGGAAAATAACGCATTTAGTAAGAGCCCGTTCTGTAGAACGGAAGAGGAGACGAGTTCCAGAAGTTCGCACCTCTTAACCTAAACCCCGAACCCTATCTCATGGTATGAAAAACCAATTTTTCAAAAAATCCTTATCCATATGAAGTCATCATCGTTTTAAATGATATTTCTTGAAATTGATTTTAAAATAATTTATTAAATAAATATGTCCCTATTCAGACATTAATAGGGTGGCGACTTCAAAGTTTTCTAAAACTCATAGTCTAATGAGAGACTTTCGTGGGATTCAGACCGTTAATTAAGACAGTTAAAAATCGGATACCACATCAGGTTAGTCGTCAAGCATCTTGGTAATCGCATTATTGAGGCTGTTGTTGTATCTGGCAGTAATGTGGGGGACAAAATTTTTATTTCCAAGATGAGAGTTACACCATTAGACGCAACAAAGTTCCCGATCAAATTCCAGAGAAGGCAATTTCCATTGGTTGTCTGTTATGCAATGACGATAAATAAAAGCTAAGGATAGTCTCTATCGCATGTAGGCTGATATCTCCCTCGGCCAGTATTCATTCACGGACAATTCTATGTGGCTGTATTAAGAGTTACAAACAAAAAGGGTTTGAAAATTTTAATATGTGATAAAGATCGTGGCAACTCCAATGTTACCACTATTGTAGTATATAAGGAAGTATTTCAGAACGTGTAATAAGTATTCCGAATACTTATCATTTATGAGCTTAGTTTTTCTTTCAGTTTGTTTACATTGTCACTAATAATTATTTTATCGTCTAATTTGTTGCATATTATATGAGAATTGCGTCTTTCTAATTATATATGAATTTTTCTTTTCTGTATATCACATTCATGATATTTATATTTTTTTGAAAATGAACTCTAACAATTGACATCTCTGGTATTTTTGCATGGGTTTTAAAACTAGTAAAATAATATACTTCCTCCGTTTCTTAATAAGTGCAACATAGAGAAAGTGGAGGAATACCAAGGAATGTAGAGAGAGAAAGTTGGGACCACAATAAAGTAGAGTAATTCAAGTGATGAAACACAAAAGTTGTGGTCCCCTCTTGCTTTTTGGTGGTATATTTGTAATAATATTGAACGTTTTTTACCATTTTGAGTTTGGTTGCACTTATTGTGACTATTCCAAATAAGGAAAGTATTGCACTTATTAAGAAACGAAGGTAGTATTTACTTGCCAAAAAATAAAATAAAGTAGAAATGAGAAGAAATTTTATACTAACACCCTCGAACAAAAAGTGGGAAGAAATTTATAGAACAGAGAGATTACGACACTTGTGTGTTGAACTAGATTTTTCATTTTTCACTTAGACCTCCTCCAAAATTTCTCCAATTTTTTTCCCCGTGCTCTGTGTTTCTTCACTCAGTCTCACTCCCTACTCGCTGCATCGACATCTCCATGGTTCCAGCGAAGCACAAAAGCACTCTACACTCGTAACTCAAGGTAGCACCTGAACCCGACTTCCGACCACCAGGTGCTCATCCCTCGTCGTCCGCTGTTCACCGCACGCAAGTAATTTACTACCTGTTTTGCTTCTTTATTTAAAAAAAAAATTTGAAGTCACATATATAATTTTATGTTCGTTCCAATGTTTGATGTTTTAGAATTCAAACTAGTTGTTGACCCGGGAGATGCTCCGAGGTTAATCTATATATTGCATTACATTTTAGTTATTTAAGATGGTTAATGTCATTCTTTTTTTTTCTTGTTTTGTTAAAGAATGTAACCGATTAATGAGAGTTTGTTGTTTAGGGGAGTTCATAACCGGTTACCTAGCTATTCGGGTACCAAATATGCGGTACCACACTAGTGGAAAAATACTCAAATGCTCCGGTTAAAAAGCCCGCAAATGCTCCGCATTTGACCCGTAGCAGACATCATACGAGCATTTGAGCATTTTTCAAATGCTCCGGTTGAAAACCGGAGCATTTATTTCTTCAAATGCTCCGGTTGTTCCTAAAACTGGAGCATTTGATGAATTTTACAAGCCCATAATACATCAAATGCTTCGGTTGACAAAGCAAAAACGGAGCAATTGACAGCATAAATGCTCCGGATTTAAGGAAACCCGGAGCATTTGAGACCCCAAAAAAATAAAACATAAAAAATTAAAAAAATTCGCATGTTTTTTTAGCTAAAATAATGCCCAAACTGTTACATATACATAAAAGCTTGAATTTCCATGGAAATTTCTATTATTGATACAAGATATACTGAAAATAATTTGCGGATACAATTTACAAATAAAGTACATCCTAACGGACTTGTGGCTACTCCCAGCTGGTACGAACAAGACTTTTCCTGATTTTTCCACATATACTAAGCATTGAGCAACAAGCTTCAATAGTGCATGCAGTAGCATAGGCAACAATGAGATGATGTATAACAATTTGAAGCTCATTAGTTTCTCATTAGTTTGGTGAGTGAAAAGATATATAACACTGCAAAATTAAATCACACAAAACAGCTCTTAAAAAGTCCAAGATCTGCAGCTAAAGTTGCTAACAGCTCAAGAAAAATGCACAAGATAGTATGCGAGCACATATAATCAACTCAAGTGAGAATCAAAATGTTTGTGAGGGGAAGGGTGAGAACAATGGCTCTAAACCAAAGATGTTACCTGCAAAAGTAAGTGTGAAAAACGGCAACAACATCATCTGGCCCATCTGAGATTCCTCCGTTCTCCAAGTCCTGCACGATACTCAAATATGAGACAAAAAGTCATGAACAAGAACCACAAAAAAAATTTGCAGAACCTGATATTTTCAAAAAGTGCAAAAATCGAAATAATTGGAAAAAGAAAAGGAGAGAGAGCATCAAAATAGCAATAACATGTCATTAGAAACCATTCTAGTTAAAATATGCAATAATGAACCCAAAACCCATGTATATATTACTAATACTTCATAAATAAAATGAACTGAGAAAACAAACAACGCAATACTTTAGATGGCTGCAAAACTTTCACTAGCAATCACATAAATATGAAATATTCTAAATGTTATGGGCTTGCTAGAGATACTAGATTTTACATTGCTACTATTGCCTTTACATTGTCAACCTCTAAAATTTCATCTATTATAAGCTTCAATTATGTAACCAAAGCCTAGTTCTTTAGCTCTTTCTTTTTTCTAACTCCATGGCATGACTAACATTTAGTGCACTACATCAAACGCTAGTTCTTCCTTTATAATGCAAAGTCTAAACCAACCACATATTGTTCATTTTCAACAAAGGAAAAAGTGTTTGTCATACACAGGGGTGGGGAAAAAAGGCTGCACAGGATATAACTATTAGCTTATGAGACAATGGACAACCTGTTGTGTAGTTGTTGCTGCTGTAACTGGTCTTGTTGCTGTGAAGAAGATTGCTGATTCTGACCCATTTCCATCTATAAATAACTCACAAAACCAAAAAAAAAAATCAACAAAGTTTTCAATCTCTATTAAGGACAAATAAACAGTCAAAATTTTGCTGAAACATACAGCCTCGCTGGCTATTACTTAAAGGGGAAAAAACTGCATAATAATTAATTGAGCATAACATACTAACAATACTAAAACTAAGCTTTTATAATATGAAACTGTTGATATAACTGTACTGCAGAACTAGAGACACAACAATACCTGCTTTTATAATGTGAAACTCTATTCTTCTTAAAGCACAAATCTACAACGCCATCAAGTAACATATACGGCAAAGAAACCGGCAGAACAGGATGTATGAAATCATGATCGGGTGAACCACTGCAAGGAACTTCATTTCCATTAGAATAGAAACAAACTAACAGATTGCAGGTTTCCAAATAGGATACAGATAGAGGTTATGTGAATCTGATAGCAAGATTTTAAACACAACCAAAACAAACCTAAATTCAATAGGAAACAAAAGGTTATATTAATTGTAAAAAGTACCAAATGAGCCCTGCTTGAAATAACCAATAGAAAATACAAAACACATTGCCACGAAAAGAGATCCATACAGCCAAAGGAGCCTTCTAAAGGAATAAGAGGAAATAAATCAAATCAAGATTCAAATAGGAACTGAGCTCTTTACAAGCACCAATCTAGATTGCCTGTTAACAAAGTGGCAACGAACAACACAAAGACAGAATCCAGTAACCTTCCACATGAGATTGTTTCCCTCTATCCCACCCGCTTCCAATAGACCCAAATAGGGAGGAAAGAAATAAGAAAATATAGGAACATGATTAGCAGTTAGAAATGCAAGGAAAGAACACATTAAAAAGCAAAAGGATATGTTTTAGAATAGCTTTTCCATTCAAAATTCACTTTCACATAAATTGAAAACATATTTTCCACAATCATTCTTAAATTGTTGTAAAGATGCCACATTTCACAACTTGCAATGACATGAATATAACTAAAATAATAACAATGAAATCAACTTAAAAACCGGTGAGTGTGTGACAAGGCAGCATGCAGTGGGCAGCGAGGTTGCGAAACAGAGGTGCAGTGCATTAAATATGGGGAAGGGAGGTTTGGCTGTTTGCTAATCTTTAGAATGATAAATTCATCAGTAGAACAACAATCTAGTTCTACTAACTACACTCAAATGAATACAAATTATTATGAACCTGTGATTCGAACTTTTACGAAATAAAGAACAATTAAATGAAAGTCATCAATTCGACTAAATTTGAGAGCGTGTTGTTCGCCGGCGAGTTGGAGGTTACCGAAGACGATGACAATCATGGCTCCAGATCTGGAAGAATCACGAAAGAGGGCGAGAGAATTAGGGTTACCTTTTGGATCTGAGAACAAGGAGAGCGAAAGTAAGAATACTGCACCACCATCGCTGCCGTCGCAGCTGAAGAACAAGGAAATTTTTTTGAAATAACTTCAAGTTTAGGTTGCCAGAAAATCTGCTTCTTCTTAGATGTTAAGATAACGAATCCGAATTTAAAACTGGATTCATCTCTAAATCACTTCGTCTAACCTCATTCCAAAGAGAACTCCAATTTCGTAAAAAAAAAAACACCAAATTCGAGATGAAAATTAGGGGTTTTTACGCACGCGATTAAAAAGATAAAAAGAATCGAAAATGAAAATGAGAACTGAGAAGAATGATTGAGGGTCGAATTGAGGAGAGAAAATGTCAGAGAGGCGTTGGAGAGAAGGGAGGTGAGATATTGGGAATTTGAGGGTTTTCAGTGGTAGAAGAACAGTTACAAGAGAGGGTCAATTTGAGGAGAGAGAATGTGAGAGGGGGGCGTTGGAACTTGGAAGAATACCCAGAGGCTAGGGTTTTGCTTTTCATTTCAAGCGGTTAAATTACTCAAATGCTACGGTTAACTAGAGCATTTGACTCATTTTACATTTTTTTTTTAAATTTCGTTATTTTTATAATTCCAAATGCTCCGTTTTTATTAAAACCGTAGCATTTGTAATGTAGCAAAAGAGTTTTTTTCCACTAGTGCCAGAATACGTGGGTACCCCCTTTTCGGGTAGCTAGAAAAGCAGCCCATGATTCGACCATGAATAACCGGCCAGGTTCCTGCAAAAGTGTCATACCTTTTTTTTATGAAAAAAAAAAATCATTGGAAAAGCGATAGAAGAAGCTACTACTATGAGTATCAACTACCGATCCATGTTGATTACAGTGTTTTGAGGTACTACCATGAGTGACAATTGTCAATTGCATGCCAACTCTAATCCTCATTCCTCAAAAGGATCTACTACCAATCAACCATAACGCAAATATTCTCACTTGGAGATTGCATCACAACTAATTTTTTAATTATCATGTTGATTCATCCGATCTGTTTTTTTCATGTTTATTCATCTGATCCAACTTCTCCTGTAAAACGTTGATTCTTTTTATTATTCATATTTTATTTCCCCTCTGAAAGTCACAAGCACAACAATGTAGTATTGGGTAGCTTATAAGATAACTCAATACATTTTCACAATTGCATCTGATCTTATGAGAGGAGATTAAAGTTACTGTGAAAAAAGAAAGAGAAAAAAAAATATAACGATGCGTTTATTCGGGATACACGTGTAACTTAAAAGCAAGCTCATTAACCAACCCGATTCTTGCATCTTTTTCTCGAGTCGGGTACCCGACCCATAAAAATGCAATTTCATATTTATACCTTTTTCGGGTGACATGTCAACATGATGGGTCAAACGTATCGGGTCTCCTGAACAGCCCTACTTACAATTTGGTTCTTAAACTAGAAGCAATGTAGTTTATAGCAATGTAGTTAATTGCATGTAATATTGGGTCTCCTTAATAATTGTGGGGTATATTGTCGGATGTAACTTACCATATATTTCAATGCTTTTCTTAGATGTATGTTATAGTTTTTTTTTCTCCCCATAAAAACCAAAAAAAGATTGTAGATTAGTGGTTAGTATGTTTGTATTTCAAATGAGAGGTTGCGTGTTCGAGCCTTCATACATATATTTTTGTTGGTTACTTTGTATCATTTGTTTAGGAGGGGGTGGTACATGTGGCTTGAGGCTCTCTCCTCTCTCTCTCAATTCTCAAACTGTCGAACACACAAAGTCACAACTGACGACACTTTGTCGCCGACCACCGACGCGCAGTCCGACAGTCCGACCACCGACGCTCACGTGGTGAAGAGGCGCCGCCCAGTGGCTAGTTCACTTCACTTCAGTCACACACTCACAATACACAGTAAGTTTTGTGTTAGGGTTTTTATTTTTGTCCTTCAATTATCATATTTTCCTACTTTATACGTTTATATATATTAGATTCTTATATTAATTGAATATTTAGATGTAAATTGTTCAATGTTGATATTGTTCATTAATGAGTTAGGGCTTGCTTATTGACATTTGAAATTGAAATCAAATATTGAAATTGACAATCAATTAATTTTATCAATTCAATTAGGAAATGACAATTCAATATTAATTTTCTTACCTTATGTATTTTTTTTTAAATTGGTTGTATGATTATGGATATTTTGTTGTGAGACTTATATATTGAACAATTTTTGTGATCTTTTTTTTCCACTACTTTTGTGTTTGTTGTACATCCGTTCCCCCTGGGTCCGCCACTGGCTTGAGCCTTGCCCTTGAAGCCATTGTCACGTTGTCTTTTGGGTGTTTTTTTTAATCTATTGTTGTTCCATTCCATATAATACCTGCAACAATTACAATTTCGCAGTCTTCAATTCACTACTTTGGCCATTAAAATCTTCAACAATGTACTAATAAAAATTTATGTAAAAAGGATAATTAGAGTTGCACGTTAAATATTTAACAAGAGCGCAATATGACTATTTTTTTTCTATATCATATTGTCAAAGTTTATAATGTTTGACCTTGAAATGACCAGTGTTGTATGATTTATGGAGCGGAGGTAATTGGGATTAGATAATTAGATTATCCATTGTTCAATTACTCAATTGGATGAAATTAGTCAATTAGGTAACTGGAGATTGGATTCGAATGTCAATTGTGTTGGAAATATAGAGGTTTTCAATTCTAACACAATATGAAGAATAAGATAGAATGATAATAAGATTGGTGTGTCATGAAATACACCACTGACTTGAAAACGATAATCGACGCAACCATGGTGCTCAATTGTATTCGTTGTTCCGTTTCCTAAGGTTAGTTAACACACCACTTCACACAAAGGCACTTTTGGGTGAGAGATTGGACACATGACTTTATTCCCAAAAAGAAGAGGAAAAGAAGAAAAAAAATTATGGAATATCAAGATCATCCAAACTGTCCTCTACAAATAAACAATGTCAATAACTTAGGAGATGAGGCAAATATTCACCATTTTAATGAAGACATTCAAGCAAGCAATGAATATCCATAAACTCCCTCATTAAGTTACAAAACCTCCAGACTTAATGTAGGAGTTACAGGTAGAAAGAAATGAAACTCCTCCGGATTTGAGTCATTGCCCGATCCGTCGGGCGGAAGAGCAATTTTTCACCAAACTCCAAATTAATCTCGGTCCCGATTGGGCGGGCATGCCCGAACCATCAGACGAGACTTACTTTATTCCTTTTCCTAATCTTTACTCCAACAAATTGGGTATTTGCAAGTGGATTATTCTTATTAGTTCTCTAAACATGTGCTTAAATTTAAAATTAATTCATTTTCAAATTAGGGACGGTTTTCAGATGCATTTGTATGCTTTTTACTTCTTTTTTTTTAGGGGAAAAGCGAGCCAGTATATTAACTCATAGCCAAAGAGTCAGAAAGTACATAAGGAGTGATCTCACTAGGACAATGATTCTCCCAAACCTGCTCAACACCAAAAGGAACTAATCTCGCGAGATGATGGGTAACAAAGTTTCCATCTCTCCTAACATGGGACCAGACTACAGACTCGAAATTGCAACTAAACGACAGAATATCTTCTAACACACTATCAAAATCTGAATAAAAGACCATAGCTTTAAAAAGACGCTTCACTAATACTTGACTATCCGACTCCAGGATAATGTTGACAAAACCGTATCGCTTTGCAAGCTTTATAGCCATGAGGAGGGCTTTACACTCTGCTATCTCTGGGGGCCACCAAGTACGTACTCTTCTCGTTGCCGCAAATAGAACCACTCCATTTTCATCTCTGGCCACCACGCCCATTCCAACCCAGCCTTCATTCACTAGGGATGCATCGGCATTGAGTTTCACCACTCCAGTAGGTGGCGCACTCCAAGTATTTGCGCTACTGGGCATTCGAGGGACATTGACCGCATAAACTCGCTTTGCAAACGTGTTACGCTCCGAAGACTAAACGCTCCACTCGAGCCGTAATGACTACGTTGGGGGTTTCCTTACCTTCAAAAATCTTCTGATTTCTCTCGTTCCATATACACCACATAAGAGTAGCTGTCTTTTGTCTCAGTTTGCTGTCAAACTCATTCCAACTCTCGAGAATTTCACACCAACCTCCATTCACGTTCTCGACGAGCCTACTACAGGCGCTATGCTCCCACAGCTCCTACACCTTTGGGCACTGAACCAACGCATGTGTGTTGGTCTCCACCTCAACATCGCACCAGGGACAAGAGGTCTCATCCAAAAGATGGCGGTAATTGAGGAGTTCGCGTGTCGGGAGAGTGTTTGTGCATAATCTCCACATGAAGTGCTTGACTTTCGGAGTAACATCCATTCCCCATATTACCGTCCAGGCCACATGGAACGCATCTAAATCACCCCCCTTCCCAAGCATATAGGCTGTCTTCGTGGAATACAACCCATCCTTCGAAAAGGCCCACATTAAAGAGTCATTCGGAGCTCTAATACTAAGAGTAATTGCTAAAATTATTTGTTGATCTCTCTCATTGAAATGGAGTGAAATTAAATCAGTTTTCCATTCCATTGTCGCCATATCAATAAGATCATAAACTTTTGTGACATTCTCCACTTGCGGACTAGTGATGAACCGTCCTTCTTCCCCCACAACCCAAGGGTCATGCCAAATACTAACCATTTTCCCATCACCAATGCGCAACAACACCCCTTCTTTGATTAAAGCCTTAGCACTCCATATGCTACTCCATGAATAACTCCCTGCACATCCTAGAGAGGAATCAAGAAAAGTTCTATTTGGATAATACTTAGCCTGCATCACTCGTCCCATCAGAGACTCGGGGCGCTGAACTAATCTCCAAGCTTGCCTACCAAGTAGCGCATCATTGAAAACTCTCAAATCCTTAAACCCCATCCCTCCCAAAAATTTAGGAGTGCACATAGTCTCCCAATTTCTCCTGTGAATTTTCCGAGTTGGGCCAGTTTGCCCCTAAAAGAACCTTGCCATAGCCGAGCTTATTTTGTCAACAATCGAACTAGGGAGTTTGTAGACTCCCATTAAGTATGTCGGGATAGCTTGTATAACTGATTTCAACAGAACTTCTTACCCGGCACGAGACAAGAGCTTTTCCTTCCATCCCTGCAGTTTCTTCCAGATACGATCCATGAGAGCTTCAAACATAACTTTTTTAGACCTTCCCACCACCGTAGGTAAGCCTAAATATCTGCTATGTCTGTCAACTTGCCGCATGTTCAGAACACTCATCAAAACTTCTTGATTTTCAGTACTAACACCTTTGCTAAAAGACACCTCCGATTTTTCATAGTTAATTTTCTACCCGGATGCTTTTTCGTACTGGTTGAGTATATCAACTATAATTTTGCATTCCTGTTGGTTGGCTCTAGCAAAAAGAAGATTGTCATCTGCAAAAGATAGATGAGATATTTCCGGGCCATTGCGGCTCGTCTTAGCTCCATGTAACTTTCTTGCCTGCACATGTTTCTGTAACATATGAGAGAAAGCATCAGCAACCAGAATAAAAAGATAGGGAGAGAGCGGATCCCCTTGTCGGAGCCCCCTTAAAGGGATCACATCACCACATACTCTTCCATTCAGCAAGAAAGAGTACGATACAGAAGAGACACAATCCATCACCAAATTGACCCATCTGCCATCGAATCCCATAGTGAGTAAAAGTTTCCTGAGGAACCCCCATTCCACTCTGTCATAAGCCTTACTCATGTCTAGTTTCAAAGCAATAGTGCCCCTACGCCCCTTACTTCGTTTCTTCATAGTGTGGAATAATTCCAGGGCTATGAGAGCATTGCCTGTTATCAAACGACCGGGAACAAAGGCACTCTGATTCTCAGTCACAACATGAGGGAGAATATGTTTTAATCGCATCACCAGGGTCTTAGTCACAAGTTTATACAAAACATTGCACAAACTAATGGGTCTAAAATCAACCATAGCAGTCGGAGATTTGACTTTTGGGATCAATACAATATTAGTGTTATTCACATGATTCGGGGAAGTTAAACCATGCAAAACATCACTAACAAACTGAGAAACATCATTCCCTACAATATGCCAAAATCTCTGATAAAATATAGCATGCATACCGTCAGGCCCTGGAGCTTTACATGGATGCATCTGAAGTAAGGCTGCGTGAATTTCTTCTTTCGAGTAAGGCTTCAAAAGGCTCTCATTAAACTCGGAAGTGATCGAACATGGAACCTGCCAGAGCACCTCTTGAAAATGAGTGGAGGAAGGCTGATCAGTACTAAAAAGCTTCTCATAGTAACTTTCCACAATTTCCTCCAATTTCTCCTCCTCTCGTTGCCACACACCCTCCTCATCATAAAGCCCCTCTATCCTGTTTCTCTTCTTGCGCTGTGATGCTTTGTGATGAAAGTAACTTGTGTTCCTATCCCCATCCTTCACCTCAATGACTCGAGAACGAAGATACTAATAGGCCTCATGTTTACGATGAAGATCATCCAAAACACTCTCCAGTTTACCACACTCATCACAACTCTCTTGTGACATCTCTTTTTGTTGCGCACTCCTCAACGCCTTCTCCGCCTCTTCAATTTGCTTGCCCAATTTGTCATATTTTCCCTTGCTCCAAACTTGTAACTTGCGCCCCACCATACCCAGCTTGCAAATCACCGAACCAGCATCCCCATCATCCCATGCCTCACGCACAGCTTGCTCACACGTGTCATCAAACAACCATGTTGTTTCGAACTTAAATGCTCGATCTTTCCTTCTTGCCCTGTGGGTTACATGCTCGAGCTTAAGTAAAATAGGGGAATGATCCGAATTATACTTCAACAAGTGCTCGACCTTAGCCTGAGGGTAAAAGTCAGTCCAACCCGGAGAAGCTAGATATCTATCTAGGCGTTCTCTAACACAAGTAGCAACATTTTTCCCTCTCTCCCATGTCCACCATTGCCCTTCGAAGCCAAGATCCTTCAGCATCCACCGATTCACCACTTCACGAAAATTATCCATCTCGCTCCTCTCTCTATCCGACCCGCCTTTCTTTTCATTATAAGTCAAAATTTCATTAAAATCACCCCCTTACAGAATAGGGGTAGTAGTATCGGCACATATTTGGTGAATCAATTCCCAAGTACGAAACTTGTTCCCTGAATCCGCCCATCCATACATCCCTACAAATCTCCAAGTAACCTCCCCTTTTGTAACATCTCCACAAATATGGTGACTAGAGAAAGAGATTAAGTCAAACTTCACTCTGTCATCCTGCCAATATAAACACAAACCACCCGACCTCCCTGTGCTTGCTACCCCAACAAAACTGGAATAGCCAATTTGCTCTTTCACCTTCTCAGCCGCGACTTTACTAATCATAGTTTCCGAGACAAAAACTAGATCAGGGGCATATATATTACTCCAACTACGGAGCCTTCGAACTGTCCAGGGGTTGCACATACCCCTGCAGTTCCAACATAATAGATTCATAATGCCTGGCGGGGTTGGACCTCGCCAACCACCGCCTCGACAGCATTCTCCATACTGCCATCACCCACATCCACACCCTTACTTCTTTTGCAACTCCCATTAATATCCACAACATCATCAATTGACATATCATCAGATTGCTTCCTTTTTAAACCATTGTTTAAATTTATTTCACTATTTAAACAACAAGCTTCCACATTGGCAGGGATTTTCTTTTCAGTGACTTTAGTGCGAGCAAAAGATTTAATGTTCTGAGCCTTCTTTGGAGAATTACAGCCAGCATTAAAAATTAATGGAGTAGGACTTACAAGATGTTGGTCTGGAGCTACACTCACGTTGGCTTTGACGTGTTGCACCTCCTCTCCCCTTGAAGTCTGTTGACCTTGCGTGTCATGTGCTTGGGGCCCCACACTAGTCACACATTCCACTTCTTGCTCAACATCATTGACAAGGAATAATTCTTGCACCCTCACCTCCGCTACATCACCCTTCACGCAAGCCTCAGAGTTATTTTTAATAGTAGCCTCACCTTCAGCTTCAACTATTGTCGTCTCCTCCGATGGGCGACGAACCGGGCTGTTGAAGACCAAAGGCTTCGCACATGACAGGAAGTTTTTGGCTTCTTCGAGCATCTTTAACCTCCCCTTCCTTGGTGAAGCCTTCAACCATGCTCCCCATTGTTTCTCCTCTCCTTTGTCATCCTCCCCCACCACATTGCAGTCTCTCTCCATATGCCCAATGAGACCACACACGTAACAGAAGGTGGGGAGGCGTTCATACTTCAATTCAATCGAGACCACTCTGCCACTAGTACTCCGGATCTTTTGAATTCGACGCAACAGCTTAGTGATATCCAACATAATCTTCACCCTCGCAGATCTATCCCACGAAATACCATCATATTCAACGTCCAGAACCTTCCCAAACGTACTACCTACAGCCATAATATGATTCTTAGTGCGACAGTCCAAGGGGAAATTATACAATCTCACCCAAAAAGGGCAGCGGACTAGGGCAATCTCAGATGGTTGGACCCCTCCTTCGATCTCCTCCAACATCACAAGATGCTGATCAAATGTCCAGGGGCGACCCTCTAACACCTTCGATCTGTCACGAGTCGATGCAAATTGGACCACAAAGAGTCCGTTTTCTATCGGTCGAAAGAGAGCGTGCTTTGAAATAGCCCAGATTTGATTCATTGTTTTCTTAAAAGCTTCAAAATTGTATGAACGAACAGTCATAATTCTCCCAACAACCGCCAAGTTAAGGTCCGAATCATGGTCCTCACTCCTGATATCATCAAGCGCCACAATCTCCTCTTCGTCAGCTGTGATTTTTAGGTTTGAACACTTTGTAATTAAGTCGTCTGCCATAATCGAAATTCCCAATTCCCAACGAAGGGACAAGGGACTCGCAAACCGAGACGAAGACTCGCGATCCAAGACTCCCAACTCAAACCCTAGTTACTGCTAGGGAGAGAGACTCTATGCATTTTACTTGAAAATTATGTAATACTACCCTCTTGAAATATTTTTAATTTGGTTCGTTGATTTGGATTTTGGCATTGTACTTTTTTCAAAAATTGATTCGTACCTCTACCCATTAATTCTTGAATCCGCCACTACTGCAGGAAGGACATATACCGTCAAAAACAGGCAAGAACTTCGTTCGAGTAGAGCAGAATCCTTATATGCTAATCACTCAAGTCAGCCGCATACCATCCGTCCCGGCACCTGGAGGGAACTACCCCGTGGATGATTATGAATCAATTATTCTCCTATTTGTTGAAGCAAATTCCTGGCTTCTTTAGTAAAAGCCCACATCAGCGGAGGGTGTTTTCTCTTCCTTCCTTCCCACATCTACAACCTTCTTCAGTGCACTACACCACTCACCAAACAGTTCAGCAGACTAAAGATTCAATGCGCTTTATTTCCTCAAACCCAGCTTACCTTCTCCTAGGTACCTGCAAAAATTTCTCCTCTGTCCTAAAAGTTCATGGTTTACTCATAGTTCATGGCCTAGCTGATGACCTTCTTTCCCTCACTAAATTGGTGAGTTTGTATGGTTCTTTTGGGTATATGAGGCTTGCCCGTAAGGTGTTTGATAGAATTCTCAACCCAGATCTTTATTCATTTAAAGTTATGATTAGATGGTACTTTTTGAATGAATTGCACTTTGAAACAGTTTTGTGCTACAAACGTTTGCATAAATGTTTGAAAGAAACTGATGATATTGTGTTCTCTATTGTGTTGAAGGCCTGTTGTCAGTTGAGGGATATTTGTGAGGGAAGGAAAGTCCATTGCCATATTGTCAAGGCAGGGAGTCCTGATAGTTTTGTGCTCACTAGTTTAGTGGATTTGTATGCCAAATGTGGGGAGATTGACTCTGCTCAGATTGTTTTCGAAGAGATAGAGGATAGGAATGTAGTTTCCTGGACTTCATTGATCACAGGGTATGTGCAGAATGATTGTTCTGAAGAGGGTTTGATGTTGTTTAATAGGATGAGGGAAAGTATCGTTGATGGAAATCAATTTACGTTCGGGAGCTTACTAACGGGCTGTGGGAAGTTGAGAGCTTTGCATCAAGGAAAGTGGCTTCACGGGTATGCGGTCAAAGCTGGGATCAAACGAGATGCCTTTTTGGCAACCGCCCTTCTAGATATGTATGTCAAATGTGGTAGCATTAAAGATGCACGTTTTGTATACGATGAGATGTGTACTACTAATGATCTAATCTCTTGGACCGCTATGATAGTTGGGCACACTCAATGTGGTCAGCCAAGTGAGGCCTTGAAGTTATTTACAGAGAAGAGGCGAGCTAATATTTTTCCTAATTCCATGACCATAGCTAATGTACTTTCAGCCTGTTCTCAACTCGGAGATTTGAGTGTGGGCAGGTCGGTTCACAACCTTGCAATTTTTCATGGTTTAGAAGATGTTAATGTCAAACATGCTCTTATTGACATGTACGCAAAATGCAACTGGCTTAAAGATTCTCGGTATATTTTTGATTCAATACACGCCAAGAATGTGATTGCTTGGAATTCAATAATATCAGGGTATGCTCAAAATGGCTATTCTCTTGAAGCCCTTAAACTCTTTCATCAAATGACATTAGAATCGGTGTCTCCAGATGCAGTAACATTGGTTGGTGTCATCTCTGCTTGTGCCTCTATCAGTTCTATTAAAGTTGGTTCTTCCTTGCATGCTTTTTTAATTAGGGAAGGTTTGTCATCTGTTAACACCTATGTTGGCACTGCACTTTTGAATTTATATGTTAAATGTGGAGATAAGATATCTGCACGTAAAGTTTTTGATGAGATGGGAGAGAAGAATGAAGTGACATGGAGTTCAATGATAAGGGGTTACGGAATGCATGGTGATGGTGAGCAATCTGTTGCATTGTTCAACAATATGTTGAAGGAAAATGTTGAGCCCAATGAAGTCACGTATACAGCTCTTTTATCAGCATGCAGTCACACAGGAAATATCGGGGAAGGATGGAAATGTTTCACTTCTATGTGTCGGGAGCATAACTTTGTGCCGAGCATGAAACATTATGCATGTATGGTGGACATATTAGCTCGTGCAGGAAAACTAGTGGAAGCTGTTGACTTCATAGAGAAAATGCCTTTGCAGCCAAATATCAGTGTCTTAGGAGCATTTGTCCATGGATGTGGCCTCCATCAGCAGTTTGAACTCGGAGAGATTGCAGTGAGGAGAATGTTGGATATGCATCCTAATGAAGCTTGTTATTATGTGCTTCTCTATAAGTTATATGCTTCGGATGGAAGATGGGACAAGGCAAATGAGATCAGAAATCTGATGAAGCAAAGAGGGTTGAGCAAGTCACCTGGTTGGAGTTCCTCAGAGATGGATACTTGCTATGAGCTTCCTTCCTTACAAATATGTTCTGCTAACTAATCAATTACTAACTTAAAGGCGGATAATTGCACTGACAACAAGGTGATTAAGAATTTGTGGTGACAATTTATGGAGCTTGCTCGCCACTAAACTTGCAACACTTCAAACATAAATTAGTAGCTCTCATTTGGCTAAACCTTATTTTCATGATGTAAGCGTCAACCTCACTATTTAACTGTACATGTGGAGAACGAAGAACACAAACACTCGATATCTTCTATACACTGCCTTCACATTTGCTATCTACAATACGGTTAGCTTCATTTCAATAACTTAATTATAGACCTTGGGCTATGAACTTTTTAGGTTATGTAAATTTTTAATTTTCCTAAGAAATTTGTTACTTACTTTTGTAGGATGCTTAAATGATGATGTAATTTATAAAGACAAGTTTATATGTGAATTTTTGAGTTCAACCTAGAACATAGGAGTAATCAGATTACTTCCTCTCCATTGATTCTTTCATAATAAATGAAAAACTTTATTTTTTTTAATAATTAGCTAACTTCACTGTCCATATGATGATAGATAAATAGTATGCATGATTCAAGAGTCAAGAGTCAAGTTGGAGGCATACATGATTCACCAACTTGAATGTTGTCAGGTAAGGATTCCTTACTTTGTTTTCCCCTTTATTATTTCATTTCACCCTCTTCTTTATTATTGGAGTTGCAGTCCTATTCTTTTGATTGCTTGTTTCTGGGTTTTGCTGATCTTCCATGTTTTATTTGGTAATCATAATGGAACTTATCTTTGACCTGTTAATTCTCTTGCTGAAAGGTCATATATCATATTCTCACTTTTTCTTTCTGATTTCCATATCTGTACATATATAGTTCTTCTTCTCAAATATGATAAAGCAGAGAGCTCAATTTCAGGCTGTTCGATTTACTGTCAAATCTGGTGTCCAATGTAGTCAGGTAGTGGTTTCTAGCTTGATTTTTTTTGTTTCTCATTGTTTTATATATTCTTAAACCTATTAAAAGCAAGGAGTTGGCAAAAAATGCTTATGAATAGGTTAGGTTTCATTTTACTAACCTTCATTAAATCTCCAAGTTTAGGTTGTTTCATCTTTTTTGCCACCTCCCCCTCCACTATCGGTGTGCCCTCTGTAATTTGTTCAGATCTTTTTTCGGTTTCCTTGTTCATATTACTTCTTTGTGATTTCGCTTCTCTTCTTCATTAATGAAGGGAGTATTTGTTAAGCTTTTAGGGTTTTTGGTTTCCATTTGGCTCAAGTTGTATAATTATTAAGATCAGTTTCTTTCTCCTTCAATTTCCTTATTTTGTGGTTTCGGTCTCCTCTGATTTCAGTCTTTAATTAGGGATCATCTCTTTTTTCTTCGCCTTCCTTTTCTTCTTCTGCCCTCTTCTTTTTGTTTTCCTTTCTTCTTGAGATTCAGATTTTGTTGTGCATTTATGGGTGTTCGCGTTTAATTCATGTAAAGTGGATTGCTTCAGGTGAATATTTGACACATGTCTTCAAGCTTCACTCTGTTGCCTTAGCTTCCATCACTTGTAGAACTGGGATGGCAAAGATGACGGGTGCTTATGACCTTCCGACTAGGTAGGTGGAATAGATTCAGCATTAAGATTATGTGTTTTGACATGGTAGTATGGAACCATCCTCGAATCCAGCTCTTCTGTTATTTTTATATGTTCTTCATTGACCCTGATATTTTTGCTTGATAAAGAAACTTTTGTAGCTGTTTTACTGACCTATGTATCAAATTTATATACAATTGTTCTTTGGGTATACAAACTATACAGGCAACCTGATTTAGGGTGGATGAGAAGATTACAATTTACAGCAAATACTTGGTTGCCAACTCCAACGTAATCTGCATGTATGCCACAGGATTTCAGTCTTGCATAATACTATACAATTATCTTTATTGATATTGGTCAACACAAATTGGAGATTTGCTCTAGGACTTATGGTCTGATTTGTTTGATACAGGCAATGTATATTTTCACATATGGAATTATGGACTGGAATCAACCATTTTACCCTACAACTGTTCGTGGATATTGTTGTATGGTGCCGTATGCATCACATTCTTACAGTCATGAATCTGTTTTTGTTTCACTTGGCAACAAGTAAATTTTGTAACGTTTACCATGCATTAATGCAAATGTCTAGGTCTGGAAGAAAGTGATATATGTTGTTCGGCTACTACAGTTGTTCAGATACATTCCTCGTGAGTAGTTAACCATCTCTGACATTGTATTCCAGTTGACTATGCACTTTCATTTCTATGGTATTGTATTTGAATCTCTTTCAACATTCCCAGACTTATTTGGGTAAGCCTGTGATAAAGAAGTGTCAGGAATTGAAGATCAAGATAGATTATTGGAAGATTAGAAAGAAGCTTGAGCTTCAATTTCTATTTAGATAAAGTCCAGAAATTTCTTCATATTGAGAGCCTAATAGATCATATACTGTAAATATTACCATAGCTCAATTATCTATTTATAAAGCTCTACATAGAGAAGGTCTATTATTATTGCAAGGCTAATTTCTGAATTATATATTACTGTAGCTCAATTTATCTATTTATTCTATAAAATGAAACAATATATGACAAAGCAAGAAAATCTGATTGGCCCAAAAGATCTGTCAATGTATAGCTTCTGATTGGTGGTTGTGTTGAGCACATGTGGCATTTCAGCATAACTAACTGAGATAGTTAGCTATTAAATAAAAAATGATAAGATTATTTTCTCAAAGCAAAAATAGTAAGATTATGCATTTAGTGTATTATTGTGACTAATTAGTAATTACTCCTATATTGTTATGGAGGAAATTGGTTCATTGTCGAAGAAGGTTGGCAGGATGCATTAATTAAGACATTAAAATTTGGGGAGTGAATAGTGAGACTATGAGAGAGATGAGTGGGTGCTCCGACAGGATTATGGGAGAGTTATGACAAAAGTTGCTCTGTGATGCATGAGCAGGCTTCTTAGCTGCAGCTTGTTAAGAACTAACTGAGTTAGTTGTAGGCTTGTAGCCTTGTAGGATACTAAACAACAGAATCAATATGTTTTATCAAGGAGCAAAGAGCCTAACATTCAATTGTAAAGAGAGAATCTTGTGGGTCCCTCCCCCCCCCACTCGGGGTACTACAGAAAAAATGACCTTCTCTACACTCCACCTTGACATACGTATAGGTTTCGAGTGATTGGCAATTAGTTTAGATAAGCTCTAGTAAGTTCAGCAGAATTCAAGTGACAAAAACGAACCTTTTTTTGGGGGTTGACATCCATTGGAGTTGACAAGATAGATTGTTGCATCTTTATTTAATATGATGGGTTTTTGTTATTAGTATGACCTAGAAGTGAAAGGAGTCAGAGGTCTTATTCTCTATCCTAGAACAAATTACGTGTATCAACAACCATAGGTTGGATGTTGGTGGCATTTGTGGTGAGAGATTGTGTATTTCTGTATATTCTTTATTTGTGTTCTGAACCTTTATCGATTTGTTATTGTCTTTGATCATAAATTTTATATACTAGGTCTTTTCTCTTTTCTGTTTTTCCTGTTATGTGTTTATGTATAATAGTCGAAGAGACGTGTTGGTGCAATATGATGATGAGAATAAGTATCCTTTTTCTCTATATGAACTGTAATAATTCCATTTGTTTTATGCGGGGGGTGGCATTGTTGCAGTGTGGGTCTTACATGGAGCCAGAATCCAGAGAGGCTAGCTAATAGTCGGAGGAAAGTGAGATGGATGAAATCTGGGTTGGTGAGAATATTGGAAAGGAATCTCTAGAAATGGGAATCGATTCCTGCCATTGAGCTTCTAAGTTTTGATGGGTCTATCCCTTGAATTTAGGTAAAGATATGTTGCAAATACTACAGTGTAACATTTCTGATGAAAATAAAGTAGATTTTGGCTTCTTTATACATGACAAAAAAAAAGAGTTTATAGCTGAATGTCTAGCTATTTGTCAATTAGGAGAAATGGGGTTTGGAACGACTCTGTGATTGACTTAACTGCTCAATTCAAGGATGAATATGGGGTTAATGTTGCGGAGCAATTTAATAGTTTCAGCAAGTTGGAACACTTGAAACTTACATTAATGAATTTGCAATCCATAATCTTGCAAATCTTACAAAAGAATATGTACTGCCTAACTCTTATGTCTTAAAAAGTTGGATAGCTTTATTTGCAAGACTTATACTTGCCGTAAAACCCTTTGTGAGCGCTGCCTGTAACACTAGAATATGGAAGATTGGGAGGGATTAGAAATTTCTCAGGTTTGTCCTTCAACCCTCTTTTCCTTCTTGTACTTGAAATACATTCCCTAACAAATTTTTCCCTCGTGAAAATTCCAATCAAATACCACTACTAGCCAATACAAAAACCCCTTTGCTGCCTAACCCAGCTAATAATAGCCAAACACTCAACCTTACCAAATCTAATCCTCAAAATTCCAAAAAATCAAAATAAACTCCAGCTGATGTAAGGACAGAAAATATCACCAAAGGCGTGTGTTACTATTGTGATCAAGGCTATGAAAGGTAAGTGTAAATTTAGAGAACCGCGGTTGGTCACTGTAGAATTTCATGCCTTAAGGAATGAAGATCAAACTGTTCAGGTGGTTGAGCAGGAAGATGTTGCATTGGAACTGTTGGAACCCTGTATTTTCGTTCATGCCTTAACTGGAAACCGAATTTCTTATACTATGAGAATGGTTGGATTGGTAGGTAGGAAATCCTTGCTTATATTGATTGATTCGGGAAGTACCTACAACTTTTTGGATATGTCGATGGCTTAAAGAAAATGAGATGTATTTTGGAGATTATGCCTCCTCAAATTGTAACAGTGGTAGATGAGAATTGTATAGCTTGTCCACATGTCAGAAAGGATTTCTTTCGGGATTACAAGAGGAGTTTAAATTTGATTTCATGTTAAATCTCTTTTGGGATAGGTGACATGGTACTAGGAGTCCAGTGGTTAAGTAGATTAGCTAGGCGGTCATATTTACTAGGATTTTCGAGAGATGTTTATGAAGTTTAAGCTGGATGGTCAACAGTTCATGTTAAAGGGTGAACCAGCTCAGAAGATGAACGAAATTGAGATTTGAAGGGCAACCTCCTGTTAAGCTTCTAGAAATGCTGTTCAACTGTCTTTTTTGAATAATTAATACTTTTGTTGAGACAGAATAACCTCCAATACAATGGTGTGCGTTGGTGATAGTTTCACCAGTTTATGCTGAATTGGAAGCCTTAAAGCAACAGTACAACATGTACAACATGTTATTTGAAGAACTCACTGGATTAGCCCCTTCCCCTATTATTTATTATTGCTAACCAACTATGCAATTAGACTTGTATAAGTTTGAGATAATAGAATTGAGAACTCAATAGTTATAGGTTCTTCTTGGTTGGTTTAGAAGTGGAGCTTGTAGGACAAAATGGAAATAAATTTAGAATTTGAACTAACGAGTGTATAAGCAATACGCTTGAAATTGAGGTCGCATTTACTGTCTTTTAATCAATCACGAGTTCCATCAATACCATGTACATGTGTGAAAGTGCCAGACATCATATTTATGACATTGTTTATCCATCCCATTTATTTTTCTTTCTATGGTAGGGTCAAGGGAGGGAGCTGAGTGGGATCTGTAAGTCTGACTGCACTCTGTAAGTCTGATTGCAGTTTGGGAAGAAACAAGTAATTGTGTATTACAATCATATTGCCTCGAGACTAATTTCTTTGCCAATCTGACCAATAGGTCTATGCGTATGGGTGGGTTGTGTTGCTTTGCCATTTTGTGTTGGGGTTGTATATAATAGAGGAGTGGCAAGTTAGTGTAACTATAAGATTTGAGAGTGTTCATGTTCCCCTAAGGAAGGAGATAGGATCATTTCGGGGCTAGGTCTAGCTTAGCAGTGCAAAAATGTGACTATATTAATATTTAGAAGTTTCAGTCACATCAGTCATACAACTGCTTGAACTTTTGTTGTAAGGTCGCATTTTGTTTTACGGAAATACTTGTAGTCCACTTGTGTTGATGGGTCGCTAGCCGTCAAATACTTCATGTTTTCGTCCAGCATCGCAGAGAGCCCGAGATCAACTTCTCTTGTTTACAAGTCATCCATGTACCCGCATGTGTTGGATATTGCTGAATTGCGCTTTTTAATAGAGTTTATCTTCATACTACAGACCTTTTAGGCTATGTTCAGTTCACCTTATTTTTGCTTATTTCGAATCGGATCGGATCGTATCGTCGCAGTGATCGAGATCGATCGGATCGAATCGAGAAAAAATAAGTTGAGATCGTCGATCGAAAAAAATAAGTTGGATCGGATCGGATCGAATCGATCGAATCGATCGTATCGGATAAGTTCGAATCGATCGAGATCGGATCGATCAGTTATTATCTTTATATTTAAAAACTTATTATTATTATCATCATGATTATTATGATTATTAGTATTACTAATGCTATTATTGTTATTGTAATAATTATTATTGTTGTTGTTGTTGTTATTATTATTATTATTATTATTATTATTATTATTATTATTATTATTATTATTATTATTATTATTATTATTACTACTACTACTACTTTATACAATTACTATTACTATTAATATTACTATTTACTAGTACATTTGTCAAAAAGATTATTATTATTGTCCTTGTTGTAATTATTAAATATTAATATTGGTAATTATTATTAATGTCGTTCTTATTATTATAAATGTCATTGATATCACTATTTGAAGCTATTTGTGTTCAAAGAAAAGATGTTCTTTTGGCATTTATAAGTGTTCTTTTTTATATTTATTCTAATTAATAATTTTGATATGTGATGTTCTTTTTGATGTTGTACATGTAACGAACATGACAATAGTATATGATGTTTATTTTTTAAAAGAATTTTGGTAGAATAATATAAATTATATATTACTAGTTTATATAAAATATGAGTAGTATGGGATAACCTAATGGTGTTGTCATCACGTTTAAAATTTTCCCTACAAAGGATTTCAACTTATCTTTAAATACAAAGTTTATATAGAACAAGACAACGATATAAGAAGAATATTTAACCATTTTGTTCAAGATCATATGATTATATATATATATTTATAGGTTTATTTATGATAAAAAAGAACAATTTATTTATATAACAAATAACATGTTGTTAGTTAGATCCAAACATGTTATCAATATAAAAATAACATCTATCTTTTATTTTTAAAATGTGTTCTTTAAATAGATCTTGTATGCTCTTTCAGTATATGTTCTTTTTTTTAATATCATTATATGTTCTTTTCATTACTACCTAAATTCTTATTATTAACGGACCTTAAACATGAGTGTTCTTTTATTTTTAATTTTTTTGAGCCCTTTTGAATCCCGGAGTAAGATTTAATTTTCTCCGGGCCTCGCACGGAGTCACTCACCTAAAGACCCCACAAGCCCCCAACCCCTCCCCCACCCACAACAATATTAAAATATATGCTTCCACCAAGATTTGAACCTTGGCTCCCATGTAGGGAGGTAAGAAGCCTACGCCATTGGACCCAAAGTGCCCTTAGTCTTTTATTTTGTAATTGTGTGTTCATATACTAATGTGCTCTTTTTCAAAAAAAAAAAAAACTAATTATGCTATAATAATAATAATAATAATAATAATAATTATTATTATTATTATTATTATTATTATTATTATTGTTATTATCATTATTATTATTATTATAATATTATTTATATTATTATTATTATTATTATTATTATTATTATTATTATTATTATTATTATTATTATTATTATTATTATTATTATTATTATTATTGAAAGTTGTGCATACTAATAAAATGATAATAATAGAAATACTAGTAATGAAATACAAAGTAATAATAATATTAGTAATAATATATTTTTTAAAAGATAAGATAAGATAAAGATAAAGATAAAGATAAGATAAGATAAGATAAAGATCGGATCGGATCGATCGATCGCTCAGATCGGTTCGGATCGATCGATCGTATCGAAAAAATAAGTTCGGATCGGATCGGATCGGAAAAAATAAGTTCGGATCGATCGGATCGATCGGATCAGTATCGGATCGGATCGGATCGGATCGATCGGATCGTCGATCGATAAGTTCGATCGAAAAATTTCGGATTGAACTAAACATAGCCTTAGTAGAGTAGATTCCAGAATTTCTAGAGGAATTCTTAACTACAAAAACTTGATAGTTATTTTGGATCTCTCAAAGTCTAATCTAGGAACCTCTTTGGTAGTGGTTGATGTACAACGTTGAAAAGCTCTCTTCTCCATGGGTAGAAACAGGGGCGGATCCAGGATTTCAAGTGAGGGGTAGTGTAATGTTGCGATATGGAGTATCAAATACAAAAAAAAAAAAAAAATCCGTAACTACTAAATCCCAAATGTTACAAAATCCAAATACAACCTCCATGTATTTTAATAAGGAAAAATTAATGGGAATAATCCCACCTTTGGGCTGTCTTCTTAAAACAGTTCCAGCTTTGTACTAACTCAATAAAATCCCACCTTTTCTCTTATCTTCTTAAAATGCTCTTGTTTCACTTGTTACCTGCTGAAAACCAGTTAACTTTTTTTTTTAATTTCTTCTTAATTTCTTAAAAGAAGATTACAATTGTTTCAGGCAAGTTTTTAAATGTTGGAATTAATTTACAAGCGCATCAAATTTTACATCTAAAAACAAATCGTTCTCAATATATGTAACTAAACTAACATTTAACATTTCATCTCTATGCTACTCCCTCCGGTCTTTATTAGTTTACCCCTTTCTATGGGACAAATTTGCCGATACACTAATTTGAACCTTAATATCTCTAATTATCAATAAGCAAAAATTACAAAAAAATTGATATTTGGATACTACACATTGAGATGAATCTAACAAGACCTCACATGACTATATTTTTCCTTAAGTACAAATCACAAGAGATAGTTAAAGTCATGTATGTGAATAGTGTCAAAAGTCAAAAGGGGTAAACTAATAAAGACCGGAGGTAGTATTTCACAATTTCCTTTTAACATATTAGACTTTTTTTGCTTGGTTTAAGTTGGAGGTAAAATTGGATTTGAATTCATATAAATAAAAAAGGAATTCACAACTGAAAAAGGGCATGATATAATTGAATTCGTCTCTCTAACAAGAAGCTAATGCCAATATTTTGAAGTATTTAGTTCTATTAGCATGTATTGGGCCATTTAGAAAGGCTGAAAGCCTGAAACCAATTCAACAACTCAAACCTAATACCACGCTGACCCATAAGGGTTTATCCCTCATCTCTCTCCTCTCCTCCCCTAACACCCCTTCCTTCGTTCTTCCACTCTCCTCTCATCTCCACCCCTAACGCCCTCGCACAACGCCGACCACGCCACGCCACGCCGTCGCTCGTCATCAACAAACGCCAGCCGACATCAACGACGTTGTAGCTTCAGTACCTTCTCTCTATTTAGCCGACATCAACGGATCGGGAATCCCAACTTCGTTTAATTCGAACTCCAGTATCAGGGCTTCACGTTATCACATAGCGGCACATTCCTTCCTTTCTCTCTGTTTTTCCTTTTTTTTTTTTAAAGAAAAATTCAATTTTTAAAAAAAAAAAACAGGGGTAGCATATGCTACCCCTTGTTACTATGTAGCTCCGCCCCTGGGTAGAAAGGCGATTGCTTAGGTCTTAAGCTAACTTTTGCCGGCGCTGATGGGTCTTAGGAAGAAGCAACAATCTCCACAACCAAATGTGTCTTTTAGTAGTAGCCAACCTCCTAAAGTTTTGGATAATAATCAGAGAAGGAAGCAGAATTATAGTACCACAACTAGTACTCCATTGCCTAGTTCTGGTGCAATTTCACTTGAGATTCAAGCAACTATCGCAGCAATGAATGAAACATTTAGGATCAATAATCAAGCTTCAAAGAGTACTTTTGAGAAGGGTTTGTAACAGTGAGTTTCAAGAATGGACTTGCCCTTGGAACACAATGGTCGAAATCCGATTGCTAAGAAACCTGGGATGAACAAATAGTGAAATACCTGATTTGAACAATCAATCAGGCGCGGTGAGAAGATTGGAGTTGAATACACCACCCAAGGAGACATGGTCGACAATTCCAGCGGATAAACCTTTGACGGCAAAAGGGGCTTCTCTAAAGTTTGTTCCACCAGTAATGAAAGAAGGTAAGCCAGTTGCTCAATTAAATAAAACTAAAGTAAACCAGTTATGTGAAATTTGGCTTCTGCTATTATTCTATATGTAGTTGGGCAAACACCATCAATTGGGGCATTGATTAGATTTATGGACAAGGATTGGAATCATGTAGTGAAACCACATGTGTTTTTACATGAAAATATATATTTCATTGTTAAATTTGCCAATACAGAAATGAAATTTTATATTCTGGACCGCATATGCTCAATAATAGACCTTTGATTATGAAGGTTTGGACTCCAGAATTTATCTTTCAGGACTGAAATGTTGAGGGTGATCCCTCTATGGGTTCGAATGCCTAATTTACCTTTGAATTATTGGGGAGTTGATTCCTTGAGTAGAATTGGGAGTATGATGGGGACTACCTTTGTTTGCTGATGAGTATACTACTCATCAAAAGAGGGTATCATTTGCTAGAATGCTCATTGATGTAACTAAGCCACTTCCAAAGACTGTTTCTATGGAAGATGGTTAAGGGAGGGTTATAGAATAGAAGATAGAATTTGAGTGGACTCCACCTTATTGTAAGAAATGTCGGACTATAGGTGATGACTACATGAAGAAGGGACAACCTGCTAGAGGTGGTAGACTTGCAGAACCTGTGAAGGTGGCCCAAAAAGTGGGTGCCTAAAACTGTTTCACAAGGAGAGAATGAGAATTAGTCAGCTGTTTCTATAGGAACTATTCCTATAGTTTTGGGTTCTCATCAAGTTACAACTCAGGATTCAGGGGAGAAACAACTTGACAGGCCTGATATGAACATCAATGTCTCTGATAGCACTATTCCTACTGATGTAGTGGATGCTCCTGTAGAGGTGACTAAGCCATCCCCATGGAATATTGTCACTAGGGGCCAGAAAGGGAAAGAAGCAGAAAGTTATGGAGGACCAGGAGTTGTAACACATATAGTGGAAATTAAAGCTGGAGCTAGCTCATTCACTATGTCACCTTGTTAATGATTTTGTGCACATGGAACATTAGGGGATTGAATAATCCTCTTAAAGTAGGTGAAATAAAGTTCTTGGGGGCTAATAAAGTGTCTTGCATGGCCTTAGTTTTAAAAAGCGCGCCCAAGGCGCGCCTAGGCGCCTAGGCGCCAGGCGAGTGGAGGCGCAAGCCAAAACGCCTCTTGCAAGCCAGCGAAGCGCACTACAAGATGCGCAATAAGGTGCGCACCTTCTGCGCTTTTTAGAGAGGCGCAAGGCGCTCCAATTGCGCGCTATTGGGCATGAGGCGAGAGAAAAGGGAAATATGAGTTAAAACCATAAAAAAATATTTTCACAAAAAAAAAACTCCTACCCGGTCTTAATCACCCAATTTCGGTCAAAAGCCCTCAAGTAATTGCATGAATTTACTTGATTTGAACCCCCAAATTGCGAATCCTAATTATAGAAAACCCTAATTCTCGAATTCGGTAAGAATACTGCAAATTGATGGTTGTAGATTAGACAGAAACTCCCGGTGACATGTCTTCGGTGGCCGCCGTCCCTTGTCGCCCGTCTCGGCGGCTGGCGTCTCCTGGGCGAGATCCCTTTCCTCTTCGATCTACCCAAGGCAGTCAGTCTTCCATCTCTCTTTGTGCAGGTATCTACCCAGATTTTTTCTGTCTTTTTTTCCTCTCTATTTATTTCACGTGGTTAATGAGTACCTACCTTTTATTAAATTGCTACTCGCGTGATTCTCTTCCCACCCTCCTGATTCTTTTAAACCTGTTTTTTTTTTTTTTTGGCAGCTCAACCTGTTTTTTAACTATTTTTTATTCTTATATTTGAGCCATTTTACCAAAAATTTAATACCAAAAATAAAATAGAATAAGAATGAAAAATAAAAAACTATCTTTGTTTTTCTTTCTACTTTTGTTTAGTTATTTAAGTTTGTACTTAGTACTTTTAAACTTTTGCGGTAGTTTAGTGATGAACTATGTTATCTTATATCCTTATATATATGCATCTTTAGTGTAATCATTATGTTGTTTTAGTAGAAATATGTTATATAATTGATTTTCAAATATTTTGGCCTTAAAGGTGCGCCTCGCCTATGAGATGTGTGCGCCTTAGTGCGCTTCGCGCCTTGCGCCTCGGTGCGTCTTGCGCCTTTTTAAAACTAAGTGTATGGCATTACTTGAAACAAGAGTAAAGAATCATAACAAAGACAAAATTATGAAAAAATTTGGGACTCAGTGGAAGTGGGACTCTAATTATGAGCATTCTGATTGAGGGAGAATTTGGATTGCCTAGGATACAAATGTTATGGCTCTTCAAATTTTACAGAAGACTTCTCAAATATTGGATTCACAGTTGTGTATGGGTTGCATATTGTTGAAGACAGGAAGACTTATGGCCTGACCTTCTTGCTATTGATCAGACTATGCAACTTCCCTGGTTTATTATGAGGTATTTTAATGTTGTGTTAGATTCTGGAGATAGAATTAATGGCAATACAGTGACAGATTATGAGACTCAAGATTTTGCTGACTTGCTTGATCACTCTGGGAGTATAAATCTTGTGGTCATTTTCTCTCCTGGTCTAACGGTTAGGGGATGCTAGAATTGCGGGTAGAATTGACAGATGCCTTGTGAATTCTTACTGAATTACTAAATTCCCTAGCTTAGTTGTTGATTAAATGAACCCTGGTATTTCAGACCATTCTCCTATGGTTCTCAAGTGTGATGCCAGTTCTCACAAGCAAAGTAGGCCATTTAAATTTTTATTTATATGGCATGCATTGGTGATTTCTTGGATGTGGTGGAAGCTCAACAGCAGGGAGCTGATGATCTTCCTTTGATGCAGAGAGTCTGGGTTAAGTTGAAGCAAGTTAGAGGCATTTGAAATCTCATCACAAGAGGGATTATGGGCAGATAAATGATAGAATTAACATGGCTAGAATAGCTTTCAATGATGTTCAAACCCAGTTAAGTTTTGATCCTAGCTTAGTTACTTTAGCTACTCAAGAAAAGGAGTGCACTTTAGCAATTAATAAATTATTGAAGATTGAAGAATCTGCTTTGAGGCAAAAGTCAAGAATTCTTTGGTTGAAACATGGTGATGATAACAATCATTTTCATGATATGAAGGAGAGATATCTGAAGAATAGTGTTGATATTCTTTACACTGAGTCAGGAGAGAAATTATGTAGTCCTTGATATTCAGCAAGAAGTTGTGAACTTTTATAAAAGATTGTTAGGCTCTACAACTTCAATTCCTTCTTCTCTCCCTTGGGGTGGATGTCCAGATGCTTAGAGCTGGTGATCAAGTGAGTTAAGCCTCTTCTATGCTTGTCCAGCCTATAACTCACAAGGATATTGATGATGCTTATTTGTTATAAATGACTCTAAAGCTCCAGTTATTGATGGTTTTAATAGTTTTCTTGAAGAAAACATGAGGTTTATGGTGTTGTGTTACACTTCTTTGAAACTTGTAAGCTGCTGCCAGATATTAATTGTACTTTGATTACTCTTGTGTCAAAAGTAGCTCACCCTACTTATGTGAAAGAGTTTATACTATTGCCTGTTGTAGTGTGCTATATAAGATCATTGCTAAGATCTTAACTAGTAGGATGCAAGGTATGATAGGTGAAGTTGTTGATCTTGCACAATCAGGGTTCATGCTAGGTAGAAATATGAAATATCTCCTAATATTTCTCCTAGATGTAGGATGAAAGTAGATCTCAAGAAAGCATATGACTCTATTGAGTAGTCCTTTCTTGGCAAAGTTATGGCTGAAATTGGTTTTCCTAATCAATTTGTGAACTGGGTGATGGCCCGTGTCACTTCATTTTCCTTCTCTTGGTGAATGGATTGCCTAGCTTACCCTTTGCTGCCAAGAAAGGGTTGAGGCAAGGAGACTCAATGTCTCCTTTTTTGTTTGACTTGGGGATGAAATATCTATCTAGAGGTCTAGGGAGGTCAAAAACAAACCTGATTTTAATTTTCACCCTAGATGTTAATGATTAGGGATTACTTATCTCATGTTTACAGATGATTTACTTATGTTTGCTAGAGCATATAAGAGCTCTTTACAACTTCTCTTTGAAGCTTTTAGTAAGTTATCAAGAGACTTCAGGCTTGGAAGTAAATTTGGATAAGAGTAATCTCTATGTTGCTGGGGTTTCAGAGGAAGAGAATATGACATTGCAATTTGCTGGCATTCCTTTTGGGAGTTTCCCGTTCAGATATTTGGGAGTGCCTCTCACAACTAGAAAGTTGTTTTATGCTGAATGTAAACCACTCATATAAAGATTGTGAGTAGGGTTAGATCTTGGGCTGTAAAAAAGTTGTCTTATGTAGCAAGATTACAACTTATTAACTCTGTTCTCCATGGGTTTCAATTATATATACTGGTGTCAGATTTTTATTATGCCAAAGAAAGTCTTTAGATAAATTCAAGGCATATGTAGAATCTTATTATGGACAGGACAAGATGCTTATTCAAGGAAAGCTCCTGTGGCCTCAGAAACTATGTGCCTTAAAAAAATGTGGGGGTGGACTGGAATGTAAAGAATTTAATTTCTTGGAATAAAGCTACAATAGCTAAGCACTATTGGGTTGTTTCTCAAAAGCAAGATAGGCTTTGGATCAAATGGATCCATGCCTATTATATTAAAAGGCATAATGTTGCTAGTATGATCATTCCTCAAAGGCTTTCTTGGGCTATGAAGAAGATTATAGCTAGCAGGGATATCTTTGATGAGTATAATGCTCACTTGATGCTTGAGGGTCCTAAGTTCTCCATTAAGAAGCTCTACTAATGCATGCAAGGTGAACATGAAAAAGTGAGTTGGAGAAGGATCATCTGTAACAACAAAGCAACCCCAAAGGCAATCTATGTTACCTGGCTTGCTCTCCAAGATAGACTGGCTACCAAAAGCAGGTTATTCATGGGAAGTGGTTAGTGATAATCTTTGTGGAGTTTTTGTTGTTGCTGATGAAACTGTTCACCATATGTTCTTTGACTGTACTGTATCTCAGACAATGTGGCGGGTTTTCCTGCAGCAAATAGGTATGTCTTACAGTAGACGCACCTTCCAGGAAGAAGTGAAGTTGGTTGCTCTGAAGCACCACAGCGGAGCTCCCCAAGCACAACTCTATTCTATGTTCTTTACCGAAGCTCTTTATCAGTTTTGGACTTATAGAAATAGTTTAGTTGTTGGTGTAATACCCCGAATTTTCAGAGTTTATTTTATTATTTATTAAGGTTTAATATTATTTCCACTTACATTTATTTTTCTGATAATTCAGTTTTATTTTGATAATTATGATTTTATTTAGTTTTGAATTATTTAACGAGTTTATTTAAATAATTTAATTGAAATGTATTTTATTTTAATAAATTAATTATTCCTTTTCCTTATTTCTAAATATTTTAATTATTAAATATGGTAATTGAAATCTTTATTTAGTTTGTGGGCATTTTATTTATTCAATTGTCCATCCATATTAGCAACCCATATAAAGCCCAAATGCACGCCAAGTCCATAGTCCATGTGTCATTTTAGCCAAAAAGAAAAAGGAAAAGCCAAAACCAAAACAAAAAAAAAAGAAAGAAAGAAAAATGTGATCTTCATCACCATCTTCCTCCCTCACGTATGAAAATCAACCGAGCCAAAGGAAAAAAAAAATCCACAAACTCAACAGTTCTTGTCAGGAACTCAATCCACAATCCCGGATTTTGGGAGTAAAATCACCCCATAGTCAAAAGTAAATCTCAACACCATACTTCCTCCATTAATGGAGGTTGACTAAGCTCCACAAATTCAGAAAATTTGTTCTATAAATAGCAACCCAAACACATTCACCCAATTGCTCAAGCAAACAAGTTAAACTTCAAAGGTTTGCTTCAATCTTCTTCCCTTCTCTCTTAATTTCTAATTTTTGTTTTGGAAATTAAAAATAAAATTGCCCACCATTAACACCTCCCTCTGTTCCTCTGAACCGCCGGAAACCACCACGACAAACCACCTGAAACCACCGACTCCGTCTGAGTCTTCCCGTGCGCCACCATCAACACCACCCAACCGCCACCCCAAACGCTCCCTCCCTTCGCGTCACCCCTCGCGCCCCCGACCGCACCCGCGCCCAACCGCCGCCCCAAACGCTCCCCCCTTCGCGTCACCCTCTCGCTGCCCCGACCGCACCCGCGCCCGCCCACCACTCGAACCACTTCCCCGCACCACCGTCTCCCTGCCCGAGCTTCGCCGTCCTCCGTCCGAAACCACCAGCGCCACCTCTTCTTCTTCTCCCCTGATTCGTTCCCTCCCCAGTCTCCTCCCTTCTTCGTTTTTTTTGTTGCTTTATGAAACTGATTCTTTGAATCAGTAGTGACTTTTCTTCCTTTTATTTGTTTTACTAATTTCTTTCTTTAAAACAAAACAAATGACTTTCCTAAATTGACTTCCTTTATTAAATTGGTGTATTTTAGATTAATTAACTTCGTCTCTTATAACATGAAAGTATTTCTAATTTTTCTAAAACAAAGTAAGAAGTATAATAAAGTTAGTTTTCTATGTTTAAAATAATTGTTTAAGTTAATGAAAATTAAGTTGAAGTAATCTTTGAGTACTTAAAATGATTTCATAAATAATTTGAAAACCATAAACTTTAATCATTAAGAATTCTTTAAGTTATTTGAATTATTTAAATTGTTTATTTTATATATAAAAAGGGGTTATTTAGGTAACTAACTTAGATATCGATAATGTATATTGTAGACTCCGATTGCATAGACGAGGAATATCAAGAGTGTTAATCCGTTCGTGAACTTAACTTTTGGGCACGCGTCACGAGGTAATCTCCGATGTCCATCTAAACGTAGTTCCCGTTAGGATAAAACGAATTAATTATGTGACTATTTGAATATGGATTATGATTATGTGTTATAACTATTATAATTATGGATTATGCACGAGGAATGAGTATGACAAATAAAGTAAATTGTATAACGGACGATATGACAACTTTAACGTTATTAACGGCACTAATATTGACTTTATGTTATTATTATTATCGCTATTGTTTAAATAATGTTATTATTGTTACCATCATCATTATTATTATTACTATTATCGTTATTAAAATTATTATTAATTCCATTATTATTATTGTTATCGTTATTGTTAATATTGAAGTTATGAGTGGAAGTTGGAAATTATCAAGAACATGTGATAATTGGATGATTATGAGTTAATCTATGTAACCAAGTGACTGTTATGATAATGAATACGAATGGGCTCTCGGATTAAGCCATGTATGAATTGAATTCTGGATTTGGAATAAAAGTATTCACTCTTGATTAAATGAAATGACGCATATGTATACATGTGTTATGTGATGACTTGAATTAAAAACTATTAATCACTTAAAGTGGAATATCGGAGGGAAATGATGAACAGGTTGCCCTGTATGGGAGGTTCAGCGGCCACCTACAGGTTCTCTGGTTACTATACTGATTTTCTGTTACTTGTCTTCCTTCTATCTTGTTGTGATCCAAGTAGAAGGGGTGTGCACACTAGGGACTCTGTTATTATGGCCATTATATTATGCGTAGGTGGTTACAGGGGATTGACCCCGGCCTACAATGTTGAAGTAAGTGGTTACAGGGATCGACCCCGCCATCGGCGTTCTCTTTCCTCTCCTTAAATAACTGGATTAATTGAACTTATGCGATTATTCATTGTATATATACGTGTATGTGTGCTATGTTTTTCAACCCTATTAACCTAATATTTTACAAAGTATTTTCAACTTAAGTATTTTACGGGATGGAGTCGGAATTACTCAGTTTTTCTGATTTTTTGGAGTTTGTTTCTCTTGTTTCTTTTAAATGTATTTGTGCAGGTGGGTGATCGACGGGGGAACAAAAGGGAGATAATTTAGAGTTGTCATCCACTTAGCTTATGATTTAGCTTCCGCTGGAACTCTGAAACGCTTAAGTAATTAGTAATATTCTATGAACGATATACTTGGTTGTAAGGATTCATTTATTTGAATTTAGTATGCTTTAACCTAGCTTTGCATTTATTTCCAAGGAGATAAGTGCGGTGGTAGCACGCCCGTTGAGTCGAACCCTCGTGGATTTTCCCCCATCTCGAGTTTTATTAAATGAAAAAGGGTTCGGGTTGGTGGGGGTGTTGCAGAATGGTATCAGAGCGGAGTTTAGATTAACTAGGGAAAGATTAAAATTATTAAAATATATTAATTAGGGAAAATGAATCAAATAGGGTTAAAGTCAAAATTGGTTTAAGAAGTCAAGATAATAAAAAAATATTGGGATATTATCTCAGATAACCCTGACTTATAGGCCTTTTTCCAATATAACCCCGACTTTGGCAGCCCTGTCTCCGATAACCCTGAACTTGATTTTTGTCATTAAACTGGACGGAATTTGTAACACCGTTAACTATTTTGACATCTATAATTAAAAACCTATTTTTTTTATATAAAAAAAACAAAAACATTTTGTGTTCTTCATCTTCAATCTAATGTTCTTCCTCCTCTCTCTACTGTTCTTCACCACAAGCAATCACATATCAAATGCTTTCAAAATTAAACAAAATTACCAAGAAATTCAAACTGGGCTTTCAAAAGTTTTGGTATTTGGCGTTTTCACTACTACTCAACTCCTCCTCGTCTTTGTTGCACCGCCTCATCACAATCTTAGTTCGCAACTAGGATTTAGCTTAGTTTTGACATCACCAATCAGATCTCATCTTTAATATGTAATCTATTATGAAAAGTATGCAAATTTCTCCAATCAAATCAAAGCTTGAACAAAAGAAAAGGTCGAATATTTATGAACAAATCGAGAAATTTTATGCAAAACTACAGATCATACTTCTTGCACCAAATTCAACAAATTCCACCACAACAAGTTCGCAACAAATTCGCTACAATTCCAGAGATTGAAATCAACGAATTTCGCCATAATTTCAATGAATTACAAAGGATAAGCAACTCAATGGAACGAAAAATCATGAGAAATTGAAGAAGTGAAGATCGAAGAAAAAAAAGTGCAAGAAATTGCAGCACCACAAAACCCTCGCCCGTCACCATCTCCGACGAATTTTACTGGCTAAACTCTTTGTCTCTCCAACATCATCGCCACTCTTTCTTATTTCTCCTATTTCTTTTATGCACACATGAATTCGCCATTTTGACATCATTTGAAGGAGATAGGAGAGAGGAAGTGTTGAAACAAGAACCTGATTCTTGTCTTGTTTCATCGATTGTTTCGATTCATTTTTGCAACAGGTTTCACAACTTCATCGGTTGACTTTCATCTTCATCGATTGATCTGGCATCATATGATTCATCAAATTTGGGAACAATTTTGTTTTGATGAATTATGGAAGGTTAGCTGCGAGGAGGAAGAGAGAGAAAGTGCTCTAGAGAGTGTTGCTCACAGTGGTTTTTGAATCTTTGAATCTTAACCCATCATTTGTTTGGGGTTTCAAAATTTGGGGTTTCCATCACTTCTTCAAATTTGTTATAAATTCAAGCTTTATGAATTCAGATTTTTATTTTATGATTGTTCAAGCTTTATGAATTTGTTATAAATTCAGATTTTTATCTTATGGAAATTGATTCCTAAGTTCATTTTGTCAGATTGCAAAACATAGTAGGAAGAACAAGAGAGAGAAGGAGATGATTTGTTTTTTTTTCCTAAAAAAAATCATTAATTAATTTATGTTTCAAAATAGTTAACGCCGTTAACAATTCCGTCCACTTTAATGACAAAAATGAAGTTCAGGGTTATCGGAGACAGACCTGCCAAAGTCGGGGTTATATTGGAAAAAGGCCTATAAGTCAGGGTTATCTGAGATAATATCCCAAAAATATTTAAGAAAAATAAATTAGGATTAAAATATGACTTAAGGATTTAGTATGGGTACGTGTGGGTTATGTGTACATGTATGAAAGTACTGGCTAAAGGTACTTATTAATTGTTTATGATATTTTATTAGATGGCCAAGACACGTTTGACCGCCAGAAAATGCACCAGAACCCCTCGTCAAGGACCTTACCTTCTAAGGATGAAGGTAGGAGAGTCTGTTTCAGCTTATATTTACAGGTTACGTTTAACAATGAAGTGTTACCACCTCAATGAAGGCCACGGGTATTCGGATTATCTCACGCCACCTAAACAGGCCGATGTTTTGATTCACACTCTCCTCAACGATGGTCCTTATGCTGGAATCAAGAGCGAATACTCTGATGTTCTGAAAAATGGAAGGCCAAACTATGAACGATACACATTGAAAGGGAAGTGGTATCTCACGTTGAGTTACCCTGAGAAAAGAATGCTCGATGCTAGGGCCAAGTGGCTTAATGACTATTTACCCACTGATGACGAGGAACCCAACTATAGTGACAATGAAGAAGTAGGAAGCAACCCCGCCTCACCCGTTGTAAATCTCAATGGAGATGGAGACGGAGAAGAAGGTGAAGACGAGGACCCCTCCGAGTACGCTGACTAGAAACTCAAATCTCTAGCCCTGGCCCTTAGATTTCTAATTAAGGTCGTAAAAGACCAATTAATTTGTTAACTTAGTTAAGGATGGTGCGACTAATGCTTATTTGACTATTGGAAACAACCTCTTATGCTAATAGGAACGAATTGTTATGGCACTTTTGGAGTAATGAATGATGAACTTTTGACATGTGAATTGAATGTGAAATGAATGATGAACTTTTGATATGTGAATTGAGTATGAAATGAATGAATGAATGGTATGAACCATGATTATGTGAATTAGCCTTTATATAAGAATCAATGTGAATGGTGGAAACACCAATGTGAATAACACAGGTAGCTTATGCAATACGTTTATACGCGATCTAGAGCAAGGCGACAAGAAAACCAAATGGTCGAAACTCCCGAACAAGTTGCAGCACGACTTAGGACTCTTGAGCAACTAGCTTAGAGCTTCGGCTTAGTCCTCCAAAACCAGATCGACAACAACCACCATGGAGACGATCCGCAAGCTGCAATGGCGAAAAAGATTTCCGCTTTGAAACCACCAACCTTTGTTGGGAGAGAAGACTCATTACTTCTTGAGAACTGAATAAGAGATTTCGAAAAGATTTTCACGGCCATGGGTACGCCTGAGGCCCAGAAAGTAGAACAAGCAACCTTTTATCTGTATGAAGATGCCGATACTTGGTGGGAAAGTGTAGGACCTACTGTTAAAGCTCAAGAGAACTTTAACTGGGAAGCGTTTAAGGTAGCGATTAAGGCTCGATTCTTCCCCGAGCACATTCGTAGACAAAAGTACAATGAGTTTAGTAGGTTTAACCAGAGTCATAACATGAGTGTGCAAGAGTACCCTCAGAAATTCAATGAGTATGCCCGATTCTGCCCGACTGCAGTGCCAGATGAAGGAACTAAGGCTCAAAAGTTTGAAGACGGACTTAAGTTTGATCTTCAGACTCGAATGGGAGGTAGCACCTCTACTACTTTCGCGGAAGCGTATGCTAAAGCTTCGAACCTGGAGAGAATCTTACAGCGTGAGAGAGAGGTGATATGCAGACATAAAAGGAAGGAACCCGCCAGGCAACAAAGAATGGCCAAGGGTACGACAAAAGGCCCAACAACAACAATGGTGGAAACAACAACAACAATGGTGGACGCTACAACAACCGCAACAATCAGAATTCTAGACAACAGGCCCAGCAAGGAAATTGGAACCAAAAGAGCTTTGTTTGCAAGAAGTGCGACAAGAGCCATCCAGGGTTCACTTGTCAGGGTGAAAGGATCAAGTGTTTCGAGTGTGGAGAAGTAGGTCACAAATCGTTCAACTGTCCCAAGAAGCAAGCTCAAAATGCACCAAATGGGAACAATGGTAACAATGGATGTGGAAACAGAATTCAAAACTTCAATAACAACCGCCCCAGTGGAGGGAATTCTGTACAGAATGGGAACCAGAACAACCGCTCTTTTGGAGGTGGAAATGAAAACTATGGAAAGAATGGCAATGGAGGCTACACCAATGGAAGAATCAATGTCATGAGCCGAATTGAAGCTGACACCGATGCCAATGTTGTGACGGGTACATTTCTCGTAAACTCAAACCCTGCTTATGTACTCTTTGATTCCGGAGCGTCTCATTCTATTATTTTTAGCACTTTTGTTAAAAAGTATCCCCTCAAGTCTACCCAGTCTTGTCAAGCCAATATAGCCATGCCCACCGGTGAAACTATTTCTTGTAAATCTCTTTTTCAAAGTATCCCGGTAGTCATAGCTGGTACCGAATTACCGGCCGATCTTATCCTTTTTGACCTAAAAGACTTTGACGTTATCTTGGGAATGGATTGGTTAGCCAAGTATAAAGCCAAAATCGAGTGTCATAACCAGAAAATATCTCTTAGAGGACCAAAGGGAAATAAGATATCTAATAAAGGCATAACCTTCCAGCCTGACGTCAAAATAATCTCGGCCCTGAACCTTCAAACCTATCTTAGAAAAGGCTACCCAGTCTACCTGTGCCAAGTAAGGGGCGTAAGCGTGGAAAATGAGGAGTTGACTCAAATTTCGGTAGTAAAGGAGTTTCCAGATGTATTTCCCGAAGAGCTTCTAGGAATGCCACCAGAGAGAGAAGTGAGCTTTAAGATCGATTTAGTCCCTGGAACAGGACCTATCTCTAAGGCCCCGTATCGAATGGCACCTGCAGAAATGCAAGAATTGAAGGTGCAGTTGGAGGAATTGTTGGATAAAGGGTACATTCGGCCTAGTGTCTCACCTTGGGGAGCCCCGGTGTTGTTTGTCAGGAAGAAAGACGGATCTTTGAGGTTGTGTATAGATTACAGGGAGTTGAATAATGCCACAGTGAAGAATAAGTATCCGCTCCCGAGGATCGAGGATTTGTTCGACCAGCTTCTGGGTGCAACAGTGTTTTCCAGGATCGATTTACGATCAGGTTATCACCAACTACGAATCGCTGAAGAAGACATCCCTAAGACAGCCTTTCGTACGAGATATGGCCAGTATGAGTTCGCCGTCATGCCTTTTGGACTCACTAATGCGCCCGCAGCTTTTATGGACCTCATGAATAGGACTATCCGACCATACTTGGATAAGTTCGTGATAGTGTTCATCGACGATATATTGGTGTACTCGAAGGATAGAGAAGAGCATGAGGATCAGTTGAGGAAAGTCCTGGAGATTCTTCGTGAAAAGCAATTGTACGCGAAGTTCTCGAAGTGTGAATTTTGGCTGGAAAAAGTCTCATTTTTGGGTCATGTGATATCAAAAGAAGGCATTTTCGTAGATCCATCGAAGATTCAAGCAGTGACCGATTGGCCTCAACCTAAGAACGTCACCGAAGTAAGGAGTTTCTTGGGTTTAGCTGGATTTTTACCTGAGATTTGTGAAAGATTTTTCGAGAACGGCCCAACCTCTCACGAACCTGATGAAGAAAACAACAAAGTTTCATTGGGATGATAAGTGTGAGGAAGCATTTCAAGAGCTGAAGAAAAGACTTACAACAGCCCCGGTATTGACATTGCCCTCTGGAATAGAAGGATTTGAAGTTTATAGTGATGCCTCGAAGAAAGGTTTTGGGTGCGTCTTGATGCAACATGGTAAAGTAGTGGCCTATGCGTCGAGACAACTCAAACCGCATGAGCAAAATCACCCTACTCATGACTTGGAGTTAGGAGCAATCGTGTTTGCGCTTAAGATCTGGAGACATTATTTGTATGGAGTGCAATTTAAAGTCTATACAGAGAAGTATCTGTATATGCAAAAGGAGTTGAATATGAGACAGAGACGTTGGCTCGAGCTTATAAACGACTATGATTTGAAGATAGTGTATCAAGAGGGAAAAGCGAACAAAGTAGCTGACGCGTTGAGTAGGAAGAGTGCTCATTCGCCAAACGTGTTGATTTTGGCAGATGAACTGTGTGAAGAGATCAAGAGATTGAGTTTGGAAATAGTTGGGCCCAGTTATGTGAAAGCTCAGTTGAATGCTCTTACTGTTGGACCGGACATATTAGAGGAGATTCGGGTGAAACAAGCTGCAGATAAGTGGTTAAGCAAGTTAAGAGAGATGAAAGAAAGTGGTCAAGCACCGGAATTCGAGATCGATGAAAATGGCGTTGCAAGGTATAAAAGGAGATTGTGTGTGCCACAGGACGAAGAACTCAAGACAAGGATTCTTAAGGAGGCTCATAACTCGCCATATTCCATACATCCAGGAGGAGATAAGCTTTATAAGGATTTGAAAAAGCATTTTTGGTGGCCTAGGATGAAGCAAGAAGTAGCCAACTTTGTGTCAAAGTGTTTAACATGCCAGAAGGTGAAAATACAGCATATGAAGCCTGGAGGGAAATTGCAACCGTTGGAAGTGCCAGGATGGAAATGGGAATCTATCTTTATGGATTTCATCATGGGGTTACCGAATACGAGGTCGGGAAAGAATGCAATATGGGTAATAGTAGACTGTTTAACTAAGACGGCAAGATTCGTGGCAATGAAGGATACTTGGTCGTTGAAACAGTTGGCGGATGCTTACTTTAATGAGGTGGTTAGGCTACATGGTGTTCCGAAGGACATCGTTTCGGATAGGGACTCGAGATTCTTATCTAAGTTCGGGAAACAAACTACGGCAAATTGGTACACTATTGAAATTCAAAGACAACCTTCCACCCATCAACGATGGTCAAACAGAGAGGACAATTCGGACCTTGGAGGATATGCCGAGAGCATGCGTAATGGATTTCTGAGGTTCTTGGGATGACCATTTAATGTACATTGAGTTCTCGTATAACAACAAGCTTATCACTCGAGCATAGGAATGGCTCCTTATGAGGCATTGTATGGACGGAAGTGTAGAAGTCCTATATGTTGGAGTGATGTGAACGAGTCGTTGAATTTGGGACCAGAAATGATTGAAGAGACTACCAACAAGGTGAAGTTGATTCAAGAGTGTATGAAAGCAGCTCAGGATCGACAAAAATCGTATGCCGATCAAAGGAGACGAGATTTGGAATTTGAAATTGGAGAAAAAGTGTTGCTGAAAGTTTCGCCAACCAAGGGAGTAATGAGGTTCGGTAGACACTAGTAGAATAATTGCTTATTGTTGCGGCTGAATTGCTGTGGTTTTACCCATACGCAGCAATAAACCACGTCAAAAGAAAAGGAAAAATCGAAAATCAACATATTGCTGCGGTTCTAGGCGGAAACCGCAGCAATAGATGTCAACGGGAATTTTTCAAAAATATTTGACTGGTTTGACCAGAGCTATTGCTGCGGTTTCCACTCAGAACCGCAGCAATAGCTTAAAATATTATTTTTTTAATAAAATTTTAAACTATTGTTGCGGTTTCTTTCATAAACCGCAGCAATAGCCAATAGGTTTATTAGGGTTTTTGGTTCTTAACTGTAGTTGTACGTCGTTTACCTCATATTATCTCTCCCAAAAAATTTTGCCTCTCTCTTCTCGTGTCATCTCTTCTCTGTACCTTCTCCCTCTTCTATGTACCTTCTCTCTCATCTTCTCCCACCATTTCTGCACGCCGTCGACCCAATCTCCACAACATCGTTTCGTTCGCCTTCAACCACCGCTCGACTCCACCATTTCGTTCGCCTTCAACCATCGTTTCGTTCTGTCTCCTTGCCTCGTGTCTGCTACCCAGCGCCGGAGTCGAAGTCAGACGAACGTCGCCACCCACCACCGCGCTGCACTCCTGCAGCTCCACCGCGACGCAAACCCCTGGCTCTCAACTCAAAACCGCCGGCTGAGTCTCTCACTCACTCCTCGAATCTGCGTTTCCTCGAATCTGCTCTTCACTCAAAACCGCCGGCTGTAGCGGTTCATCGATGATTCCGGCTGTAGCGGTTCGAAGCCTCCTTCGGCGGTTCTTCGGCTTTAGATCTGTTCTTAGTTTTTTTTTCTGTTTTTTGCCTTTAGATCCGTTCTTACTAATTTTCTTACTATTGTCGGCTATTGATGTATTTTGTTTTCGATTTTCTTCAATTTTATATTTTTAGAGTTAATATGATATTAGGGTTTCTAATTTTTAGTTTTTTATATTTTTCTTTTGTATCTATATTTTTGTTGGATTTTTTTGGGTATAAGTACATCTAAAGAATTAATATGATGTAGTGTCTTATTTTCTTTCTATATTTTTATCTGATGGGAAACTGGAATTTTCTTTCAATTAGAAATGTATGAATTTTTTTTTAAAAAAAAAAAATCTATTGTTGTTGTTGTTTGGTAAAAACAGCAGCAATAGACTCACATATTGCTGCTGTTTTTACCAACAACAGCAGCAATATGTTGCTTTTTAATTATTTTTTTTTATTATTAACACTACCTATTGCTGCGGTTTTGGATAGGAACCGCAGCAATAGGTTGCCCTATTGCTGCGGTTAAAAACCGCAGCAATAGGTAATTACCTATTGCTGCGCCCTTTATTGCTGCGCGGCGAAAACCGCCGCAATAGACCACTTAATGACCGCAGCAATAAGCAATTATTCTACTAGTGAGAAAAGGAAAGTTGAGACCTTGTTATATCGGACCTTATGAGATACTCGAAAGAATTGGGGAAGTGGCCTATAGATTAGCCTTGCCCACAGAGTAAGCCAATGTTCATAATGTCTTTCATGTGTCTCAACTTCGTAAATATGTCCCCCATCCCTCCCATGTCATCCAACCTGAAACCATTGAAGTAGATGAGACCCTCACCTTTGAAGAACGTCCTGTTAGAATCCTTGATTCCAAAACGAGAAATACCCGGAACAAGGCAGTAAAGTTAGTCAAAGTTTTGTGGTCTAATCATCAAACGGAGGAAGCAACTTGGGAAACGGAAGATGACATGAGAAAGCGTTATCCTAAACCCTTTTCTGAGGTACGATTATCGAGTTTCGGGGACGAAACTCCTTAAGGGGGACCGAATGTGATACTAAGAAAGCCTAGAACTACTATTTCGTTAATATTAATTACCTAACTTTAAAGTTTGAGGACGAACTTTGTTTTTAAGGAGGAGTAGATGTAATACCCCGAATTTTCAGAGTTTATTTTATTATTATTTATTAAGGTTTAATATTATTTCCACTTACATTTATTTTTCAGATAATTCAGTTTTATTTTGATAATTATGATTTCATTTAGTTTTGAATTATTTAACGAGTTTATTTAAATAATTTAATTGAAATATATTTTATTTAAATAAACTAATTATTCATTTTCCTTATTTCTAAATATTTTAATTATTAAATATGGTAATTGAAATCTTTATTTAGTTTGTGGGTATTTTATTCATTCAATTGTCCATTCATATTAGCAACCCATATAAAGCCCAAATGCCAAGTCCATAGCCCATGTGTCATTTTAGCCAAAAAGAAAAAGGAAAAGCCATAACCAAAACAAAAAAAAAGAAAAAAGAAAAATGTGATCTTCAACACCATCTTCCTCCCTCACGTATAAAAATCAACAGAGCCAAAGGAAAAAAAAAATTCCACAAACTCAACAGTTCTTGTCAGGAACTCAATCCATAATCCCGGATTTTGGGAGTAAAATCACCCCATAGTCAAAAGTAAATCTCAACACCATACTTCCTCCATTAATGGAGGTTGACTAAGCTCCACAAATTCAGAAAATTTGTTCTATTAATAGCAACCCAAACACATTCACCCAATTGCTCAAGCAAACAAGTTAAACTTCAAAGGTTTGCTTCAATCTTCTTCCCTTCTCTCTTAATTTCTGATTTTTGTTTTGAAAATTAAAAATAAAATTGCCCACCATTAACACCTCCCTATGTTCCTCTGAACCGCCGGAAACCACCACGACAAACCACCTGAAACCACCGACTCCGTCTGAGTCTTCCCGTGCGCCACCATCAACACCACCCAACCGCCAGCCCAAACGCTCCCCTCCCTTCGCGTCACCCTCTGCTGCCCCTGACTGCACCCGCGCCCAGCCACCACTCGAACCACTTCCTGCACCACCGTCTCCCGCCTGAGCTTCGCCGTCCTCCGTTCGAAACCACCAGCGCCACCTCTTCTTCTTCTCCCCTGTTTCGTTCCCTCCCCTGTCTCCTCCCTTCTTCGTTTTTTTTTGTTGCTTTATGAAACTGATTCTTTGAATCAGTAATGACTTTTCTTCCTTTTATTTGTTTTACTAATTTATTTCTTTAAAATAAAACAAATGACTTTCCTAAATTGACTTGCTTTATTAAATTGGTGTATTTTAGATTAATTAACTTAGTCTCTTATAACTTGAAAGTATTTCTAATTTTTCTAAAACAAAGTAAGAAGTATAATAAAGTTAGTTTTCTATGTTTAAAATAATTGCTTAAGTTAATGAAAATTAAGTTGAAGTAATCTTTGAGTACTTAAAATGATTTCATAAATAATTTGAAAACCAAAAACTTTAATCATTAAGAATTCTTTAAGTTATTTGAATTATTTAAATTGTTTATTTTATATATAAAAAGGGGTTATTTAGGTAACTAACTTAGATATCGATAATGTCTACTATAGACTCCGATTGCGTAGACGAGGAATATCAAAAGTGTTAAAGTTTTCTATGTTTAAAATAATTGTTTAAGTTAATGAAAATTAAGTTGAAGTAATCTTTGAGTACTTAAAATGATTTCATAAATAATTTGAAAACCAAAAACTTTAATCATTAAGAATTCTTTAAGTTATTTGAATTATTTAAATTGTTTATTTTATATATAAAAAGGGGTTATTTAGGTAACTAACTTAGATATCGATAATGTCTACTATAGACTCCGATTGCGTAGACGAGAAATATCAAAAGTGTTAATCCGTTCGTGAACTTAACTTTTGGGCACGCGTCACGAGGTAATCTCCGATGTCCATCTAAACGTAGTTCCCGTTAGGATAAAACGAATTAATTATGTGACTATTTGAATGTGGATTATATTTATGTGTTATAACTATTATAATTATGGATTATGCACGAGGAATGAGTATGACAAATAAAGTAACTTGTATAACGGACGATATGACAACTTTAACGTTATTAACGGCACTAATAGTGACTTTATATTATTATTATTATCGCTATTGTTTAAATAATGTTATTATTGTTACCATCATCATTATTATTATTACTATTATCGTTATTAAAATTATCATTAATTCCATTATTATTATTGTTATCGTTATTGTTAATATTGAAGTTATGAGTGAAAGTTGGAAATTATCAAGAACATGTGATAATTGGATGATTATGAGTTAATCTATGTAGCCAAGTGACGGTTATGATAATGAATACGAATGGGCTCTTGGATTAAGCCATGTATGAATTGAATTCTGGATTTGGAATAAAAGTATTCACTCTTGATTAAATAAAATGACGCATATGTATACATGTGTTATGTGATGTCTTGAATTAAAAACTATTAATCACTTAAAGTGGAATATCGGAGGAAAATGATGAACAGGTTGCCCTGTATGGGAGGTTCAGCGGCCACCTACAGGTTCTCTGGTTACTATGCTGATTTTCTGTCACTTGTCTTCCTTCTATCTTGTTGTGATCCAAGTAGAAGGGGTGTGCACACTAGGGACTCTGTTATTATGGCCATTATGTTATGCGTAGGTGGTTACAGGGGATTGACCCCGGCCTACAATGTTGAAGTAAGTGGTTACATGGGATTGACCCCGGCTTACTGGCGTTCTCTTTCCTCTCCTTAAATAACTGGATTAATTGAACTTATGCGATTATTCATTGTATATATACGTGTATGTGTGCAATGTTTTTCAACCCCATTAACCTAATATTTTACAAAGTATTTTCAACTTAAGTTTTTTACGGGATGGAGTCGGAATTGCTCAGTTTTTCTGATTTTTTGGAGTTTGTTTCTCTTGTTTCTTTTAAATGTATTTGTGCAGGTGGGTGATCAACGGGGGAACAAAAGGGAGATAATTTAGAGTTGTCATCCACTTAGCTTATGATTTAGTTTCCGCTAGAACTCTGAAACACTTAAGTAATTAGTAATATTCTATGAACGATATACTTGGTTGTAAAGATTCATTTATTTAAATTTAGTATGCTTTAACCTAGCCTTGCATTTATTTCCAAGGAGATAAGTGCGGCGGTAGCACGCCCGTTGAGTCGAACCCTCGTGGATTTTCCCCCATCTCGAGTTTTATTAAATGAAAAAGGGTTCGGGTTGGTGGGGGTGTTACAGTTGGTGGAGCTAGAGTTCTTGTTGCTCTGTAAACAAATCATGTTTAAAGTTGTTTGTAGGTGTACTAAAGATATTAGGAGAGTTCTTATTATTCAAGCTTGTTCTTAGTCAAGTTTAGGAGTTTGTTTGCTGGTGCACTTTGTTGCCCAGCCGGTTTCTTTTTTGTTCGGCTTGTGTGTAGGATGGTTGGTTGTTGTTGATGTCTCTGGCTAGCACATGAAGAGTCCTTGCTTCCAACCCTTCCTAGAAGGTAGGGAAGCGGTGGATGTTGATGCTCTTTTGTTGCCTTAGACTCGTTGCATTGGTGTTTGTATTGCAGTCTTATTTTTTGGTTTTCAATAAAAACTTTGAATTGCCAAAAAAAAAAAGTCGATAGGAACTGTTTTAGGTTCTAATTGGGTTGGTTGAGGTCAGAGTTTGGGTCAAATTCATTTTCAAATTGTTTTAGCAACCCCTACAAGAATCTTGATCAAATATTATTGTTCAAAACACTAAATGTTTGGAGGATTTTCAATTGGATTTTTAGGTCATTTCATTTTTTTACCAGTATAGCCACGATAGATCTTAAATGTCAAGGTTGAAATATGCTTATTTATGTGGCAAGTTATTAGTTATGTATCCCTTTTATGTCTTTTAGGTAATTTCATGGAGTGACAAAAAACTTTGGCCCAACTATACTCATTGATACGACCTTGACCCTCTAATAAATATAGATCAAACTTAACAACTTTAGACAACTATTAGCTCAAGACACTCAATTTGCATTAATTTATTAAACGATTTTCCTAAACATTGCTGGAATACAAATATTCTTCCATTTTTCATTTGTTTCCAACTTAATTACATGCATAGTATTTAAGTAAGGATTGGAAGTAGCTCGTGCAATTTATTGAGGTTCAGAGACAACCCCGCACTTGAAGTTGCAACTCTATAAAAAAAATGTTGATATGAACAAGCTAGAAGAGTCTTTGTCTCTCCACCAAATGAGGAAATTGTAAATAATGTAAATCATGTTGATATGAACAAGTTTGTAGGCTCTTTTGTAAATTTTGACATGGGTCTGGCACAACATGATTTACATAAGGTTTCTTTATTAAAAGTTTAAAATTTGCTTTATAGATAATAAAATAAATGGTTTTTTTTTTCGCTATATACCCTCGATGATTTTTTTTCGTCATATACCTCTACAAGTTACAAAATTCACCATATACCCTCCAATTTTCAAAAAATTCATAAGATATGCTTAATGACTAAGAGTTTTTAACTTCATCAGTCATTAAACCCTAATTAACCCTCTATCCTTAATTACTCCTAACTCAATCTCTCTCCCCTAACCCACTTAATCCACTTCCCTCTCACTCCTCCACTATTAACACCACCACCAATTAATCTAATTAACCCACTATTACTGCACCCACCTCCGTGACAGTTGCGCCACCCTCTATCACTCCCTCCACCACCACTCCTCTTGATACGCCATTGTTTCCAATAAACAAATAAAACCCATTATACAAAATATGCCAGAAAATTTCACCACTGAAAAAAGAAGCAAGTACTATAAAAAGCTGTTGCCAAGCCAAATGGGAAACCCCCCAAAATCCAAACCCTTTCTTCCCACAATGCCTCCATCAACACCAGCACGTTCTATCTACTCCTCGAACTCCGGTGCTCCCTAAAGTAAGCCATTGACGAACTCCGACAGAGGAGGGGATGGTGAGAGAGAGAGGAGGGAGGAGATGGTGATGGTGAGAGGAGATTAGAGTGGGGTGGTGGAGGTGGTGTAATTAATTATTGCAGAGGGTTTTTTTGGTTGTGGAGACGGTGAAAAAGAGAGAAGATGAGGAAGGAAGCCATGGATGAAGGTATATAGTGAAGTGAGCTTTTTTGGTAGTGTTGATGGTGTAGGAGAGAGAGGGGAAATGGGTTAATTGGGTTAGGGGACAGAGAAGGAAAGGAGAGAGATTAAAATAGGGTAATTAAGGGTTAAAGGGTTAATTATGTCAACTAGAGGTTAGTGACTAACGAAATTAACGACCGTTAGTCATTAAGGGCATCATGTGGATTTGTTGAAAATTGATGGGTATATCCGTATATGGTGAATTTTTTTTGGCAAATGAAATGATATATATTACCAAAAAGCAATGTGATTACAAAAGCTAACCACACAAGCACAACAAAACCCAATAAATAGCACCACACCCTAAGGGTTACAAAATCATCTTAATTATATCCTCCTCATTGCATCTTACTGCAACTCTAAACAGAAAATCTCTAATAACTGCCTCTGAGTCTTTAATCACATTAAAGAAAATTTTGCTATTTCTTTGCCTCCAAATAGCATACACACATTATGTGAACAACATAACAAAAAGATTCCCACTTTTTTTCCTTGCCATTTTGCTTGCTTGTTCCACCAAAATCTGGAAATTACTTCTTGGACAGTTATATGGTGAATTCTGAAACTTGGAAGGGTGTATGGTAAAAAAAAAATTATCGAGGGTATATGGTAAAAAAAACCGTAAAAGCTAAAACAATGTCTTCTGCTAAATTCAGGGGATAAAATCGCAAAAGCAGTCGCGTTCACAGTATCGATTAGGATGACGTGGAAGCGGCTTATAATGGATGAACAGAACGGTACACGGTTAATGTGGAGTGAATTTTTGTAACCAAAAAAATCATAAAAACAAACATTTTAACCTTAACTTTGCATTTGAAGTTTGACGAGTATCCCTTCACCATAGTGATATGATCAAACTTATCACATGCTTGGGTTATATATATTGTGAATGACTAATTACTTAAAATATGAGTGCTTTATCCTATTATTCACATATGTAAATGTTAATTGTAAATGTTAACAAGCTTAGTTGGTTAAAGTCTTGGGAAGGGGTACCTAAAACTTAGGATCAAATTTCGTCTATATCATTTGTCTTCAAAGCTCTGTCCATATGTTCACCAAAAAGAAAAAAAAAGCTCTGTCCATACACCAAATATATATATAAGCAAATGCTAACTACATAGTTTTCTCCTTTCTTGAAAACGCCTTTGTGATCCCAACTTGAAAGCCCACATCACATTTTTCTCCCTTCTTTGGTGTGTGCACATTGTTTTCTCTAGTTGTAATGTCTGATTTCCCTTTCTATTTTTTTGGCCAATTCTAATAAGTAATGGACGTATCAGGAAAAAAAACACTTTCTAAAGTAGCGAATTTTCATTGCGGTATTATGTAATGACATGTCGCAGAACTCCAAGTTGAAAATAGGTTACATAACAAGCATATCTAATAATTTTATTCCAAGCTCCTAATAATTGTCCACAATTGCCAAGTTGAGCTGTTTTTGTTAGTGTACCAAGCCTGTGTTAGTGATTGTAGTTAGGCCAAAGTTTGCGTCACCAAGTATAGTTCTTCTAAAACAACAATATACTCCTAGGACCTAGAGCCTGACAAAAACTACAAAACATAAATGTACAACCCAGTACCCACATGGGTTGCGACTTGCGAGCTTAACCATGACAAACCTACTAAATCAACTCTTCTACACCTGCATCAGCAGAATGAAGGCAGCAGTGCTCAAGTGGACGCTCATGTATAAGCTAATTACCAATTGTAAATTCTTGAGTTCACATCCTACAAGGATAAAAAAAAAATCTCCCAGCAATACTCAAATAACTTCAAATATATGAGCATTCCTTAAAGAATGACGAGCAAATGCCATTCAAATATTTCGAAGATTTACAGTACCTGCACAGGCTGCACTGGTTAAATTATTGCTTAGTCCACCTAAAATCATAATGATCCTGTGTTAGGCCAGGCAAGTGTACTATTAACCTGACGCCGCACACTAGTAAAAGCACAACAATTACAAGATATATCTATATAGGTGTGACATCTCATGGAATCGGGTTATAATGAGAGAAGTAAAAGAGAGAGTTTCCTAGCATAAACTAGGCGCCAAAAACATTCGTAGCCACCATCAAATACAAATGCAGGGCACTAAAGTGAATTAGGTGAACATTCATCAGCACCACCTCAGCCAACTAAAGCCTTTTTTGTGCAGTATACAAGCCAAAATTCTGCTTCTTTCCCTTGAATCATGCAATGCTGTCTATACTACTTCACCATGTCGGTCCAGGTTTGGCCTGCACACATAAAGACATCGCATTCAATAACGATACCAAGACACAACTAAAGGCAAAAATTAATTAAATGGAATATGATGATGCCACATGTCCGGAGGAATAGTCAAGCAGGTAGAGCACCCATAAACATATTCTAACCACATTTACATGTTAGATTCTGAATCCCATACAGCAGAACTCCCGTGCTACTCTCCTAAGTTTCACTACGTAACTGACTTTCACGATGAAGTTTATCTCCAAAGAAGTACTTTCCTTGCTAAATTCAACATAAAAGGTTTGCTAAATTCAACATAAAAAGGTTTGCTATATCCAACATAGATAGGCAATCTGATCACTCTCCTCAACACAGTATCTATTCGGGCAGTCTACCAAAACAGTTGACAGAAAATGTCAACATGTTCTTATGTCTCTGTCAAATATATCCTCATAGCTTGAGTAGATTTTACACCTCTTTGAGGTTGCTGAGGAGGGTAAAAGGGCTCAATGCAGCCAAGCAACTTCTTGCCTTTTCTTACAAATTGGGGCCCAGCAGGGAATGGGGATCAGCCTTCAATCACATAGCATACAAGGCAAATACAAACTGTCACTTCATGTTGAAATAGATACGACAGTCAACAGACAAAGTTCTAAGGTAATTGAGACAATGTTCAACACAAATAAAGGGAAGAGTTAGTAGCCAGCAAGACACACCAAAGTCATCCATATTCTTGCTGATGGTGGAGACGTAAGATAATGGTATGCCTGCATAAGGTCTTAGCTTCAATTAATGCAGCCATTGTGTTTGCTACCAAAAGCTTATACTAGAATTTGTAAAAATAATGTTACTGCAAACCATATAAGAGTTACTCCACCAAAACTGCAAGCATCGCAAATTTGACAAGAGCCCTCCTAAACTGCAATTAAAAAAAACATTATTCCACTCTTCCAGACTTCTGCTTTTATTCTCCTATGTGTAGGATAGTATCAAGCAATCACAAACAGACTGAGGCAGCACTTTTTTTTTAAGATGAACAGTATACTTCTCAGCTCCACAGTTCCTTACATGAATCTCTTCTCACTAACACATTCATGAACATAGGATATAATTTCTTATGTTTAATATAGTGCAGAAAAAGCAGAACCGAACACCTATTTTGGAAGAATAACACGCCACCAAGGCATAAGATGATATTGTTGCTTATAAGATGGTGGGCGCCCATTTAGTAACTACTTACTGGGGAATAAAACCAAAGTATGCTGAAAAGCATAGCTGCAATGGAAGAAAGCCTAGAAGCTGAATGCTAAATTGTTTATACAGAATACAGCAATGTACATGTGCCCAGCTCTTTTACAATAAGTCCTTCAAGACCAGCCAGACTGTCCACCATCGAGGTGAGCTTCAGATCAGATTGATTTTCTACAGTTCTGTTTTCAAAGCTAAAACTAACCAGACAATGCACAATATAATCAAATAAATTTCGACTTGAATATTTCAAACAGCTAACTCTTTTCTTAACAATGTCAAAAGAGGCATAAAAAGAGCTAACTCTTTTCTTTGCATCTTGATATAACTTTTTACATTTTAAGTTGGTTCTTTTCTTTTTTTTTTTTTTTTTTTTGCTTGCTCGTGCGGATGGAAATCCACAGAAATCAAGATGTGCTATGATTTTATAGTCAATGATCATTAGCTGCCAAAATATTCATTCTCAATTCATGGAATAAAAATTGACAGCAAATACGTAACAGAGTTCTTTAGAGGATAAAAAAGTGAAGAGCACTAAGAATAATATGTATTTAATATGCGTAAATCTCATACCCAATACGAAAATGCCGAGAAAGCTACATAAACAAAATTTAATCTGACTAAAGTCTCATAGCCGAAGATAGTTATTAACACAGATTCAGGACTCCCATTTCATAACACAAAGTATTTTAGCGAAGAACTTTTCTTTGAATGGGCAGGTCATTTTGCAATATCAATGAGATATTAAATAGCACTTTTAATATCAATGCAACTCACATAAATCGTCATAAGAAACCGTTTCCATGACAAATGGGTTATTTTTGACGTTGTTGATGCACAATTTGATGTCAGTTTATATCTGGGAAGCTCGGACTCGGCCAACCACCCCACCGTACCGGTGTCGACACGACACGACACCGGTGCCGACACGGAATCCGGACTGGACACGGGGATGAGAAAGTGGACGCGGCATTGTCTGATAGACACCGGGGATCCCAGCGACCCGAAAAAGTAAACCCTAGATTTGCAATTTACCACATCTTTGCGATTTTTTTATCTGAAAAATAGAGGGCTTTTGATTATCTCACACTAAGAATGGTTGTGATGAATTTTAACTTTTTTTTGCAGGTATTACGGTGAACTTTCAAGCTTCTATATATGGTGGAAACTGGAAAGTGGAAACTCGAAGAGGAAGGAAGATGAGCGTGGAAGCCTGCAAGTTTTTGTTTTCTGTTCTTTTTTTTTTTAGGGAAAAGGCTGCTGGAAGTTGTAAAGTTTTTTATTGTGTTTATTTTATTTAATATTTCTTCTAAAATCACGCCAACTTGGTATGTCCTACTAAAAACTGGCTAGTGGCTACCTACTTTCCTTTTTTTTTCTTTTTTGTTTGACAAGTTCCTCTTTTCTTTCTTTTTCTTTCTTTGTATACTTCCTCCGTTCCAAAATAAGTGAAACACTTGTCTCAAAAAGCTCTCACATAAATGAGAGAAGTGTTTCACTTATTTTGGAACGGAGGAAGTATTTTCGTTCTAGGATATGCAAAGCAGTATTTATTTCTAATATATACCATAGATTTGAATATTTGATAAAAAAAAAAAAATTACAGGGAGAATAATAAACTAATAAAGTTAAAAGTTTAAATGAACTATAAAATATAAAAGAAAAAATACTATTTGAAAAAATTATATATGGAAAGGTTTGAAAAAAATTGATACTTATCAAAAATAACAAAAAATAAAAGATTTTTATTTTGATAATTAAGTTTACATTAATAGGCTCGAAAAGGAGAAAATAACAAAAGATTTATATATTAAATATTAAGAGGAATAATAATTTTGAAACACCAAGTTTATCCTATTAGATTATTATTTGCCTACTAAATAGTAAATAATACAACTATGTGCAATTCCCTGTCAACAATATTAAAAAGTTTTCACTCCCCATAAGCTATACACTTATAGTCTTCCAATGTTGTGATTTTTATTAAAGACGATGTATTAATTATTTATTTTGAAGCAAAATATGATGTATATCTAAGTTTTTTTTGTGATAATTTTGTTTCACATATTATTATCACCAGGGAATAGAGCTCAGTACATCAAAGTTAAGCTTACAATCTCATAAAAAAAAAGAGCAAGGAGACTAGAGCTCCAGCCAAGAAACTAATAAAACAACACTCTAAGTTTAGTTGTTAGGAATTTTTTGGAACCTTAGATACTTCAACCCTCTAGGCTCTAACAAATTAAACAAAAAAAATATTGGTCAATTTTAGCTATAAAAGCAATAAAAAAAAGATATTTCATTACTCAACATTTAGATGAATAGTAGGTTTTCAAAAAAAAAAACATTTAAATGAATACTAAAAATAATTGTTACTCAATAGAATAATTAAAAATAATTGTTAGCCGCAAAAAAAATTAAGAGTAACTGACTGAGTATATAATCTGTAAGTTTTTTTTTATAATTAAAAATAATTTTATAAAAAAATCGTATGTTAATAAATAATTATATTAGTTATTTATTTTCTCAAAAAAATAAATAAGGAAAAGATAGCAGTTATGACAAAAAATAAATAAAGAGAGATTTGGGGAATGGATTGGATCATTGGAGTAAATGATCAGATAAATAAGGAAAAGATAAAAAATAAAAAAAAGGAACGACTCATAATTTTCAAAAAAATAAAAATAGTGAAATATTAAACAGTGAAAACTGAACAGATAAAGAAAAAAACAAGTTAACTCTATCTGCCAACTACCTCCTAATTAGTAGTAATTACTATCCCCTCTTTCTTTATATTTTTGATGGCCTTAAATTATATTTCAACGTATAACATAAAAAAACAGCTGAAATGACTGAATAATAAAATTGTTTGTAACTTTGTAATATTTTTTAAATAAAAAAAAAGTGGGAATAATAAATCTTTTTTACAGGAGAATAATAAAAAATTATATGGGTAGGTTCGAAGAAAAGCCATACTTATCAAAGATCAAGATGAATAATTATTTTATTTCAAATATATGACTATACACCAAAAAAAGAGAGCAATATTTAGTATATACTATAATAATTAGAGGTTATAACATAATAGATACATAATATTTATATAATTCGAATAGAACAATGTTATATAATCGATAAGCAAGTATAAGTGACGCCTATGATCGATGTAGTGATCATCATGAATTGAATAAGAAATAATAATATATGATCGATCATCCTTAAACAAAATGATCAAAGAATAAGAACAATGTTATATGATCGATAAACTATCATAACTGACGCCTATGATCGATGTATTGATCATCATGAATGAATTAGGAACAACAACAATATATGATCGATCATCCTTAAACAAAATGATAATGCAATAAGGACGATGTTATATGATCAACTAAAACTTATAAGTGACCGCTATGATTAATGTAGTGATCATCATGAATTGAATAAGGAATAATAGTATATGATCGATCATCCTCAAACAAAATGATCAAAGAATAAGAACAATGTTATATGATCGATAAACTATTATAAGTTATAACTGACGCCTATGATCGATGTATTGATCATCATGAATGGAATAAGGAACAATAACAATATATGATCGATCATCCTTAAACAAAATGATAATGAAATAAGGAACAACAAAAATATATGATCGATAAACTATTATAAGTGACCGCTATGATCAATGTAGTGATCATCATGAATTGAATAAGGAATAATAATATATGATCGATCATCCTTAAACAAAATGATCAAAAAATAAGAACAATGTTATATGATCGATAAACTATTATAAGTGACGCCTATGATCGATGTATTGATCATCATGAATGAAGTAGGGCAACAACAATATAAGATCGATAAACTATTATAAGTGACCGCTATGATCAATGTAGTGATCATCATGAATTGAATAAGGAATAATAATATATGATCGATCATCCTTAAACAAAATGATCAAAGAATAACAACGATGTTATATGATCAATAAACTAATATAACTGGCGCCTATGATCGACGTATTAATCATCATGAAAAGAATAAGGAATAATAATAAAATATGCTCGATAATCTATTATAAGTGACGCCTATGATCGATATATTGATCATCTCTAATGGAATACAAATTAATGATATATGATTGATCGTCTTTTAAAAAATGATATAAAATATATTATGATCATAAACATTTACATACAAAATAATAATTTTTTACTATTTTAATAAAATTACCATAAACGTAAAACATTTATATAATTTTTTAATGAAGGTAACTAATACATAACAAACTCTAATCTTTAAAAAAGGGGGGAAAAAAGAAAAAAGAAAAAAAAGGTGGAAGAAAACGGCAAGATAAAGACAAGTTTATGGGTAAGTACAAGAAATCTTATCCTCCCTATGTTGTAGGGTTGTAGCATCAAAGTTTTTATATTACCCATGATTTATTCATTTTCCCAATTACCACTCCCAAAAAAATTTCATTAAGTCTTCTTGCTATCTTAAGTTCCAGACTTCCAGTATCATCTTCAACTCTTCGTTTCCCTCTACAATTTTCCTAGCTTAAATTCCTTTCTCTCTCAACTATAAATATGAAGCCCATGTATCTCCCAATTCTCACACCACAACCAAATCTTTCCGAGTTTCTTCGCCTCCTAATATCTCCCAATTTCAATGGCTTCACCAAACTCCTCCATGCTCAACCTCCAAAGAAATTCACCCAAAACGACCTAGTCCATCACAACTTACCTCATATGATGATAAACCACTCGGAACCATGTTATCGTTGTTCAAAATCCCGGTAGTGGGTGGAAATAGAAAATGGACCCGTAATTATTGTAATAAAATGGTTACAGTGTTCATACTCAAAAGTGAAAGCCCACCTCCTAAAATTACCGGGCATGGTGTGCGGCCATGTATGAATGTCACTCGATCAAATTAAAGATCAAATTCAAAAAGAACATGATATGGCGAGGAGGCTAAAAAGGCTAGAGAGTCTTTTGAAGTAAAGAGGAAACTTGATTATGTGACCCTCCCTCCCTGCTCGACTTCTTTGCAACAAAAAGAAACAAGGGTACAAAGAGAAGCATGTTTCAATGTTGTAGAAAGAGATGACTTAGATAAGGAATGTGCTCGGATGATTTATTCCGCCGCACTTCCATTTTCACTTGTCGACATCCATGCTTTCGTGAGTTTGTTCTTAAACTTGCAAACAAGAAGTGTTCCGGGTATGTTCCACCAACTTACAACAGTTAAGGCTCACTTTATTGCAGCAAGAGAAAACACATGTGAATACTTTACTCCAACCTTTTAGGAACTCTTGGAAGAAGAAAGGAGTGTCTTTATGCTCGAGATGGGTGGACCGATCGGCAAAAAGAGGCCCCTCATCAATGTCATGGCCGCATCGGGAGGAGGTTCTATGTTTCTCAAAGCTTTTGACACAAGTGGAAATTTGAAGGATGCTTGACTATGTTGCAAGTCCTGCTTCAAGTGGTTATTGATAAAGAAGGGGCCGATAACATTGTCCAGATTATCACGGATAATGCGGGAATTTCAAAGCGAAGCAGGTTTGAGTATTGAAGCCAAATATTCCCACATTTTCTCGGACACCTTGTGTTGTGCACACTTTGAATTTGGCACTCAAAGCTATATGTGAACCCCCCAACAACTCAAGCCAATATGATGAGTGTAAGTGGATCTCTTCCTTAATATCCGAATGTGATCTTTGTTGTCACTTTTGTTTTGAATCATGGGAAAACCCTTACTATTTTTAAGAATTATTCCAAACACATGCTTATTAAGGTAGCGTAAAACACGCTTTGCCTCTCATGTTATCATGGCGAAACGCTTGTTCGAAGTCAAAATGCTCTTGAAAAAATGGTATTAGATGTTCAATGGAAAACCTTTAGGAAGACACATTTAGAGACCAAAGCTGATGGAGTAAAAGAATGTGTAATTTCTGATAGATGGTGGGACAAAGTAGAATATTTTCTGAATTTCACAACACCCATTTATAATATGATAAGGAAAACTGATCTTGATGCTCCTTGTTTGCATTTGATATATGACTGTGGGATACTATGATTGAAGAAGTTAGGGATAAAATTTTTGAGCATGAAAGTTTGGATGCAATTACTGGTCATTCATCTTTTTTTAATGTGATTCATGGTGTACTTGAAGCAAGGTGGAACAAAAGTAATACACCTCTTCACTGTATGGCACATTCACTTGTTCCGAAATACTATAGCGAGTCATGGTTACAAGGAGGGAATCCATTGGTTCCAAGGGTAGCACCTAACGAGGATGAAGAAGTGTCTCACAATAGAGATAAATGCTTCAAAAAATGTTTACAACCTCCGATGATCTTCGGAAAGTTTATGCTGAGTATGGACAATTTTCGGGTACTTTGGGCTTTTTTAGTGAAGCTCATGTAATGGAAGCTAGGGCGCACGAAGATCCCCTGAGTTGGTGGGCCAGTTATGGTTCATCCACACCAACATTACAAGCTCTTGCATTTAAGTTACTTTCCCAGCCTGCTTCTTCTTCATGCTGTGAAAGAAACTGGAGTGATTTCTCTAACATTCAGAGTATCAAGAGAAATAGGCTAGCTTCTAGCAGGGCAAAAGATCTGGTTTATGTTCACTCTAATTTGCGTGTGTTATCCAGAAAGAAGGAAGAGTACACTGCTGGTCCATCAAGCTTTTGGGATGTTGGTAAGTTTTTAGTTTTTCAACTTAATAAACAACGAAGTTTCATGCATTTTTTATTCAATTTTTGGACTATTTTGATTACTAACTTAGACTATTTTGATTACTAATTCTTTAAAGGTGGAGATTCACTTTTTGTTGATGAAGATTACATTGAAGGTTTTGGAAATCTCTTTCTTCAGGAGCAGGACATTGAAGGCGTTAATGATGAAATTGAAGATGATGCATGAAGCTGCTTTGTGAAGTCAACGTATTGGAGGAGGCTTTATCAAACTGATATTTTGATGTGTTAGTTTATTTTGGTTTTTTCTAATTCAGACTTGGAAGTTTTTGGAAGTTTATGTCAGCGATTTTATGTTAGCTAAAGCTGATATTATGTTTTTTTTAACTCTTTTTGGTGTTAGTTGGAACTTGGAAGCTTGTTGTGATGATTTAATATTAATATGAAGTACTTTGAATGAAATTTCTATTATTAAGTTAATGTTTTCTATTCATAATTTTTTTTTTACATATTAATTTTAATTTTAAATTATATACCTCTATCACGTGTCCCCGAGTCCATATCCAAATTTTGGACTCTTCAAAAACGAGTCCCCGAATCCTTAAAATTAAAATTTGAAGGGTCCGACACTTGGACACGTACCCGAGTCCGACACCCGTACCCGAGTCCGAGCATCCTAGGTTTATATTGCCAATACAATTCTAACTAATATAAACTAAATTCTTAAAATGCGTGAAAACGGTTTTAACATGCCTTACATTATAAAGCAGGGGGAGTAATTTATTTATATTTTCGAGAAGTTGTTTATATATCAATGACTTAGAGCAAACGACCTTCTTTAAATGAGTTAACTCCCTCCCACTATTCATTCATGCTCCTGCATCAGTAAGCCACAATAGCAACATTGACCACGGACTCAAAGATGAATAAGCATAGATGATGAAACACCATAAAAAACACAAAGTTGGATCAACAGATGCACTCTAACGGCTCTTATGCACGCACTGACAGAATTCAACATTGATTACATGCCACAGCACTGACATCCACCAGAATTCTACATTGATTACATGCCGCAGCACTGACATTTACCAGAATTCTACATTGATTACATGTTGCGGCACTGACATTCACCAGAATTCTACATTAATTACATGCCACAGCACTGACATACACCAGTTGAAAAAATGTTTAACAGAGAACTAATCTCTTGTGTTCACTTTCCAGTGCTGAAACATATAATCAAAATTTTCTAAAGAAATCAAAATGCAAAACACACAATACAACTGCTTGATATCATTCTTACTAGCATTTACTAATAGATATATATAACATTGAAACTACGTTGTAAAAAGCAAGATAAGAAGATAGCCTTTTGATGACCCCTCCCAGAGAAAAAAACTAAAATCCACTTTCACATCCCTGAATTGTTTATTTCTCTTACCCACCTTTTGACCACATTCACCCCTCCCAAATAAAGTAACAAAAATCCAGTTTCATACCACTAAATTGTTTATTTCTCTTACCCACCTTATATGCATAGTATCATAGTATGTCATTAACAATAACAGCCTGAAAGTTCAACATTCCAAGTGGCAGATACATGTTGCACGCAGGCACCCACCCACACACACACACACACACACACACGCGCACACATGCACCCACACCTACCCCCACCCCACACACATGCACACCCACACCCACACCTGCACACGCACACGCACCCACACCCACACCCACATCCACACCCACACCCACACCCACACACACACCTACTAAAGAAATTACATCAAGCACAGGCACGACCCAATAGAAGATTTCTAATTTCCTATAAAAAATACATAACATGACAAACAAATTTAGCCTCTCTTCATAAATAACAGATATCCAGTACTCCCTTCCAGGAGTTAATTTAGTGTTGACTAACACAAATTAATCTATGTAAAACCTATATCAATGGCATTACCTTTTGAAGATTATAATATAGAAAAAACTGCGATTGAACACTTAAGCCTGTGAAGCAAGAGCATGGTAATTTCTAGCCACCTGCAATTCAGGTCCCTTACTGCCTTTTTCTAATTACAAAGGATGCAACAAAATCTACATTCTTTTAGTCTGAATTCTACCATCATCAAATAATTCCATCACTAAAAATCGATCAGCACACACTACAGTGAAGGAATGGCCCTCGTAAAACAGCTAAGTAAAACATAAAAGTTGACATTTCTAAGAGAAACCAAATTAGACCGCCATGCTCATGAAAATTTTACAAACATATAACACCGAAAAATAATCCTATCAACATGCAGGCGAGCATTTTACACTAAAAATTGACAAGATGTAAAGTGCATCATATCATACACACAAGTAAAATGGCCTTTGGGGGGGGGACTATTAACTGTTTCTAGACAAGTAACATTTCAGAACTCCTAGACTGAAAAATTAACAAAATACTTCACCAATCTTTATATATGTACACGTGTTTAGTTAGTTTAATCAGCAACAACTATGAAGAGTATGAACCCAGTGTTCAGTATGAAAACATTGATGTAAGTAGTTTCTTCTCCCATTATTAGTCTAATGCAACCTTCACATGGGTGGCAAGTCAGATGCATTATGAGTTAGTCATTCATTAGATCCAGGAAAATTTACAGAACTAGCAGCCATTGCGTAAACCTAACTAGGAGCCAAGAACGACAGTCTGCCCTGTACTGTGGCAGTTTGGCTAAGTAAAATGGGACTCTGCTACCATAGGCGAATAGCAAATAGTAACAATTCAACACTGTAAAGCCTTTCTTTTCTAAAGTAGGAACAATAACGAGGTAAAAAACTTGATTCACTAACCTTGTGCCACTCAGAAACTCTGGAGCTTATCACAGTGCGGAGTTGGGAGATTACGACTCCACTGACGGCGTTGGAGTTCAATGTGGCAGTAGCGTCCAAGCAAGTTTTTATAGTCCTGAATAACATGTTCCTCGATATTTTCTCTACCTACACTTCCTATAGGATAACTGCGATCGAAGTCTGGTGACTTAACAAAGAACTCAACCCCATATTTGTCTGTCACTCGAGGAAATTGATAAGAATAGTTCCTTTGTAGAGAGTACTCGGGCTCAGAAAATGGCAAATACGCAAGCAGCAAGATCAACAAGAACGGCACCAATTGTAGGAACACCATGAGATTAGGCCCTCCACCATTACCATCCGTTCTTTGCTGAGTGCCCATTCCCCTAGTTCTATAGACATGAGCCGTGCGAAACATGTCTGATTGGCCAAAAAAGCCCTAAATATTTCATCAGGGTCAAACTCATCATCAAAAAGTCATTAGTCCTCCGCCTCCGCCTTCGAACATTATGTTGTTCATTATACTCAAACTCATCAACAAGACCAGTTTGATCATACTGCCTCCTTGAATCCTCCTCACTCAAGCACTTAAAAGCCTTACAAACCTTCTTAAACGCGTCCTCCGCACCAGGGGCTTTATTCTTATCAGGGTGAACCTTCAAAGACAGTTTCCTATAAGCCTTTCTAATCTCCTCCACTGAACAAGTCTTCTCTACCCCGAGTGTGGCGTAATAATCCTTGTGCTTGTTGATCTGCTTAATCAATTTGACATGTTCCTCAGTATAATTCCGCTCCCCGTTCGAACCCTCAGCAGTTTTAGCTGCCGAGGAAACCCCAACCCCGCTCCTATCAACATGATTTCCATTCTCAGAAGGGCCAGGCCCAGTCGAATCGATCTTTTCACAAGCGGCGATCAGATCATCCACAGACAATGTGTGATTAAGCCGTTGCGCAATTCTAATGAATTTTAGAGCACGCTCTCTATTACCAGATGCAATCGCTTCCTTTGCGATATTCATACACTTTAATGCTTCATCCTTATTGCCATCCATCACTTCCACAACTAATAACAACTTGACTTAATCGAAGCCCTAGAACTCAAATTCCAGGACCCCCCAAAACCCTAAAAATAATTCAAATTAACGATCTTTAAAATTGCGTATGCTCGAATTTTTCAGATGCGATCGAAAAGAATATATATGTAGATCTAACTTTATCACATGCCGATCAAGTTGACCTAAAATTTACCAAAAAAAAAAGAAAAAAGGAGAAGTCAAATTGGGGGTTTGATTGAAATTGACAACTAATTCTGCAGTGATGGAATTAATTTGGAATTTGAAGAAATTAAAACATATAGATCGAATTAGAAACGCAAATTAGAGAGCAATTTGGATTACCTTACGAGACGTGGCCATGTAATCGAGGAGAGAGAAAGAGAGACGGAAGGCGTGGGAATAGTAAAACTTGCATACAAGTCTCACAATGAAGCTCAAAACAAATATCTGTGCAAACTTGTAAGATTGGGTAGGAATTGGGATTTCTATCAAGAAACAAAAAGGGTAGGAATTGGGATGATATGAGACATCTGCCTATACTCAATTTTGCATATTTTTGTTGCTTTGTTTTCTTTTTTCTTTTGGAGCATTGAGAGCATATTGTCACGTCATAAAAATCCAATCCCACCGTTCTCATTTGTTTTTTCCTATTTAAAATCTTGACACTATTCACAATTAAGGAGAATCTTCTAAATTTTTTTCAACATATGATAAAAAATATAGTCATGCGGGGTCTTATTTGATTTGTCTCAATGAGTACTTTATTAATATTTAATCATTATGATTTTTACTAATACACAATGAAAGATATTTAAGGTCAAAGACGTGCATTGACAAACGTGGAAGTCAAAATAGGAAGAACAAAAAGAAATAGAGGGAGTATAAAACATAATTAATATGAATAAATAGTAACTAAGATAGTTTTATTTGATAGGAGAAGTTTTATCATCACTAGTTGTTGGACCGTGCGTTACCGCACACGGTCCTCCAAGGTAGCAAAAACTAATTAATCAAACTAATAGCGTAATTATTTCAGCACAATTACTTCAACTATAGTTTATCAATGTATTTTTAGTTTATATATGTGTATAGAAACATATTGGTTATGAATTGATGTTATTTGTAACTAACATATCTTAAGTGCATCATTGCATACTTATAGTTATTTCGAGTTGCTTCTGATGCACCATGAGCGAGCTAATAATGAGAAAAAGAAACCATCTTTCGTCTCAGATGTCCTTGTATAATTAAACTTTACGTAATACGTCAAATGATATTTACCTTAAATCTAAAATTCACAATTCTAACGAGTAAGTTAGAAGATACTTCCTCTGGTTTTTATAGGTTGCATATTCTCTTATGAGTCTATAAGAAAAATACATAGTCGAGTGGGATCTTGTTTAATTCGTCTTAACGCATACTTTTATAATGTCAACTTTTTATAACTTTTACTTATACATAATTAAAAATATTAAGGATCAAAGTAGTGTAGTGAACAACGTGTAGACATGAAATGTTGCAACAACTAATATAAACCAAAGTAAAAATAATGGTATCTAAAAGTTACACATATTTACCATAATTTGGACTATTTAATGGAAGAATGTAATTTTTTTTGTTGTGACACATTTCAAGAATTCATCATTTGCATCAAGGAAAATAAGAACTCAATTTTCCTCTAACAATAAATTTAACAATCGCCTAACCTGTGACTATATACATCAACTAGTTTTGAAACCCGTGCGTTGCACGAGTTGTTACTTATATTATTTTTTTTGTAATTTTTTTGTTGACATTGTTGATTTTGTGTTGATAATGAAATGAGATTTTTCAATACCATTGTATTTACATACTTCCTCCATTCTTTTTCTATTGCAACAATTACCACTCTTTTCATTTATTGTGACCATTCCACTTTTGGTAAATAAAAAAAACAAGTATAGTTGACAATATTGCATTTACTTTATGATAATAAAACCATCATTAATTATTCAAATTGCCTTATAAAATTGCGTTTACTTTAGGATTATACCCTACTCTAGTTAATTAAAGGGGTATCTCTATGCTAAACTACCCATTTTCTTCACTTCCTTAAAAACCATGTCCAAACCCATTGTTGCAGTAGAAAAAAAGAACGGATAAAATATTTATCATTATACTCTAATTTCTAGATTTGTTATTGCGATATATAATTTTTGTATTTCTTAATATTCAATTGAATATTGTAGCTAAGTATTTTAAAATGGTATCCCAATAATTGGTATGACTAACTATAACTAACACAGTTTTAACATGAAGAATACCCGAATGATACTTTATTAAGAAAGTAGAGGGTAATAATTTAATCGATGTAGGACATAATGAATAGAGAAAAATATGAGTGTCAGCTACAACTTTAACTTTTAATATAGCACATAAACACTAACATAGTAACATATATAGAATGGAAGATGGAAAAGCCCAAAAAAAAAATCATAATGATGGTATCATGGATAAAATTAATTAAATATAAAACTAACCTCTACTAATAATCGAAAATACTATTCAACAGAAAAAATATATCTCTTTCATCAATCATGACCATATCAAGACTTATCAAACTTTCCTCTTTTTTTATGATCCATGACCTCAAATAGTTTAGAAACGCGAACCTTGTTTTCCAATTAGTTTTAGTAGAATTAAGTTCATGGAGAAAAGAATGAGATTTTACATATAGATATATGGTAAAGACAAATATAAATAATTATGTATACAATAAATATTCTAGGAATTAAATAATTAGTCAATTACATAATAGCTCTGCAATGTCATTGACAAACTTTCATTTGATTGTGCATGTAATGTCATAATGGTATGCTATAGGTTCAAAACTATATATAATATATATATGTATATATATATATATATATATGTATATATATATATATATATGTATATATATATATATATATATGTATATATATATATATATATATGTATATATATATACATATATATATATATATATATATATATATATATATATATACATATATATATATATATATATATATACATATATATAATCTTATATAACTCAATTTTTAAAAGTATGATTTTGAAAGATATAATTGCTATTGTCACATATAATACGCTATTTTTATAGTTATTTTTATATTTATTTAAAATAAAGAATAAATAATACGTTATTGTTCATCCAAATAAATAAATTTTCATAAGTTGTAAAACTATATTGTATATGGAACTTTTTTCGAAATATATTTCGAGCACGCTCTAATGGTAAAAAAAATTATAATATTGCGAATTTATAGCAAAAGTTATATTTAATTTAATTTACATAGTATAATAATTTAGTGTTTATTTAAAATCATATTGTATTCTTCACTTATCCAAAACACCTTATATGTATTTAAATCTATGTTGAACACAATTTTTTTAAAGGAAATTAAAAATTAAAAATAATGACATGACATGTTTAGGTGGAGCCCTCTATAATATTCTAAGGTTGTCTTTTAAAATCAAACTCTAATTTTTTTATCATCCAGAACTCTAATATATATATATGTAACTATATCGCTATAGATTTTAGTTTTTTGTTGTAACAACAAAGTTTTCTTAACAAATTTTGTTGCAATACTAAATTGTTTTGGTTCAGTTGATTAAGACCGAGGTTTTGAAAGATAATATGTTTAATCCTGTAAATTGGACCTATGATAAAATGCTATAATCACATATAGCTCACTATACTTATAGCTATTATTATATTTATCTAAAAGAAAGACAAAATAATGGAGTTCATTCATCATACACCCGGGTGTACCATGTGCATGGTACGCCCAAGACTAACTTTTGCTCATTTGCTCATTTAGAACTCTGTATGATTTCAACTGAACAATGAACAAAAAAATAGCCTTGGGTGTACCATGCTCAAGGTACACCCGGGTGTATCATAAATTGCTTGCAAACTACTCCCTCCGTCCCAAAATAGATTTTTCATTTTTCCATTTATGTCTGTCCCAAATAGATTTCTCATTTCCTTATTTGGTATGGGTCCACCAATAAAAATATTATTTAGCTTTCACTTTATTATATTACCCACTCCGCCACATTCTCTCTCCTCAATAAACAATTTATCAATAGTGTACCAACTTTAATTTTTAATTGTGAACCTTATTATTTCTCCATAATATTTGTGCCCAAAAAAATGAGAACTCTATTTAGGGACGGAGGAAGTATATTATAAATGGATCTTGTTTCGTCTACTTGTCCGACAAGTAAACTAGTGGATCTTGAGTGTTCTTCAGTTGGAGACTTGTGCAACAGATGTCTGAATCAACTTAGTCCAAGCCTGAGCTTCGTTCCCGAACCTGCAAAAAGGGACCCACCCCGGAGGTTTGGGTGGTGGTTCCCCCTCCGAAGCTTAAGTCGCATCGGGAGTTGTAAGAGAAAAGTAGAGATAGAGAGAGAAAGTGAGAGAGTAGTTTTACAGAAGTAACTTTTGCACCGTTTGCATTGAATGATCTTTCTCCCGATTTCGAGGGTATTTATAGTGATAGCAAGATGACAAACTAACCTTAAAATCTCGACCTAGAATAGTGGCTTCGATTGGTCAAGAATCGATCATGACACGTGGCAGCCATGATTTGGGAGGGTTTATCAACCACTCTCCCCGCCACCTCACTGGTCGGCCCTCGACTTCCTTTTGGGCCGAAAAGTGCGCCTTTTGAACAATCCGAGCCTGGCCCAAAGGGTAGATCTTTTTCCTCTATTCATCAGGGGGACACGTGTATGGCTCAGATGAGCCCAAGTGTCGTTAGAGGAATCGTAGATTTTAGGCTACAACATTTGCCCCTAAAAGGGTTTTCACTGTTGGCCCATCTCGACTAAGGCCCTTTTACCCAAGGTAGCTTCATTAGGCCCATCTCGGTTAAGACTTTTTAACCCAAGGTAGCTTTATTTGAACTGAATGGAGGGACGCGCCTTTTTCGCGGGTTTTACCGGTCATATCCGACCGTTAGACCCTTCCTGCGGTCATTCTTGACCGGCTCCACAGGTTTCTTACCCCGCCTATAAATTACATTGGGGTGAGAACATTAAATCATTTCATACTTTGAGCGAATCTTTCTAGAGAGAGAAGCTCTGCCCATTTTTCTAGAGAGAGAGTGATTGTCCGTCCTCAGCTTTCTTAACCAACTCGTCCAGACGCTCAAGCAGGAATCTTTTCTTTATTCTCTTTACTCTTCTTTATTCTTTATTCTTTCTTAGAAAATCAATAAAATGGAATCATCTTCAGCCAAATAATCCCGCCGTCCAAGAGCTTGTCTTGACCCTAGAACCGATACTTCTTCTTCGGCGCATTCTAGAGTTGGGACTCTTTTGGCAAAGTAAATATTTTTTTATGGTTTTGGCCGAGAAAGTCAGACAACCCAGTCTTTACCTGTGCAGGGTAATCTGGCGCGCGTCAAGCAAACGGCCCGTCTAAGACGAAAGGTAATAATTCCGTCAAATAGTTCGGATATGGAGGAATCTACTGGACGAGTTCCAGATGAGACGAGGGAGGTCCAAAGTGCCGGGCCTTTAGGCGACCCCTTTCCCCTAGCCGCAGCTTTGAGGAGACCCAAATAAACCCCGAAGCCGGTCCTTCCGGCCGGACACCGAGATGGAGGAAACCGGTGAAGACGATAACAAGCAGGGATTCTCGCCGTCGGCGATGAGTCGACGAAGCCTCTACTACTTCGTCCGAGATTAGAAAACGATTAGGTCCCCTTTCTGACCCCGCAATTATTTTAGCCAATCGTAAATGGTTAGAGAAAATAGGGCCGGACCCTAGCTATTTATCCAACTATATGCCCATGCCGGGCCTTTCCTTCGTCATCCCTAATAAGGAGGCCACTATTTTGAGCACTCCTAAAAATCATTTCTTTGTCTACAAGCCGGCTCGACGCGGGGTTAAGGTTCCCCCTTCACGAGTTTATAAAGCAAGTGCTTCATTATTACAACATCGGCCACAACCAATCGGCTCCCAACGCCCGGCACAACGTCTTGACGCTGATAGCCGTCTGAAGCTGCGGCTTGGCTCTCTCTCTTCATGCCTTTACCCACGTTCATTACGCGGCCAAAATTCCCGGTGCCGTGGATGGAACATGGCTTAGCATCTCGCAACCGTCCCGGCTTTCTAACACTGGGCAAACCGTCAAAGATGCATGAATGGAAAGCCGACTTTATATATCTAAGGGCGGCCAATGACTCGGCCACTGAGAGCTATCGTTTCTATAACCGAGCCGTCACAAATACCGGACGAAAGCAATCTTGGCCGGAGCCGGAGGACAAGTATGACGAGGAGGTAGTGCAAGACTTTAAAATAAAGAAGTACTCCAGTGCCCGACCAAAAATCCTTTAAAGGGCGCCATAACTCGGATACCCTTTAAGGAAATGTTTTATAATGACGACTTCTTGGTTGCTTGGCCTACTGCGGTTAGCCGATGATAAAGGTATCCATTCAAATCCCAAGTAAAACTCTTCGTCCATAACTCATTAAACTAACCAATCTTTCATCTCTTTGCCTGCAGACGCCGGAACACGTCTCAAGGCTTCTTGGACGGGAGACATAAGCATGTCTAAATTCACAGACAATCTTTGGAAGGAATATGCCAAGAGTAGTGCCGAGAAGAGGGCCGAGATGCTGGTAAGATTTTTTTTTTTTTTTTTTTGGGACGAGGATCATTTCGACTCGTCTGGAATTGCTATCCAAACTTTGGACGAGAATTACCCAAAGAAGGAAAACGTCCAAGTATGGACGTTCACCTTTCGGAATTTCCCGTCCGAGATTTTTATAGTCGCTAGACGAGTACCATTCGGACTCGTCCAAGTAATTGTAACTTCCTCTGGGCGATGATAGCCCGAAGAAGGAGAGCGTCCATACTAGGACGGTCACCCTCTTGGGGCCATGCTCGTCTAAGGAATTTTGCAGTCTTTGGACGAGTACCATTTGGACTCGTCCAAGTAATAGTACCTATCCCTGGACGAGGATAAGCCGAGAAAGGAGAGCGTCCATACTAGGACGGCTACCTTCTTGGGACCATACTCGTCTGGGGGGTTTTGTAGTCTTTGGACGAGTACCGTTTGTGCTCGTCCAAGTTTTAGTACCTAACCTTGGACGAGGATAGCCCGAGAAAGGAGAGCGTCCATGCTAGGACGACTACCTTCTTGGGGCCATATCCGTCTGAGAGGTTAGCCTGTCCAATTTTTGGACGTTTTCCGTCTTTGCCTCGCTTTCGTCTGTATTCAGATTTTTGTTTGGACGACCCTAAGGAGGGGAGGTGTTCACTTTAAGACGCCTTCCTTCTTTGGGTGATTTTCGTCTGAAGGCTTGCACTTTGATTTAGATTTTGATCCGTGGACGCTCGTCATTTTAACTTGATTGTTTTTATTTTTTTTGCGTAAAAAATGCTCCTACAAACAAACTCCCTCATGGGAAGTCATCTTCGTCCAAGAAGAGGCCTACCACGGCCACGGACCACCTCAAGCCAAAAAGCCTAAGGGCTTTGTAAAAAAGAAAACAGAGAAAGCTACTCCGAAGTGTTGGAGTGGAAGCAAAGACCATGCTTCCCTAAAGATAAAGCTCTTAGGGAGGGACCTTCGCTGCCGCTCCGAGTGGGGGAGTGCGAGAAAGTTCTCGCCCCCGCTGGTCGGGCTGGACGTTTTGCCTTATGACTCGGCCAACGTCGACCGTACTCTACCGAAGTCGACCCGCAGTCGCCCTTGGCTTTGGTGGTGCCGGGGCAGGAGACGGCCGCCGAGAACTATCCCAGGGCTTCAGCCGGCTCCAGAAGGCCGGTCTCCCGATGCCCCTTGCTGTACGGACGACATCTATCTCGTCCGGTGAGTCGTTTTACTCAAATAGAGTTAGGACGGTGCGGGTCGGCGGACACCTATGAGTCCGTCCAATAGACAAGCCATCGTCTTTCCCATCCGCATAACCGACTCTCCCCCTCTTTCGATAAGGGCAAAGGCCCGGCTACTACCCTCGGCCTCCTCCCACATTAGACTCTGACGAGGAGGAGTCTTCTCCCCGCTTTTGCCAAAATGTCCAAGGGAGAAAAAGATCGGCTTAAGCAGGAGCTCTTCAAGTGCTACCCCGAATCCTACATCAAAGGGTTAAGGGGGAGCGTCTGCGCCGGCATGTGGGCTACATGTCCCAGCTTGTTGCTGAGGTGTAATTTCTCGCCTGGTTTTGTTTAATACTTGTTCAAAGTTGCTTTGTTTTTGTAACTCGTCTAATGACTTATTTTGCTTTCAATGCCCCAGCTTTTTGCTCGCAGCATGCTTACTGAAGATTGGGCCAGGGAGCTGAGAAAAGAGAATAAGAAGCTCGTCCACATGGCTACAACGGCAGGCGACAAGGCCATCCATGACATTGAGATGGCCAACACCCTTCATCGTCAATCTCTCGGAGGCTTTGGAGAAGAGATCGCCCCTCCTTGAATCGAAAAACAAGAATTATCTTGTTACCATCAACGATCCGTACAAGGAGCCGGATCGTCCGAAGATGATTATTAATGCCGTCTCTGCTGATCTAAAGGGTGAGAGAGATGTTGCTCTCCTTGCCGCCGTTGAGCTGAGAAGGGAGAATATTCTCCTAAGGGCGAAGACTGCCCGTCTGGAAAGGGAGGCAGCCCAGGCTTTTGCCAATGCCAAGGAAGGATTGGCTCAAGTTGTTGAAACATCTAAGGGTTGGGCCATCAAAGCCTTTGAGATGTTAGCTGAGGAAGCTGAGGTCCCCAGCTTCGTTCGTCGTCTGGAGTACCAACAGAGCGTCCATCAGGCTATGGTATGTGCCGAGGAACCTCCAGAGTTTTCGGAGTCAGACGACGAAGCTGCGGCTGAGGAGGAGAACCCAGAGGACGACCAAGAAACTGGGGTCAAGACGAAGCCTAATTTTAGGTTTATTTTCATGTTTCTTGGCTTGTTTGCCGTACCTTTAACTCTTCAGCTCTTAGGTTGTAATTCTTGATCAATCATATATGAAGGAGAATTTTTGTCAATTGCCCGTCTTTTATCTTTCTGAATTCCAATTTGACTAAGTATTGAATGAGCTTCGTCCTGAATGTTAGACGATCATCACAGATGTTTAAGGAAATAACAACGTGCTTGCCTTTAAACGACCGAAAATCTTTCCAAAAAACATCCAAAAGAAGTGACTCGTCCTTAACCTTTTTGGACGGTCTACGATATTTAATTGAACTGCGCATGCCACTTCTGATCCTTGCCCTTGGACGATTATAAATTTCTCAAAAAGTGCCCAAGTGCTTATAGAGGATCGTCCTGAAACTCTAGATGGTCTTCTCCTTTTAAACGAGCCACACTTTAGCCGTTTTTCTTGAGTTGGTAACACTCGTCCCCCGATATCAAAATATTACAAAGGCATTTCTAGTTTGTCCCGGTTTTCGACGACCTTCTCTCTTTAGCTCGTCCTATAGGCTTGTCTCATCCCCCCTTCTTGGGCTAAGCTCAACCATTGGATGAGCCATAGTCCAAGAAGAAGAGCGGCCATCCTTGGCCAAGCCGGCTGAATTTGCTAAGGACGAGCTTTAAAGACATGGTCTAACAATTTCCTTGCCGCCTTCCTTGAGTGAGCAACACTCATCCGAAAGTAGTGATCCCTTACTAGAGTCTTTACTACCTAGCTGCCCGTGTATTTGAAAATAAGTATCCTTTACTAAGGGCTTATTTTTGGTCAGCTTTCTCTTAGAGACTTTGACGTTTCTCTTACTAGAGATTTTGTCAATTTGATAGCCAATTTGGCTTGTCAACCTTTAAGTGGTTGCTCTTTTTGGCCTGGTCTCTTCGAGGGAATGATGTTCGGCATAGAAGGGAGTATTTTTGTTCCAAGTTATTGTCACTTTTAGACTAGTAACTGATTTAATGCCCCAAAGTGAGCTAACTTGGTAAAAATAAACATGAAAATACAGACGATAAGATAGTAGGAATTGTATTATATGAATTTTGCTTGACTAAGTGCCAAGATACATGTATACAATTCTTTTTTCTAGTCTGGTGCCGTGGCACTTTGGACTTACTACAACTTTCACTGGATTCCTGACGATGATTGAGTTAAACATGATATTTCTTCAGATTATCTGAGTTCCAAGTGCGCTGTATAATCCGTCCATCTAGATCTTGGAGACGAAAGGTGCCACTGCACAGCTCTTCTATAATCAGATAAGGTCCTTCCCAATTTGGACTTAGCTTTCCCATCTCCTTAGCTCGTCCAATGACCTCCATCTTCCTAAGAACAAGATCGCCCACCTTGAGTTGTCGTCTAACAACTCTTTTGTTAAACTCCCGAGCCATTCTCAACTTGTACAATTGCATTCTCGCAAGGCATTGCCCCCGACTTCGGGTACTTGGTCCAAAGCCGTGCGTAATGCAACCCGCTTGGCATCTTCTCGTGGTACAACATGACTTGCAAGGTGGGTTCATCAATCTCAATGGGCAAGACGGCTTCAATACCATAGACTAACATGAAAGGCGTCTCGCCTGTTGAATTCTTAGCGGTTGTTCTAATGGACCATAGCACTAGTTGCAACTCTTCAACCCATTGTCCCTTGGCGCTTTCCAGCTTCCTCTTGATTCCATTTGATAGAATCTTGTTGAAGGACTCGACTTGTCCATTGGCTTCGTGGGTGGGCGACCGCAAAGAAAGTGAGCTTTGATTTCTCTTTTCGACAACCAATCTTTCAACTTAGGCGTTTCAAACCGTGGACCATTATCAAAGACGATGGACCGAGGCATGCCAAAACGAGTTATAATGTTTTTCCAGATGAAGCCCTTGACGTCGTTTGTTGTTATTCCTCGCATGGCTTCAACCTCTATCCATTTAGTGAAATAGTCCACTGCAACTATCACAAATTTCTTTTGCCCCGCGGCCATGGGGAAAGGTCCTAGAATATCCATGCCCCATTTGGCAAAAGGCAGAGGAAATAAGATAGGAGTTAGGTAGTTGGACGGCTTCTGATGCAGGTTTCCATGTTTCTGACAACTATCACACTTCTTTGCATAGACGAGAGCATCCTCCTTTAAGGTCGGCGAAGGAGTACCCCCGTCCTTAAAGCCTTTTCCCCTAATGCTCTTCCCCCAATGTGCGATGCACAAGCTCCCTCATGGAGTTCTTTCAAAACCTCTAGGCCATCTTCTCTCGGTGATGCATTTGAGGAGAGGACGGTTGAATGATTTCTTGTAAAGGGTCTCATCCCATAGCTCAAACCACTTGTCTCTAGCCTTCACATACTTAACCTCTACAAGGTCGAAGGCAACGCGCCCGTCTTCTTGTATTCTATGATCGGCTCCATCCGTGCCGCTCCCCGCTAAGAAACATAATCTGCTCTTGATCAATGCTCTTTTTGGATTTGACTTCCCAAAAAACTGTTCTTGGCACATCTCCTTCAGCCGAGCTGGCCAATTTAGAGAGAGCATCTGCTTGATGATTTTCCGACCTTGGCACTTGGTCGAGAACAAATCGCTTTAATGGCTCAATCTCATCCTTGATCAGTCGCATGTATTTGCTCATTGATGCTTCTTTGCATTCAAAATCTCCATTGACCTGAGTGACGACTAAGAGAGAGTCCGATTTGGCCTCAATCTCTACAAACTCGGCCCGCCTTGCACATTTTGATTCCAGCTAAGAGTGCTTCATATTCGCCTTCGTTATTGGACGCTTTGAATTGGAATCTTAATGCATATTCAAACTTGTCCCCTTCGGGAGACTCGACAAATGATTCCAACCTCACATCCATTGGGATCGTGGGACGACCCATCGACCATGAGCGCCCAATGCTTCCTTCCTTTAGTTGGATCTGATATTGGCTCTATATTTGACCGAGTTAGCTCTACTATAAAATCTGCCAAGGCTTGCCCCTTGATGGCTTTCCTTGGTTCAAATGATATATCAAACATGTTGAGCTCAACTGCCCATTTTAGCATTCGCCCAGCGGCTTCCATCTTCTGCAGAACTTGCTTCAAAGGTTGATCAGTATAGACGAGTATACTGTGTGCCAAGAAATAGGGCCTTAACTTTCGCCGGCCATGACGAGGGCCAATCCAAACTTCTCAACGGGGAGTGTACCTATTTTCCGCGTCTTTGAGTACGTGACTCACAAAGTATATTGGGACTTGGACGGATTCTCTTTCAGCCAGCAGAACTGCACTCACAGCTTGAGTGGACACGACCAAATATACAAACAACTTCTCCCCTACTGGCCGACCAACCTAGGGCAGTGCCGAAGGTGGTCCTTGACCTGCTGTAGTGCTTGCTCCGCCTCATCTGTCCACTCAAACTTAGCCTTTTTCTTAATAGTGGCGAAGAAGTGATGGCATTTGTCGCCTGACTTAGACAAAAACGTCCAAGGGCGACTAAGCAACCCGTCGCCTCTCGAACTTCCTTCACCTTTGACAGAGACTTCATGTCTAAAATAGCTTGTATCTTCTCGGATTTGCTTCAATTCCCCTTTGGTCTACCAAAAAGCCTAGGAACTTCCCCGACAAAACCCCAAAAACACATTTCTTTGGGATTCAAATTTTTAATTTGTATTTTCCGAGAGTTTCAAAAGTTTCTCTCAAATCACCCACATGACTTTCCTCTTGACGGCTCTTGACTATCATATCATCAATATACGCTTCCATGTTCCTTCCCAACCGTGGTGAAAAACAAGATTGATCAATCTTTGGAATGTGGTCGGAGCATTACGCATCAAATGGCATTCTCAACCAACCAATACAAATTCTTTTTCGCAATGAAGGACGTTTTGTCCCGATCCTCTCGGCCACATGGGAATTTGATGGAAACCTGAATAGGCGTCCATGAAGCTTAGTAAAGCGTGGCCGGCTGTGGAGTCCACTAGACGAGCCAACTTCGGCAGCGGAAAGCTGTTCTTGGGACAAGCCTTGTTGAGATCGGTATAGTCTACACACATCCTCCGGGTGCCATTGGGCTTGGGCACCATGACCACATTTGCTATCCATTCTGGATAATAAGTCGCTTTGATAAATTTTGACTCCAACAACTTCTGAACTTCCTGGTCGACTGCTTGATTCCTAGCCGGCCCTAAATGCCTTTTCTTCTGACGGACTGGTTTTAATTTTGGATCAACATTTAGCCGATGGACGGCTACTTCAGGATCAATTCCAGGCATTTCTTCAACACAATAGGCAAACACGTCTTGAAATTCTTTCAGCAAGCTGATTAAGAGGCTCCTCAAGCCCAAAGAGAGCGAAGAACCAATTTTCAAAGTTCGTTCTGGACGAGCCTCATCCAGACAGACATCTTCTGGGGCCTCGACTGGTTCTGGACGCTCTATTGCTAGTCCCATGATGGCCATCACTTCTTCAGGCAAGGGAGGCTCTTCCTTGATGATTTCATATTTTCTCTTCTTGCTGGGAAGATGCACAGACGCCTTCCTTGAGGGAGCGAGAGGCGTCTGAGGGCTCTCAATGGCCATCTTCAATGAGGCCAAATGGTCCTTGACTATCCCGACCGTTTTCCTCTCGCTTATCACCTTCGTCTTATCTTTTTCTATTTCAGACGTTTTCCTTTCACCAGCAACCTGCGTCTGATCTTCATTGCATATCTTCCATGATGACGGCTTTAGGGTAGTCAGATAACACTCCCTAGCCACCTGCTGGTCCCTATATAATGAGCCAATCTTGCCATCATCACACTCATACTTCATTAACATCAGGTGAGTTACTATTACGGCTTTGACGTGATTCAGAGTTGGTCGTCCAAGAATGACATTGTAGGCTGTCAAATCTCAGACCACCAGGATCTTGATAAACAGAGTTCTAGCTGCATCCTTTTCTCCCACTCGAACGGGCAAAGTAACAGTTCCCATTGGGTGGATGACTCCTCCCCCAAACCCTATGATGGGATGGTGAACGGGAACCAAGTTCTTCTCATCAAATTTTAACTGACAAGCAGCAAGACCGATGATATCCGTCGAGCTTCCAAAGTGTCGATCGAATTCTTCTTACTCTCAAGTTTGCTATTTTCATTTCTACAACCAAAGGATCATCACGGGGAGTCCTCAACCTGCCCCGATCTTGCTCACTAACTACCACCCTTGGGAAGGGCTCAGCCTTTGTTTGATCAGCTAACAAAACTTGGCCAAGCTCCCTAAGGTAGTTTTTGTGTCCTCTATTAGTTGGTCCTCCAGCAGCAAACCCTCCGAAAATTACGAGAACAACATCCTCGTCTGTGCTCTCACTTTCCTTCTTCTTAGTCTGCCAATTGTCTTTCCGTTGAAACTTCCTTCCCCCTTGAGGCATATAGGAGCTCATCTTTCCCTTTCGGGCTAGCTCCTCCAAAGCCTTCTTGAGGTGCTTACATTCATTAGTTTCGTGACCGTAATCCTTGTGGAAGTGGCAATACTTGCTCTTATCCCTATTTCTATAAGGGGTTTTCATCTCAGCTGGGGCCTTCAACTCATATTGATCCTTAATCTCAATGAGAATGGAGTATTGGTCCTTGCTAAATTCAATAGGATTGGATGAGGATGGCTCAGCCTCTTTTCTCTTGCTCCTTCTGGACGAAGTGGTGGTGGAGGTTATAGCCCAAGTCTCGGCCTTCGTGGGGTTGCTCTTCTTTGGCTGAGCAACCTCTTCAGGCTTCTTAGACTCGGGATGCTTTGCCTCAGCACACACTTCGGTAACGTGGATAAACGCTTCAGCTTCCCTTAAGGTTTCGGCAAGAGCGGAAATTTTCTTTTTAATAAGGTCAAACTTAAAGCTTCCTGGCCTTAGACCCCTAATAAAGGCGTCAAAGGCCACTCCAGCATTAAGATCTTGGATCTGAAGGGCTTCTAGGTTGAATCTCTTAACGAAACTTCTAAGAGCTTCCTTAGGTCCCTGGACGACCTTGCCTAGGTGCATGCTTGTTTTTTGTTCTTGCTTGTTGGCAACAAAGTGACTAGTGAATAAGAAACTGAGTTCCGTGAAATTATTGACTGAATTGGGTGGAAGATTGTTAAACCACTTTTGAGCTACTCCCTTCAGAGTTGCTGGGAAGTTCTTACACCAGGTAACATCATCTACTCCTTGGACGTACATTTGATGTTTGTAAGCAGATAAGTGATCATCGGGATCTGTCGTTCCATCAAAAGGTTCTATAGTAGGGAGTTTAACCTTTGGGAAGGGGGGCGCCTCCATTATCCTGGCCGAAAATGGAGTGGGCTAGTTAATCTGGAGGGCTCCCATCTGTCCCTCAATGGGTGTGTACTCCTTACGATATTCCTTTAACACCGGATCAGACGACGTGTTTGCAGGCAAAGGACGCCTATAGGTCATGGGCTGAGCCACCATCTTCTCCTGTCGTGGATGAACAAGAGAGTGACTTAAACTTCGTCCCTCCCCTCTGGATGACAACCTCAAAGGAGGGTCTCTCAGGTATGATGTAGAACCTGTCGCTGATCGTTGTATTGCAGCAGCTCTTTTTGCTTCTAGATATTCTCTGGCATCTGTTTCCATTCGGTGCCCGCTTGACGAACATGGTCCCGGGTCCCTTACCACCAGTTCCAGTCCATCTTTCTTCGCTGATCCTTATCCTCTTGTTGCATTCCTCTTGCCGTCCTCCTAGAAGGTTCCTGACGAACATGCCGGCTAGGGCCTGGACGATCTTCTTGGGAACGTCCCCTAGGTGGAGGTGGATTGTTAGCACCGGCTCGAGGTTAAGCTTCGAAGAACAAGATATTGCTCTTGATTCGCTTCTCGGACGACCGCAGCCCATCTTTGCCCGGAAATCATTCAAGGCGTTCTCTAGATGGGCAAGAGCCACCTGGCCGTTCAAGATTCTCTTGAATGACAAGTTGTTCGGCTTGGGTCCAAGAACTTGGACGATGGACGGGGTCTATCCCTTCCTCGAGGCGGTCTCGTGTTCTACCGTGTCTTCGACATTAACCCGAAGACTTCGGTTTCGGTAAGGTTGGACGATTGGCAATCGGTCATCGTTGCGTCTCCCCCACGAGACGGCGCCAAATGTTTCGTCTACTTGTCCGACAAGTAAACTAGTGGATCTTGAGTGTTCTTCGCCTTGGAGACTTGTGCAACGAATGTCCGAATCAACTTAGTCCAAGCTCGAGCTTCGTTCCCGAACCCCGCAAAAAGGGACCCACCCCGGAGGTTTGGGTGGTGGTTCCCCCTCCGAAGCTTAAGTCAGGTATCAGGAGTTGTAAGAGAAAAGTAGAGATAGAGAGAGAAAGTGAGAGAGTAGTTTTACAGAGTAACTTTGCACTGTTTGCATTGAATGATCTTTCTCCTGATTTCGGGGTATTTATAGTGATAGCAAGATGACAACCTAACCTTAAAATCCGACCTAGAATAGTGGCTTCGATTGGGTGAAGAATCGATCATGACACGTGGCAGCCATGATTTGGGAGGGTTTATCAACCACTCTCCTGCTGCCACCTCACAGGGCTGGCCTCTGACTTCCTTTTGGGCCAGAAAAGCAGCCTTTTGAACAATCTGAGCCTGGCCCAAAGGGTAGATCTTTTTCCTCTATTCATCAGGGGGATACGTGTATGGCTCAGATGAGCCCAAGTGTCGTTAGAGGAATCGTAGATTTTAGGCTACAACAGATCTTATTTTGAAGCATATTTCAAACACTCTCCAATGGTAAAAATAATAATGTTTTGAGTTCGGTAGCAAAAGTTATATTCAGTTTACATAGTATGATAATTTAGGTTTTTTATTCAAAACCAAACTCTAATTTTTCCCTATCCAAAACTCCTTTTATGTATTTAAATATATGTAGAACTCTATTTTTTTAAAATATTTAAAATAAAAATTAATGACATGACAATCCTACGCGACGCTCTTTATTTCATAAGTTGTAGAACTATATTGTAAATGGATCTTATATTCGGAGCATATTTCAAGCACTATCCAATGGTACAAAAATTATAATATTCCGAATTACATAGCAAAAGTTATACACAATTTACATAATATAATAATTTAGGTTGTTCATTCAAAACCAAACTCTAATTTTCGCTTATCCAAAGCTCCTTATATGTATTTAAATCTATTGATAATACTATTTTGTAAAAAATAAACATAAAAATTGATGACATGGCAATCCTACGTGGCGCACTCTATGCTCTCGAAATCTTGAGGAGCTCCCTGTGCTCCCGAAAAGTTCCTCCTTTATATATATATATATATATATATATATATATATATATATATATATATATATATATATATATATATATATATATATATATATATATATATATATATATATATATATATATATATATATATATATATATATAGAGTCGGGATCCGGTGAGAATGAATACTTATGTGAGAATTGAAAAATATATGAGAATAAATCTACAACCGTTAGATCATAAAAAAACCTAAGGGCTGTGATTTGCCCAAAGCACTAATAACAAAACCCAAGTATTTTAACGGCAACAATTCAATTGAAGCGTGAACAGTGAGGAAAAAATCGAGAATAACCTCTCATCATCTACGATTGATTACAAATAAAAATCTGAACTTTTTTGTCCTCATCGAAATTCATCTACCAAGTAATCATCATCAGGTACAAACTATAAACCTAGTTCTTGAATTTTTTAAAATTGATTTACTTGCGTTCTATTCTGAATTCATGGATTCCCTAATTATAAGCTATGTTTTTCACCTTTTTTAATCGACAATTAGGTCTTTTAGAGACTATACTTGATGGTGATGGAATATTACTGGAATTTCTGTTCATATTCTTCTTTTTCTCTCTCTATATTGAGTAATTTGCTTAATTTTAAGTCAGATTTTGTATCTTTTGTTCTGTTCTTGATGAATTCAATGTGTGGTTCGTGTTCTCCACAGAATAATTAGTTGTTTAGTGTATTTCGTACCATGATGGACTAAAAACACTATTAAAACAACAAGAGCAAAAGGGAAAAGTATTTTAGCAAATGCCATCCTTTCTTCTGCTATGCAGCTGCATTAACTTTTTCTTTTTGGTAAATGAAAGATTTAAATAATTACCATCTGATTAACTTTAAGTGTTACTACAATTTTCAAATCCACAAAAGTGTTCTACCTCTAACAATGATCCCTACTCTGATCCCTTTTTTTTTCCTATGCTTATTAAATCATCCATGATTGTTTATATACTTTTCACTAATAGAAAGATCTTCTCCAATAATGCACTTATCAATTAATCCAAATATGCAATCCCACCCGATGTCAAACCCTCTAAGAAATGTTCAAATGTCTTTTTCTTTTATTATTTGCGTTATTCTGTTTTTATGTACTATTATTAAGTAATTATCTCCTTCACTTTCATCATTCCATGTCTAATCAGTTCTCTATAGTACCATGTTCTTGCAATCTTGTTGCATAACTTATACTCTCAATAACTATTATTTAATTTGATTTACTTGCTATGATTCAACAACTTATACTTTATAAGTAAAGGGAGGGCAAAAAACTAAATGGCGCAAAAGAGTACTTTATTCGAATTATGTACCTCAAAAATTGATAAAATCCTACATGCATTATGTACTACAAATGCATAAAATAAAAAAAAGAAGAGAACAATAATATAAATATTATATTTCCATCTCAGTATGGCTGGTTGTCATTCAACATGTTCAAGGAGCCATTGGCTTGCCCAAAAGGGGAAAACTACTAGGGAGAAAATAAATCATCACCGATGGCTTAAAATTACATCACCAATAGCTTAAAAAGTACATCACAACCGAAATTCTCAAAAAGGCTTATACACATAATATTCTTGCAAGTCACTCGCTCATTTCATCTCTTTAGCATTTTTCAGCATAACTTGTTTGACTACGTAGGAGTCGTCCTTCAAGATCTCACAACAATATTTGGCTCTCAAAGTTTTCGTAAAAACGATCCTAGAAATAAACATATATATTCATTAGCTTTAAAATCAAATATAACTAGAAAAAACAACCTAAGAAAAAATTTCTTGTGTTATTTCTTAAGCTAGCATCCGATGAAGAAGTTCCTTGCGCCATATACATTTCCATGTACCTCATTGCATATACACCACTATGAACATCATCATGTTCATTTGATCTCCCTTGCATTTTGATTAGTTTTAGGTCGAAGTTCAATACTTTTCCGGCTCTTGGATCACCACTTCACTCCAAATAGTTAGAAAATACCTTAGCCTA